>BSBK01000316.1:0-554945 GCA_027943335.1 Chamaecyparis obtusa | reverse complement strand
TATATATCTTATATATATATATATATATATATCTATATATATATATATTATATAATCATATATCTATATATATATAATATATTTATCTATATATATATATATATATATCTATATATATATTATATATCTATATATATATATATATATGGTTGTGTGTGGTGTGTGTGTGTGTGTGCGTGCGTGCGCTAGTAGCATTCATAGTTTGCAACTCAAGAAAATTAAGAAATATTTGGGTAATTTACAAGTCTAATAATTTATTTATTATTAATTATTTAATTAAATTTTTTTAAAAGGGCTTACAGTATGGTGTATTGGTTAAGTGGTGGTTGTGCTGTTGTGCTGACCAAGGTTCAAAACTCCACTGGGCCATTGTGATTATGAACTTGTCCTTTCACCCAATCAAAAGTGTTCATAAAAATTAAAAATATATATAATATTTCAATTGTAAATCAAATATATTATTATTTTCTATAGTTTATTAAAGATATATATTTTATTCATTTAATTCTTTAATAATTTAAAATGTAGCATCTTATTAAAAATAACTATTCTATATAATATAATATATTAATATAAATAATTTGATTCAATAAATTTTATGTTAATTTATATTACTTATTTAATATAAATTTAATAAATTTAGTTAATAAATATATTTAATAATTCAACTCTAATAAATATAATATTAAAAATATCTTTTAAAATTTTGTCACTAATTGTTGCTTCTTAATGGCGTTATGAAGGCTCTTGGTTTCCTGCGTTCCCTAGGGTTTCTTTCCTTCTTTTGGTGCTCTTGCGACATGAAATGTGGATGGATGAAGCAAATCAACTCTAATGGTGCATCAGGAAAAGGCTGGGGGAGTAGAAATGATCTTGAATATCTAAAATGGTGCATGAAGAGGGTCGACTTTGGTGGGTTTGAAGTGGGTAGCTCTTCCTATGTGGTGGGTGGATTTGTAGACGATAGGGACCAAAAATATGAGTGAAAGTAACATAACTTGGGTCCCTAGATGATGGCCATGAGTGCAAGATCAAGGCAACCACATGGTAGTTTGGAGGGTTTCAACATGGAGCCCTCTATTTGTAATAGGCATGTCAAGATAGGGCCCTATTATTTTGACTAATGGGTTTGATGGATTTAGCCATTCTACCCTCGTCCAATTCTTGTTTGGTTGTATTGGAGGCTGATCTAGAGGAGGAGGTAGACCACAATCTGGTTATTTTTTAATAATAGGTTTGATAGGTTTCTTTAAGGGGATATGGACCAGCCTATGTGATCTTCACAAATGGATCTTAGAGTATTGGGGAGTCGATTCTAGATGGTTGCATAAAGATTTACCCTACAAACTAAAGGTTTTTTTCATTGTTATTTTTTAGAGTGTACAAGATAGAAATAGAATCACATGTGATCATCAATGGTGCTGAGAGAATAAATTTGTTTTGATACTGAAACCTTGGCACCTGGATTTCAACCTGACTATGGAAACCTTTGATAAAGTCGCACTATGGGTGAGAATCCTTAATTTATCCCTGAACCTCTGGTTTGAATCCTACCTTGAGTAGTTGTCAATGCTTTAGGGAAATTTTTGATGGTGGATGAAGGATCCTCAAATCCACTTCATTCTACTTATGTTTGTATCCTAATTGAAATGGATCTTGCGAAGGAGCTACCTATAGAGATAAAAATCAAAACCTCAAAGGGCAACTAGGTTCAATCATTGAATTATGAAGAGATTCCCTATAGATGTAGAATTTGTTTCTAGAATAGACATTTGGTGGCTAAGTGTGACTAAGGGTAGAGGACTTAAGCTGACTTCATGGTGGAATGATGTTTCTACCCAACATTATATGGTAGAGAAGAGGGTAGAGAAGAAAAAAGAGGTTTGCCGAGGCTGTATATGAGGGAGAGGAAGCAACCGTCCCCTAAAGAGATGATGGATTAATCCCTGAAAAATAATGTTTGTATGCCTGTGATAGATAATGATGGGAAATATTTACAGCATAATGGAGTTTTTCACACTAGTTGGGAGGGAGAAAAAAGTGCTAGTTGCGGCTCATTGTTGCGAGGGATGACCTGATGGTTGTTGAGAACCAATCCCAACATGAGGTGGGTATTTTGATGAGAAGGTCTTAGATTCCTTGGCTAGCTCTAAAGATTGGAAAAATGAAGCTGCTAGAGTTGAGGAGGGTTGGCACATTATGAAAGGTAGAAGAGTAGGAAAGTAAAGATAAATCCTTCGAGATCACTCTTCATTCTCACACAAAGGGAAAAAAATTAGTAAATCTTGATTTGGTCCTATTTATGGACCTTTTTTTTTCCTTTGTTGGGGAGGGTGGATTCCCGTCATGTATCCACCCTTGGTTCAAGCTAAGCAAAATCTTGATCTACTTTTAATAAAGCCACATCTGTTACCGAGAAAAAAAAATATCACTAATTTTTTAATTCTATCGAAGGTTTAATTATTTTATTTAGTTTAAGTAATTAATTAAATTTAGAGTTATGATTCATTTTGATTTATTGTTAGTTAGGTTGAGATTAAGGTTTGATTTAGTTTAGTGGTGGTGTGTTGGTTAAGTGGTGATTGTGTTGTTGTCTCAAACAAGGTTCAAACCCCCATTTGGTCATTGTGGTTGTGGACATGTCCTTTCACCCAAGTCAAAAGTGATTCATAAGAAAAAAAAATTTAATAGTATTTAAAATTATAAATGAAATATATTATTTCTTATTAATTATTTAGTTTCTCTAGATTATTAAAGATATATGTTTTATTCATTTAATTTATAAATAATTAAAATCTAACATCTTATTAAAAATAACTATTCAATATAATATATAAATTGATATAAATAACTTGATTCAATAAAATTTACACTAATTGATGCAAATAAGATCACCGAGTTTTGGAAAGAGAGAAGATGCATCCAAATGTAGACACTCATCAAGGCTTTCCCAAGTGTAAAGTAGGAATAACACCTATTTCAATTTGTTGTTGAATTAAGAGTAACCAACTCCAATTTTTAAAACTAATTATACATTGCACAAAATTCCCCTAATTACTAGTGCCAAATCTTGTCTCAACATTATGCTCTATGTCAATGAATCAGGTTATTCTCATGCCTCTTCTTTTCTTATTCAGTGTACCCACAACAATCTTTCTCTACCTCTGGTTGTGTACCTCTTGTTTGAAGACTCCTCACAAATTATTCTATGGAAGTGTCTTGTTCACATAATAGTAGACTCCTTAACTCCCTTCAAACTCATCCACATGGCACCCTTCCTCATATCACCTCTTTCTTCTCATGTAGCCACTTCTAATTTTGTACACGCAATTGTTGTGAGGGAGCACTCCTCTCCCTTCTCCTTTACACAACTGATTTCTTTCCCACTCTTTACCTTTATTCCTCCATTTCCTTTGGGGTGTGTTGTTCATTACACAATCACCTCTTTTGATTCCTCTCTCGTAGATTTTATTTTTTTCTCTTTTTCCCATTTCTCCTTTCTCCCTTCCTAATTTCCAGTGTTTCCAAGAAAATTGGGACAATAACGTCCTTAGAAAAAAACTTGGCATTACACCTACCAATTCTATTATGCACTATTCCAATTCATGGATCAACATCTTATATGAGGCATTTGGCCAAACAGTCCTTGTGCCATGCATGTGCTTCTATATTTTACATACATGTCTTCTAGAAGTTGTGGTTCTAATAAATGGATAAACTGAATAAAAATTAAAGAGGTTAAGATATTGGAAGAGAGATAGAAACCTACATAATGAAAACCAAAATTCCAAGAAAACTAATCAGAATTATATTTGGGTGTTGTGTTAATATGATTTAGAACAATAGGGAGGGGGGGTAAATTAGTTGTTCTTAGGTCCAAATGTATAAATAAACTTTCAAAACTTTTCAACAAAATCAGATCTAACAACCAACAACTACTCAGTCATTACTGAATACATAACATAAACATATAAAAGTGCAATCCATTATCCAATAGTATCTAACTTGCAAAACATAGAAAAGTTCAAACCAAAACATTCACACAAGTATTAACACCAGGATTTATAGTGGAAACCCAATTTGGGAAAAACCACTTTGTAACATGTTACTGATATTTTCACTTTTCTAAAGTGAGCTTTGTGAAAAGCCAACCTTGTCAAAGGTTACACACACACTGTCAAGTGTGACCCGGTTAAAGGATTTAAACCACTTTGTTAAACGTGCACCTTGTTATAGGACTTACATACATTCTATTAGAATGCAACCTTGTTCAAAGGATTTATACAAATGACTGTTAGGTCAACCTTGGTTAAAAGGATTTTGACTGATACAATGGTTAGAAAGTAACAATAATATTGATCTGAAAACATACAACTCACTTTGCAAATATCAGATCCAATTCCATACACATATGCTGGCTTACTGACTGTGATTCATTTCCATCTCCATCACTGATCTGCTCGGAAATCCCTTCAAGCAATCACAACACTTCTCCTTTATCCTTTTCTACTTATACAGTCAATAACATCAACAACAACTCCAACATCCTCTCTCTCCTCAACCTCATGCTTAGGTTTCCTTAATACTTCCTCAATTAGGTCAATACAACTTTTGCTGCTTAATCTCCTCCATAGATCTTAAGGTTAGGTCAGATTCATCGAATCCTTCCAACTTTATGTTCTTCATCTATCCTTCTAGAAACATCTCAAATCTCTTAATAGATTTACAATAATTTTTTTTATAGTGCATTAAATGCTTCCATACAATCAATAAATAAAGTCAACATGATTTACATAATCCAAGAATTCAACTATGTCGGCTAGGAATCTGAATTCTTCCTCAAATGTAAATTACTGATGCTCGGTCAATACTATGTTCAACTCTTCGATCTTCACTGGAAAGCTCGGTCACCACTAAAACTATTTCATCGGCTAATACTATCTTCCTCAACAATTAATTGATGTTCGGTCAACATTGAATTTACTCGGCATAGACTAGCTCGGTCGACACTAAAATCACTCAGCTTAAACTAGATTTCTTTACTTTTTCTCGGTTAAGCCTACTTGTTTAGTCTTCATTCTTACATAGATAAACAATAGATTATCTTATCATTGTGCCACAAAATCAAGTACCCATTGAAGTATCAAGATAACTCAACCTTTCCTTAGGTGCTATTGTTATCAACCTTGCCCACATCCTTCTCAATAATCAAATAGATATAGTACTTTCTTAAATAGAAATAGTCTTACCAGTTAAGGTTTGACATCAATGACAATACAACAGTTGATTCAATTACAGTTTCCAACAATCTCCCTCTTTGGCATTGATGGCAACACCATATGAATAACACATGAATCACCAACCAATCTAAAACTTAAGTGTCCATCAGAAAAATATTTATAATATTCTTAGCTTCATTCTAATGCATAATCAATTAGCCTTTCTTATATGACTGTCCACACAGTAACATTATTTCCTCTGAATCTCTCCCTCTTACTTGATCTTCCATGAAATCTCACCATGTGTTTTCATCTTATTCATCTCCCTCTTTGATAATAATGCCAAAGAAGAAACTAAAACATACATCCTTTAGATGTAGATGTCATCTTTTCAGTTTAGTAACAATATTTCTCCCTCTGTCATCTTTGCTTATGACTGATAATCACCTTTGCTGTACTTTTCACAACTCTAGGCTGCTCCTAAAGTGTGACCTTTCTCTGCATCAATTTGTCAGATACTCTTTGCAACACATTTGATGCAATGATCCTAGCTTGACTAGGTAGGCTCAGTTAGGGGAAGAACCCTTAACTGTCCTCTCAGATATTCATGAGCTTCTTTAGGTAAAGCTTTAGTGAATATGTCTACTAGTTGTTCCTTTGTATTCACATATTCCATTCTGACCTCTTTATCTTGTACTAGTTCCCTCAAGTAATGATACTTGATGGCGATGTGTTTGATCTTTGTGTGCATTACTAGATTCTTAGATATGTTGATAGCACTTGTGTTGTCACAGTAGATGACAACTGGTTTAGTGATCTCTTCTTTCATGCCTACCAACAATTTCTTTATCCATACCAAGTTTGAATAGTTCATTGCTGCAGCCACATACTCGGCTTCAACTGTAGATTGGGAAATACAATTTTGTTTCTTGCTTGTCTAGGAAACTAATCTTTGTCCAAGAAAGAAAGCTCCACCACTAGTACTCTTTCTGTCATCCACATTTCTTGCCCAATTAGCATCAGTATACACTCTCAGTTCAAATCTTTCATGCTTCTTGTAGTACAATCCATAATCAGTAGTCCCTTTCAAATATCTCATTATCCTTTTGACAACCATCATGTGAGTTTCCTTAGGATTGGCAGAGAATCTTTCCACAATCCCAACTGCTAGAGCAATATCTGGTTTGCTGTGAACAACATACTGCAGTTTTCCAATCATGGACCTATACAAAGTCTAGTTTACTTTAGCAACATCATCATTCTTAGAAAATTTTTGTCCAGTAGCCATGGGAGTACTTACTGGCCTTGAATCCTCCATACCAAAGGTTTTCAATATCTCATGAATATATTTAGACTGGGTGATGAAAATACCTTTCTCCATTTGATATACTTGTAAACCAACAAAGAATTTGATCTCCCCAAACATACTCATTTCAAATTCAGTTTGCATTTCATGTGAAAATTTCTTACACAGGGCATCTTGTCCACCAAATATAATATCATCTACAAAAATCTTAGCCAACAAGATTCCTTTACCTTCATCTTTCATATACAGATTACTTGTGTCATTTGTCCTTGAGAAACCAATCTGTATCAGGTAGTTGTGCAGCCTCTCGTACCATGCTATGGGAGCTTTCTTTAATCCATACAATGCTTTATTTAGTTTGCAAAACATGTGTCTCTTGTTTAGATCAACAAATCCTTCTAGCTATTCAATGTACACTTCTTCTTCTAATATACCATTTAAAAATGCAAACTTGACATCCACTTGGTATACCTTGAAATCTTTGTAGGCAACATATGCAAGTAAAGTTCTTAATCCTTCCAATCTTGCTATAGGGGAAAATGTCTCCCCATAATCTATTCCTTCTTCTTGTGCATAGCCTTTGCATACCAGCCTTGCTTTGTTCCTTGTGATTTGTCCATGCTCATTCAGCTTATTTTTGAATACCCACTTTGTTCCAATGACATTTTTGTTTTCTGGTCTCGGCACCAGAGTCCAGGTATCATTCTTCTCTATTTGGTCTATCTCCTCATTCATTTCTTGTATCCACTCTTCATTTTCTAATGCCTCACTTGTTTTCTTAAGCTCGAATTCACACAAAAAACATGTAGGGTCTCTTAACTTGCTTTTGGTCAGAACTCCAGTATCTTTGTCTCCAATGATTTTTTCAGGCTTGTGATGTCTCCTTACATATTGTGCCAAAATAGGTTCTGCTCTCCTTCCTTCTTGCTCTTTAGGTTCACCAACAAGATTGTCAAATTCAACTTTTGAATGCTTGACAACATCTTCTTGATACTCGACAGCATTCTCCTATCACTCGACATGTTCTTGTTGCTCGACATTGTTTCTCCGATGCTCGACATTGCTTACTCAAGACTCTGCATCAGGAGTAGGTTTTTCACTTGCCTCTCCTTCTTCTATATAAACAAAAGATCTGTAATCTTCAGGTTTTCTCTTACTTTCAGCTTCATTTTTCTCTGCATACTCATTAACTTTGACATTTACACTTTCCACAATTTTGTTAGTGCTAGAGTTCAAACACTTGTAAGCTTTACTTTTTGTGGAATAGCCTAGGAATATGCCCTCATCATTTTTAGCATCAAATTTTCCATTCCTATTATCTTTTAGTATATAGCATTTACTTCCAAAAATTCTAAAGTACTTTACATTAGGTGCATACTCATGCCATAACTCATAAGGTGTGATATTTGTACCTTTTTTGATCTATACTAGGTTAAGGGTATAAAGAGATTTACTTATAGCTTCTCTCCAGTACTTTTGTGCAACATTCTTTTCGATCATCAGTGTTCTTGCACAATCCATGATAGATCCATTCCTTCTCTTTGCTATACCATTCTGAGGAGGTGTTCTAGGTGCATACATCTATCTCTTGATCCCTCTATCATTGCAAAATAGATTGAACTCATTGGATATGAATTCTCCACCTCGGTCAGATCTCAGACACTTTAGGTTCCTACCTGTCTCCTTTTCAAGCTTAGCCAAATACCACTTAAAAAATTGAAAAGCATCAGATTTTTCTTTTAAGAACATTACAGTCATCATTATGGTGTAATCATCAACAAACAGGATAAAAGATCTAGCACCACAATAGATTTGTACACCCATAGGTCCACAAAGGTCAGTATGAACCAAATCTAAAGCATTCTCAGAAGTAAAAGTCTTGCTCTTGAAACTAGACTTTGTCATCTTACCCAACTGACATTGTTTGCACATTACATTCTTAGGTTTCTTCAATCTAGGCAGTCCTCTCACTTTTTTCTTCTTACTAATTTCTACCAGATTATCAAAGTTAACATGACATAGCCACTTATTCCGTAACCATATATCATTAAGTTGTGCAATCATACATGTCTCTTCAGATAGGTCTAGATAGAACAAATTACCTCTCGTCTGTTCTCCACTTCTAATCAGTTCACTAGTGGCATCAAATATTTTGGCCTTCCTATGATGAAATTCCACTCGGTATCCAGTGCTATTAAGCTGTGCAACACTCAATAGATTATAGTTAAGACCTTCAACCCAATATGCATTTTCACAAGTGATCTTATCAGTTAGCTTTATCAATCCTTTACCCCTAACAGGACATGGTGCATCATTACCAAATTTTACACTTCTACCTTTATAATGATCTAAGGTATCAAACTTACTTTTGTCACCATTCATGTGGTGTGAATAACCACTATCAATAATCCATTTGTCATTTTTGTTCACATAGGATATCAATGCAGTTTTCTCATCCTTGTCAGACTCATCTTTCATTGCAACATAGACTACCTCAATTTCAAAATCATCACTATCAGTGTCAGTCTCTTCTTTAGCAATATAGCAAGATTTCTTACCTTCCTTGTACCTTCGATAACCTCTATCTTCTCTTTTGTCTTTATGCTTGCTATCTCTTTCTTTATCCTTATCATCCCCGTCAGGACATCTTGCATCTATATGACCAACTTTATTACATTAAAAATATATAATAGGGAGTTTACCTTTATACTTTCCTTTTCCCCTTTTCAATCTTCTAGCCATAAGAGCTTCAAGATCCTCAAGTTCTTCATTAGATGTGTCACTTTCACTTTCAATCTCATTGATGCATCTTTCTTTCTCTTTCTTTGACTTAGAACCATTTGTGACTTACAAGCATATTCAACATTAGCAACGGTGAAGTTATCATAGTTAGAAAGCTCAAAAGTAGTAAGTTTACCAACCAAACTTTCCAAAGTAAGAGAATTGCTAGGGTTAAATCTAGATTCTTGAATTGCTAAAATTTTAATGGCATAAATAGGACACAAAGTTCTCAATACTTTTCCTATAACAATTTCATCTTCAATAGTTCCATTTGCTCCTCTAATAGCATTTACAACTTCTTTTATCCTACCACAATATTGTGCAATATTCTCACCTTCTTGCATTTTCATTTCATCAAATTTACCTCTTAGGCTCTCAGATTTTGCCCTTAGTACATTTATGTCACCGCTATAGATGTTTGCAAGAGTGTCCCACATTTGCTTTGCATTTATGCAGTCTTTGATGTCTTCAAATTCTAGATAGCTTAGGGCAGATGCAATCTCCAACATTGCTTGATTGTGCTCTTGTTTAGCTCTCATCTCCTCAGAATTCAGAGGTGCAAAAGGTGTAACATAATCATGCTCAACATAATACTTTTCAGAATCACCAATACTGGCTAGATGCAGCTTCATGAAACTTTTCCATGCAGGGAAGTTCTCCTTATCTAGCTTTGGTACCTCCTTCTTATACATCCTGATCATTTACTTCAAGTACCTTTAAACTTGTCCTCTATAAGCACCAACAACTCTGATACCAATTGTTAATATGATTTAGAACAACAGAGAGGGGGGGTTGAATCAGTTGTTCTCAGGTCCAGATGTATAAATAAACTTTCAAAACTTTTCAACAAAATCAGATCTAACAACCAACAGCTACTTGGTCATTATTGAATACAGAACATAAACATATAATAGTGCAATCCACTATCCAATAGTATCTAACTTGCAAAACACAAAAATGTTCAAACCAAAATATTCACACAAGTATTAACACCAAGATTTATAGTGGAAACCCAATTTGGGAAAAACCACTTTGTAACATGAAACTGATATTATTGCTCTTCTAAAGTGAGCTCTATGAAAAGCCAACCTTGTCAAAGGTTACAAACACACTGTCAGGTGTGACCTGGTTAAAGGATTTAAACCACTCTATTAAAAGTGAGCCTTGTTATAAGACTTACATACATTCCATTAGAATGCAACCTTGTTCAAAGGATTTATACAAATGACTGTTAGGTCAACCTTGGTTAAAAGGATTTTGATTGATACAATGGTTAGAAAGTAATAGTAATATTGATCCGAAAACATACAACTCACTTTGAAAATATCAGATCCAATTTTGTACACATATGCTGGCTTACTGTCTGTGATTCATTTCCATCTCCATCACTGATCTGCTCGAAAATCCCTTCAAGCAATCACAACACTTCTCCTTCAGCCTTTTCTGCTTATACAGTCAATAACATCAACAACAACTCCATCATCCTCTCTCTCCTCAACCTCATGCTTAGGTTTCCTTAATACTTCCTCAATTAGGTCAATACAAATTTTGCTGCTTAATCTCCTCCGTAGATCTTAAGGTTAGGTTAGATTCATTGAATCCTTCCAACTTTATGTTCTTCATCTATCCTTCTCAAAACATCTCAAATCTCTTAATAGATTTACAATAAAATGTTTTACAGTGCATTAAATGCTTCCATACAATCAATAAATAAAGTCAACATGATTTACATAATCCAAGAATTCAACTATGTCGGCTAGGAATCTGAATTCTTCCTCAAATGTAAATTACTGACGCTCGGTCAATACCATGTTCAACTCATCGGTCTTCATTGGAAATCTTGGTCACCACTAAAACTGTTTCCTTGGCTAATACTGTCTTCCTTGGCAATTAACTGATGTTTGGTCAACACTGAATTTACTCAGCATATACTAGCTCGGTCGACACTAACATCACTCGACTTAAACTAGATTTCTTCACTTTTGCTCGGTTAAGCCTACTTGTTTAGTCTTCATTCTTACTTAGATAAACAATACATTATCTTATCATTGTGCCACACAATCAAGTACCCATTGAAGTATCAAGATAACTCAACCTTTCCTTAGGTGCTATTGTTATCAACCTTGCCCACATCCTTCTCAACAATCAAATAGATATAGTACTTTCTTAAATAGCAACAGTCTTACCAGTTAAGGTCTACCATCAATGACAATACAACAATTGCTTCAATTGTAGTTTCCAACATGTTGTGGATCACCATTTTTCCCATGTGCTCCTGCACTAGAGATGTTAAGTAAGTGAAATGTTCCTTGAGTTAGGAACTTAAAAACATTAAAATTTATATGGGAATAGTACCATGCTTTTTTCTGATCCAAATATGCTCCTTTTTAATGGTATTCTATCCTCTCTTTCTCTTTTTCTTTTCCTCAACTTCATCACATAAACCATATTCTTGATCACCACATTCTTTTGGACTACTGCCCTCTTTTCCCTTGCTACATTATTGTGATGAATTGGAGCTTGATTCCTTCGCTTGCTTTTCCAACACTACAATACACTATGGAGCTTGATTCCTTCGCTTGCTTTTCCTTCTCCCTAAGAAGATTGAACCTATACTTATGACCATATTTCTGAATGGTGTAAAATTTTTTACAACCATCATAAATGGCCTTCCTGAAAAATTTCCATGACTTTCCCAATAAAATATGAAAAGAACTCATAAGAAATATATCACACAACAAATCATCTTTATAGGAACCAATTAGAAAATCAATCAAATATTGCTCACTTACAATTATTTCATATTCCCTTTATAACCATGAAAAATTATATGGACAAGGATTCTTACTCCTCTTCAAACTTATCTTGTATACCATCTCCTTAGAAATTAGGTTATCCATACTACCACTTTCCACAATAACCTTGCCACTCTTACCTCTAGCCTTGCACACAATATGAAAGAGATTCCTTTGTTAAGATAGTTCCCCCTCAACTACCTTTGGATTCATCAACACTCTCCTCATTATTATAGATTCACCTTCTTCAGAGTCTTCACCTTTTGTAGATGCATCACTCTTCTCACCCTCTTGTACTAAGTGGTTTTTTGTTGCATTGTTCTTGGTTCTCTCTTGAATTCAAGAAAACTCAAATGCATGATGGCCAACCTCTCTGTACTGGAACAACTACTAGAAAACCCTCTACTATTTCCACCATGTCCCCTTGTCAAAACCTCCTTCTCTTTTGTGACTTGACCCACTTATTTATTCCATTTGGAATTGAATTATTAGTCAACTTTATTTCCCTTATTTTTGCTCATTTGTCCCCTTTTTAGTTATAAATTTTCCTTGACTCTTGGATTTACTTTCTTTCTCCTTAACTTCTCCCGTGCCTTTAATTCATATTGGTATGCTTCTTCCACCAAAGTAATCCTTATCATGCTCATTTCATCTTGAATTTCAAATCGTGATCCATTCACATACTGGTCTACCTTCTCCCTACCAATCTTATATCTTGCCAATCAAATGGCTAGCTTGTATAATTCCTCTATCTACTCTTTTATAATGATATCTTTTTGTTTCAGATTATAAAATTTCTTGAATGACTCCATTTCATAATCTCCAAGATTGAATTTGCACTTCAACCTTTCCACCATCAGGTTCCATCTTGTTATTCAAGGTTCTCCATTTGCTTCACATTCTCTTTGCAATCCTTTCACCCATAGTGGAGCATGTCCCTTCAATTTAATTTGGGATATCTTTACATTTTGTGGGTCTCTTATTTCCTCTAATTTGAAATATTCTTTCATCCCTCCTATCCAATCAATTAAATCTTTTGGATTTAATGCCCTTTTTTTTGGTACATCCACCTTATTACTCTTCACAATTATTAAAATTTCCCTTAGAAATATTTCTTCTCTAACATCCATAGGTTGTTCTTCTCTTTCTTCTAATTCCACTTCACTTTGCTTTTTAGTCATAGGATGTCTTGGAATTTTGGTAGCCATTCTCACCTCTTCTTATATATCATCTTTGATATCATTTCTTATCAATTCTCAGAATATCTCTAGCACTTCCTCAATTCTTGACATTCCTCTTTGAGGCAACATCTTTGTTGCCCTACCAGTCAATGGTTTCAAGCTCCTACTCAAAATTCTTTGCAACTTCCTTACTCGCAGGGCCTAGTGGATCCTCTCCACTCTCAAGGTCTTATGGCTCTAAAATAATTTGATGCAAACAAGCTCACATAGTTTTGGAAAGAGAGAAGATGTAGCCAAATCTAGATACTCATCAAGGCTTTCACAAATACAAAGAAGGAAGAACACCTATTTCAATTTTCTATTTAATTAAGAGTAACCAATTGTAGTTCTTGAAACCAATTTTACATTGCCCAAAATTTCCCTAATTACTAGTGTCAAATCTACTTTCAATGTTATTCTCCATGTTAATATTTTAGGTTATTCTCATAGCCTTTTTTTTATATTTAGTGTAACCACAACAATATCTCTTTGCCTCTAGTTGTGTTTCTCTTATCTGAAGACTCCTCACAAATTCTTTCATGGTAGTGTCGTGTTCATACAATGGTAGAATCCTTAAATCCCTTCAAACTCATCCATATGACACCCTTCGTCATCTCCCCTCTTTCTTCTCACACATCCACTACTAATTCTGTACACATAGTCACTATGAGGGAGCACTCCTCTCCCTTCTCCTTTACACAATTGTATGTTGAACAAGCTAAATAACTGAGAGGGGAGGTGAATCAGTTATTCACAAACACTTTTTAAAATTTTTAATATGTTGGTAAACTCACAAACCATACAAATGATGATGACGGGTATATTTATATTAACTTTTGTTGTACTGGTAACTGTGTGTGTGAATTTTGTACCTGATCTATAGACACAACACTTCAGTAAAAGATTAGAGGTTAGCAAAAATGAAATCGTGCAATGAATTGAAAGATAAACTAACCAGGTGATTTACTGCCTTCTAATAGGTGCGAGTATGATGTTCTCAGATTGTTATCGAGATCAGTGACCTTGATGACACCTAAACGAAGGATTTGAATGCAAAACTGATATGAAATATGAATGCAATTAATCTATTTTTTTGATTTTCTATGCAATGATATGATGAAAATTGATATGAATCTATGATATGTAAAAACTAATATGCTATGATGATCTAACAAATGAAAACTAATATGATATGAAAAACTATGCAATATTGATCTCACAAAGCTTGGATTCGTAAAGATGATTCTTCAATCTCCAATTTGACAGCGTGATTATACAATTCTTGTGGATTTGAGAGATGATTTGTGAAGAGCTAAAGCCTTAATTTATAGAAATCTAGGGCTTTGGAGGATGCATGAAAGAAAGCCATAAATCACTCAAATAACTCAGCTTGATTTTGAGTTATTTTTAAATAAAGATAATTTAATTCACAAAAACATGCAAATCATGCAAAAAATAGCTTTTTAACTCAAATTAGAAGTTTAGATCAACTTTAAAACTCAAAAATGATGTTGAGTTCCAAAAAGTCAATAACTTGCATTGATTTTTTGATTTGGAGTTTAACTGCTCTTTGATTGTGCACATGGATAATTATGAATTAATAAATAAATAAAGTGATTTATTCTCAACTTAATTGATTTTTGAAATAAAACAATTGATTTATGGGTTAATCAATCATTTAATCAAACTTTTATTCAAAAATAATATCATCAAATATGACAACTTGCTTTAATTAATTAAATAAGAATTTAATCAATTAATGATAGGAATTTTGATTTATTGTCAAATTTAAATAATAATACTTAGGAATAAATTCAATTAAATAATTAAGTGGCAAATTAAATCAATTAATTAAATATTCATCATATTCAATTAATCAACTTTAGGATAAATGTGATTTATCACCAAATAATCATTAAATTAAAGATAATTAAGATAATTAGGAATATTGCTAGGAATATCCTTCGATGTAGAATTTAAGATAATCAATTAGAATTTGATGATGTGCCGATGTGCCTTAGGTTAGGACTTTGATGTCGATTTCATTTGAATTGAAGATGTAAGAGGTTAATGAACCTATAGCCCATTTTTGGGGTATTACATTTTGCCCCTCTTTGAATTACTGTGCAAAGCGTAGTGGTTCAAAGATAGTCTGTGTATGATAAAGATATGAAATTGATTCGAAAGATATAATTGATATGAGACAGAAGTTGATTGAAAGATTTGATATGAAGATAATAGGTCCTGAATGACCAAAGATAATGTTAACTATAACAACGATGAACCAATGAAACAAAAGTGTCAAAACACCTAATTTTGAACCTTATGATTGCGAAGAAGTGAGTGACCGATTCCAGACTCGATTGTCTTAGAAGAACCATGTAGGTATCACATCTGAACCCTTCAGTTACTGAAGAATCAAGGAAATAACACAATTGAACCGATAGTTGCAAAAACTGATACAATTTACAAGATTAAGAGAATACCAGATTGATATGGATCTCGATGAATTTGATATGCCCTGAGTGATGATTGATTTGCCCCAAGCGATGAGGACTTTTGATGAATCAGTAACTAGACGTGGTTGTTATCTTGATTACTAAGGAAAGATATGATATCAATAAAGATATGATTACAGACTTTGAATGATATGCAATACCATGCCCCCTTCGGGATTAAAATTGAAATTTGACAAGAGAAGTCAGCGTTAATAGTTCATAAGCATGTTAATTGATTTGAGAAGTGGTTATACACGTTCGAGAATGCATTCTGCATCGTTTGGAGGTCCTGGAGACCAAGTTTGACTAGGTTTGACCATGAGTTGACCATGGTTGACCAAGTTGAAATTTTGATAGTTTGATGTAAGATAATCAGTTAGGTTGAATTCTGGATTTCTGTGATGATCGAAGGTCGAATATGCAAGCAGTAGACCGTCCTAGGTCCAAAAATTTTAAATCATGATTTTGACATAGTAAATGATCTCAAATTTTGATTTTGATCCCAAAAATGGATTCAGAACATCGAAATTAGCCAGGGGTGCAATTTTTGTGGAAAACGGAGCACTTTTGAAAATTAGGTCAAAAGCTATATAAAGGCTAGAAGGGTCATTTTCAAATCATTTCAACCATTTGACTTTGGAGATCTTGTGGAGCCCTCTGAGCAAGAAAATGGCAGAACAACGAGAACCAAAGGTACCTGTGAGTTTGCATCATTTTGAGTGTAGCCGGAGACATGATAGACCTCGACAGTATGGACATCCGATATGTGGACCTCTGTGCTCTCCTGAAAATGCAAATTTTTCATGTTTTTTTAGCATTTTTGAATTTTTCCATACGCTTTTTTATTTTTGAATGTCGCATGTTTGAAAACTTGTACGAGTCCCATCCCAGACTCGTATGACATTCCATTTGCATTTTCTCTGTCATTTCATACATTACCCAATGTCGTATGAAGGGGACCCGTGTGTCGTACGACATTTCATCAGGTCCCTGAAAACTCGTATGATACTGAATCCAGTGTCATATGACCATGGATTGTCGTATGGTCTATTGTGGAGTGTCGTACGACTTTAGGTGCTAGTCTAGACTATCGTATGAAAAATAGTGAGCTTAAAACTGATATTTAGGGCCAAATTTTGACTTGTCTGATTTTTGATGCTGATAGCTGACCTCTTAACCTACCTTCTGAAGTACCCAACTGTCTAATTTCTGTACTATTAGCCTGTTATTGAACCCAATTTCTGATAGAATTCCCTATTTTTGTATGATATAGGTCACATATCTAGATGTTCATGTCCGACATTCATACCCGGTGACCCAGAGATTATGTGTCTCACTTCCTGACCTTATGAGGGTTCATCTTGTTGTATGTGGGTTTGAGTATTTGATCCATTTACCTGATATTAGGGTAAACCATGGCCTGTTGACTGCACTTATCGAGAGATTCCACTCTGAGACACAAAAGTTTCATTTACCGACTGGAGAGATGATTGTGACTCTAGAGGATATTTATAGGATACTACACATTCCATTCCATAGCAGTTAGCATCCTGAGTATGTGAGTTCTGGCCAGACTGGTCTTCATGCCTTTAGGTGTCTGTTTGGGGATGATACACAGTTGACGGGGTCCATTTCCTGGGAGACCCTTGTATAGAGATATGGTCAGATGCACCGTTTAGAGTGCATTATTGCTGGGATGATCGGGGAGCTCATCATGCTAGGCCATCAGTAGAACAGCTTTTTGATGGGACGGGCTCCGATGGTAGCCCTTCTTATGGCCACTCCCACTGAGCTTGCCTGGGGTTAGTGCCTATTGGCCCACATGTTTTCAGAGATGTATGAGGTCGTATATTAGGATTGCAAGAGCTTCACTTCTGGAGCTCTTGTATTACAGATATGGGCCTAGGAGCATATACCAGTGTTGAAACCGATTTTCTAGACACAACGGTAGCCACAGGAGCCAGTGATATATACGTATGCTGGTTATGTCACACAGGTCTGCATGGGTCATACTGAGTATTTCAGATGATGTTTGGATGATATGACATTTGTGCATTAGAGACCCTACTTGTAGATAGAGGCGTGGCCCACTGCAAGGGAGCAGTACAACTTTCTTTTCCAGAGTCAGGTACTCATTGGTCATTCTCCCACCATTTTGGAGAGATTTCTCATTACTAGAGTGTGGTGTCAGTATGGACGTAGACAAGATGTCCCATAGGAGTATACTGCATATGCTCGCATTGTTCATGAGATTGGGCTTGGATGGACACAAAGGCTCACTTATTCTCTATGTTCAGAGGAGTACAGTAGGATCATTGGTAGAGATTGGGACTACCATCCACAGGTTGTTGATGCAGGGGTCACAGATGGATACATCTCTTGGCTAGCGGATCATCCCATCCATAGATTCTCGGATCCTACTGAGTTGATACCCTCCATGGAGGAGTCAATGGATGTGATAGGAGCTCCTATGCCATAGGGTCTGATGATACAGCCTACACCCCCGAGACCCAGAGTGATGGCCCCACCAGAGAGACCATCCAGTTAGATGAGGCCCCCTCATCCTTCTACTTCTATAGTAGGTACATCCACAGGTTCACAGAGACAGACCAGGGGTGAGAGTGGTACCTTGGGTGGTGTTGGTTCTACAGATGATGTCATAGCAGCTGAGTAGTTTGTAGGTGGTGATGGAGATCTGTTATAGGTAGATACCACTTTTGATCTAGGAGCTGAGGTTAGACGCTGTAAGGCACATAAAGCAGATACCACTAACCAGCAGCCAGAGCGGCCAGCATAGGACACAAAGATGCCAATCGCTGAGGCAGATCCTACTATTCCTCTCACTTCATTAGAGACTATCAGACGTCTTAGAGCTCAGGTCTGGGACTTGAAGGTATAGAGTGCTAGGTGGGAGGAGAGGTATCTAGAGGCAGATAGGCAGCACACAGAGATTCATGCGGAGTTTCACTCAGAGGTTTAGAGATTACAAATAGAGGTGACCCATCAGACCTCTTAGGCTTCATATTATGTGTCTGCATATTATGCTACTATCCCTACTACATAGAGAGTACCCACATATTTAGATTATATGGAAGCCTCAAAGGGAGCTAGGGCACCGAGAGCAGAGACTATACCAGATGCACCACCCCCTCCTCCACCAGATATCGAGGAGCATGCCGATAGTTGATTCTTGTTCTTATGTTTTGATATACTCTATTCTTTTTGATCACTGATATACTGTTCTAACTCTAATGGCTCTCTGGGGCTCATTCTTTTGTACATTGTACCAGTAGTGCACCCCTGACACATTTTGAGTTTATGATATATATGAGATCGATGTTTTTAGTTGTGACTTCATTTGTACTTGTAATGTTTTGATTTATGGTGATATCATGTGATGTTTATGCTATGAGTAGTGTAGAATGTATGTATGGATCAATGCAATGTAATGATTTCTTTCATATGTATGGATGTTATGAAAATGTAACAAATGGTAATGATATGGGATGTAAATGCAGCGATACACATGATATGTTTTTGCAGGTTGACGAAGACAAGCACTTGGTCTTATGTCAAAAGGATATTTAACCCAGGAGAGTTACTGCTTGCGGTTCGGGGAAGAGACCTTCGAGTGAGACTCAGCTCTTGTTAGATGTGAAGAGATGATATGAATATTTGTTTAAGCTTTGAAGTGTTCCCAATCATTTGTGAGATCATGCAGACATGCAAAATGCAAAGAAACATGCAAAATGAAATGCAACCTAAGACCTAGGACCTAGTCACTGATCATGTGTCGATTTGTTATCATCATTGAACTTTTAGGTAACTGGATAAATCAATACAATTACCACTAGTTATGAAACCATAGACATATGAATATCGATTTGTAGGTGCAAGAATCAATACAACACCCACCGGTTAGGAAACCATGGATATATGAATATTGATTTTGTTTTCAGAATGTTGGATTAGATATAAGCACCAAGGCACAAATGCCAGGATGACCTGAATATCATGTCCATTTTGATATAGCAATTTGTATAAGAATCAAAACATAAACGTCATCATGACCAGAATATGCCTTGTAGTTAACAAACATATCAAACAGTCAAGAGATCATTCTAAATCTAATGTGAATTACCCGTAGTGACCCTTTATCATTCACATCCTTAGGTAAGATCGCAGTTCACAATAGGAGAAAGAACTCACTCAAAAAGATAATAGTTAGATCAAACTTCCTTGAATTTTTTGGGTATCAGTCGAGGTATGCATGGCCATCCAATTCGAGATAGAGGCTCTTATAGTTGGACACCATTTCAATCCAAAATTTCCAAAGTTGTTAGATTTTCACATACAAGCAGAAAACAAAGAAAAGATTATGCCCCCAGTCATCACTCTCTAAATCCTATAAAGGACATCATCGAAGAGCTCGAAGGGACACAATATGCAAAAATATCAATGCGAATCAGTAAGCATACAAGGAGATAAAAGCATGTAAAAAGCACAGATTATTTTCAGTTTGCGTTTGATGTTTGATTGCGTTGTTGTAAATGCAAAATCCTTTCTGGAGACAAGACTGACTGACTGACTCACATGAAGCTTCAAAGGACTCTAACTGGATATGATATGTCTAAGATATACTGGAGACCATAGGATTTGACATTGATTGCCCCCAAGTGTTAAG
Source organism: Chamaecyparis obtusa (assembly GCA_027943335.1). Taxonomy (NCBI): domain Eukaryota; kingdom Viridiplantae; phylum Streptophyta; class Pinopsida; order Cupressales; family Cupressaceae; genus Chamaecyparis; species Chamaecyparis obtusa. The sequence goes on along the minus strand of BSBK01000316.1, from coordinate 534,442 downwards.
CATTGATAGGATACAGACGCTGGAGCTGATTGGTGTACAAACTGACTTATTGGAAATTGGAAATGCAGAAACAAACCAAGAGATATGTACAAACTAAAGCAAGACTGAAAGCTGGGAAAGAGCAAGATTGTGCTGATAGATGGAGCATTTTGAAACAAGTGGCCCCCGTTTGCTGGGTTTTCACCATCTTGGCAGAGATTCTATATTTGCTACCAAGGCACCTGTTTCCAGGTTTTCACCAAGGCACTTTTTCTTTTTCTCATTTTTTTGCATTTTTCATTTTTTCAATTTTTTTGTGAATCATCAAGGCACCTATTGCTAGGATTTCACCAAGATGTTCATTTTTTCAGAATTTTTTCTAATTTTTAAGATTTTTTCAGGACATTTTACCATAGACTGAATGCCTTAGGCGTAGAATTTCTTCAGATGGAGAATGTTCATTGGTTCTTAGAGCTGTTCTCCTTCAGTCATTAAGAGTTGATAGGCACCAGAGCCAAAAGTAGCAGTGATAACAAAGGGACCCAACCAATTGGGTTCAAACTTCCCCTTGTGTTCTCGATGTGATTGATTTTTAGGATTTTCTCTCAAGACTAGATCACCAACCTAAAATTCTCTGTGTCTGACTTTCTTGTTGTAACCTCTAGACATTCTCTTCTGATATACTCTGAGATGATCATACACTGCTTGTCTGTGCTCATCTGGTAGTTCAAGTTCTTGCAACCTAGACACTCTGTAGTCATCATCAGTTACTAGACCATGCATTTTGATTCTTAGTGATGGGATTTCAACCTCAATAGGCAGTACCGCTTCAGACCCATAAACTAAAGTGAAAGGTGTAGCCCTTGTAGGTGTTTTGATACTTGTTGTATAGGCCCAGAGAGTTGGATTGATCATGAGATGCTAGTCTCTTCCTATTTTATTAACAGTTCGATGCAAGATTTTCAATAGATTCTTATTAGATGCCTCTGCTTGTCCATTCCCTTGAGGATAGTAGATAGAAGACCAATGTTGTGTGATCTTGAATTTGGCACATAGATCATCTAGGTATTTGTTCTTGAATTGTCCACCATTATCTATGATTATGGAATGAGGTATCCCATATCTGCATATGATATAGTTCAATATGAACATAGATATTTTCTTTCCAGTTGCTTGTGTCAAAGTGACTACTTCTACCCATTTTGTAAAATAATCTGTAGCTGTGATTATATGGGTATGTCCATTAGAAGAATGAGGATGAATCATCCTGATAAGATCAAATGCCCATTAATGGAAAGGCCATTGTGTTTTAAAGGGGATTAGATCTCTCCCTAGAGCATGAATTAAGTTGCCATGCACTTGGCACTTTTGACAATTCTTAGCAAACTTGATAGCCTCTTTCTCCATTTCAGGCCAATAGTACCCAGCCCTAATAAGTTTTTGAGCTAGTGTTAAACCGTTCGAGTGTGACCCACAAATACCATCATGGACTTCCTCTAATGCATGTTGAGACTCTTCCCATTCTAAACATCTAAGTAGTGTACCATCTAGACCTTGTTTATACAAATCATGACCAATGATGACATATCGGGAGGCATTTTGGATAAGGTATCTCTTTTCATGGCGGTTAAAAGTATTAGGGATAATTTGGTCTTGGAGATAGGAAAATAGGTTTTTGTATCTAGATGAATCATGACCTAAAATAGTGCAAATCATGTGGGTTTTGGGGGAGTCATATGCAGGATAAGATAGTGCTTCCACCAGGAAATCATAGCGTAGCTCATGTTCCAGCTACTGTAATAAAGTAGATAGTGTTGCCATTGCATCGACAGCCTTGTTCTCCATTCTAGGAATTTTCTCAAATGTGATAGATATGAAATATTTCTTAAGATCATGTACCAGTCTCTTGTAAGGAATGAGCTTTTCATCTTTAGTTTGGTACACATCATTGACTTGATGAATAACAAGTTCAGAGTCTCCATGAATGTGTAGCTTTGTTACTTTCCATTCAATTTCTATTTTCATACCATTCAAAAGGGCTTCATATTCAACAATATTGTTTGTGCAAGGAAACTTTAATCTGAATGCTTTGGGTATGGAGTAGCCTTGAGGAGTTATGAACAATATGCCCGCTCTGGATCCATTCTGTGTATAGGAGCCATCAAAGAATAATTTCCATTCTCTAGAAGAAAGATGCATGATAGAGGAATCTGGGAATTCCATTTGTAGTGGTGTATTATCAATCATAGGTGCATCTACTAATTGATCAGCAATAAACTATCCTTTGATAGCCTTTCTTTCCACATATTCAATGTCAAATTCACTTAAGAGCATGACCCATTTAGCTAATCTACCTGTGAGGGTAGCTTTGCTTAGAAGGTACTTGAGTGGATCAATCTTAGCTACCAATTGTGTGGTATGAGCTAGCATGTAGTGTCTCAGTTTCTATGATGCAAAGATCATAGCTAGACAAGCTTTCTCAATCATTAAATAGTTCTTCTCATATGCAACCAATGTTCTACTGATATAGTATATAGCTCTTTCCTTTTTGTTCTCATCGTGCTATGCTAGCAATGCCCCCAGTGATGTATTTGTTGCGGAGACATATAAGATCAATGGCTTCCCATGAATAGGAGGCATCAAGATAGGAGGATTTGATAGATACTTCTTGATATGGTTAAAGTTATTCTCACATTCTTCATTCCATGCAAAGGTCACACCTTTATGTAATGTTTTTGTAAAAGGCTGTGATATGTTCGCTAGCTGTGATATGAATCTTTTGATAGATTGAACTCTTCCTTGCAATGTCCTCATCTGACTGATATTTTTAGGAGGTTGCATCTCCATTATAGCCTTTACTTGAGCTAGATCAACTTCAATGCCTTTCTTTGAAACTATGTATCATAAGAGTTTTCCAGAAGTGACACCAAAAGCACACTTCTTAGGATTTAGTCTAAGACTAAATTTTTCCATTCTGTCTAGGATCATGCTCAAGTCCTTTAGATGTTCAGTTCTGATCATAGATTTTGCTAATGTGTCATCAACATAATCTTCCATGGTTCGATGCATCATGTCATGGAAAATAGATGTCATTTCTCTTTGATATGTAGCACCACCATTTTTAAGCCCAAATGGCATGACATTCCAATAGAAGGTACCCCATGCACATGTGAAAGCATTTTTCTCTTGATCCTTGGGGGCAATTTTTATTTGGTTATATCCAGAGAAACCATCCATTAAGAAATACATCTCGAAACCCGCAGTCATGTCCACTGTCATATCAATGTTAGGTAGTGGAAAATCATCCTTAGGGCACGCTCTATTCGCATCTCTAAAGTCTGTGCACACTCTGATTGAACCATCTGGTTTAGAAATAGGTACAATATTAGAGATCCACTTGGCATAGTCAATAACTTGGATGAATCTAGCTTTTAGGAGCTTCTCTAATTCAGCTTTTACCAAGAGTGCAACATGAGGATGCATCTTTCACAATTTTTGCTTGATAGGTTTTACATTAGGAGCTATAGATAAATGGTGCATGATAAGATTAGGATACAACCCGGGCATATCTGAGTATTTCCATGCAAAGTTGATCTTTTTTCTGTTAGGAATGTAGTCAATTTTTGCTTCTCTTCTTTTGATAATGACTGTGCTACATGTACCAATTGTGGTTCCTCTGTTGTACCCAAATTGATGGATTGAGTGGGCTCAATTAGAACTAGAGATTTTTCCTATAAATGACTTGGAAGGACATTAAATATCTCATCCTTAGGCACCTCAGAGAGGTTTTCACCTTCGGATATGTCTTTTCTTTTTACTTTTGTAGGTTCTGAGATTGCCACAAAGTGGTTTTCACCCTCAGAACTCCTTTTCTTTTTATTCTTATTCTTATTTTTTTGACTAAGATATTTGATGTCCAACTTGGTCATGCTGACACTTGGTTCAATGATGTAAGTCCTCATAGGATCAACTACATTTAGGTAGCAAGCAAGGGCATAGTCATTCGGGAAGGTATAAATACCATGGCTCAGATTTGTGGAGGTTTGATCAATAAGGTCTGGATATTGGATAGTCAAAGTAGGGAAAGATTGGGAGATAGTGTTTACGGATATGGATATGTCATCATTGGTCCTAACCTCATGCATGAGTTCAAAGGTGATATTACAACTTAAGACATTCAATTTATGAATAGGCTCAATGTCATCATGGGAGTCCAATTCAGCCATAGGTGGATCAGACTCGATAAGTTCATCATTTCATTCTAGAATTACGTTGGGTTGGGGGGCATATTGGTGAATAACATCAACATGTTTCTCTGTGATAAGCTCATCTAGTTCTGGAATGATTCCCCATTCATAGTCATTAGATTCATCTTCTGATTCAGGATCTCTAGGAAATCTTAGAACATGAGTAAAGTCAGGGTGAATACCCCAAGAAGGGTTACCCTCAGATTTAGATTTGTATTCATACTCATGGGAATCTATCTTAGAATAACTACCACCTTCTTCTTCTTAATGGTTTTTGAGATTAGCTAGTTCTTGCGTTGCAACTATCTCTTGATTGATAGTAGGTTCTTGTGTTTCTACTACATTAATTCTTTTGATTGGATCATCTTTATCATCAAGAAGGTCTTTGATCTCCTTAGGCAATTTTTCATATGGGATGAGTTCTGAGTTGTCTGAATCACTATCTAATGGTTCTATTTCTTCTTTCTTAAGAAGAGGTTCTCCTGCTGCGATCTTCTCTATGAGATGAGAACAATTACCTTTGAGGTGATAGGGTTTCTTCTTAAAGCCTAGGCCAACAATATTCTTATTTTCTCTACCAGTATGTGGGAGAGGTACCTCAAGACCTTTTCCTTTGACTCCTAGAGGTCCTTTACCTGAATATCCCATCTTAGCTATCAATTTATCTCCTAGTCCATATGAATTAGAAGGGAGTTTGGATACTGTAGAGTCACTAGTTTGAACAACTTGAGATTCAAGTTCATCTTTGTATAGCCATGCAAGCACAACTTCATCTTCTTCAAATTCTTGCTTGGAGACTTGTTCTGCTACAAAATTCTTTTTATATACCTCAAGGGGTTCTTTAGAGTCTGGTTTGGATTGTTTCAAAGATTTCCCATAAGACTTAGGTGAGATAGGGAGAGATGTCAAAGATAAGATTGGTTTGATAGTATATTCTCCCATACTATTTTCTTTGATATTAACCTCTTTTGTAATATCTTCCATTTTAGATGTGGATGCTTCTTTAGTTGGTTCAATGGAAGATTCTCTGTTATTAGGCACAAGCTTATCTACACTTTCCTTCAAGGTATTGCAAGTTGTATTCAGATCCACAGGGATAGTAACCTCTACTCTTTCATAAGGAAACTTCAAACATTGATGGTATGTAGAAGGAAGAGCTTGCATTTCATGTATCCATGGTCTCCCTAGTAGGATGTTGTAGGCCAAAGGTAGATGAAGCACTTGATAGATGGTATCTTTGATAACTGGACCCACTCAAATGGGTAAGACAATGGTGCCTTTAGAAGATCTTTCTTGTTCATCATAGGCTTTTATGGTTATCTTCTTTCGAGGATCTATAGCCAATTTTGAAAATCCCAATTATGTGATCAAGCTGTAAGAACAAATGTTTAGGCCAGCACTCCCATCTATCAATACACATTTGACTCTATGGTTCTAGATCAAGACTTCTATATGCAAAGGCTGATTATGTGGGTGACCCAAGGAGTTGTCATCTTCCTCTGAAAAGGAGATATATTGTGGAGATGTAAGATGTCCAACCATTGTCTAGAACTTGTCTAAATCAAGGTCATTAGGAATGTTGGAACCGAGCAAAGCTTTGTCTAGTATGGCTCTGTGAGCTGGAGATATTCAAAGCAACTCAAACATGGAGATTTTGGCATTAGTGTGCTAGAGTTGTTGAACAATGCTATAAGATGTAGGCCTTGTATCCTTTGGATTGGAAGATTTGGAAGTAGCCTTCTGTTTAGAAGCAGACAAAAGATTGAAGGACACCTTAGGGACATTTGATGAATCTAGGATTTGTCCTTTCAGATGTGCTTGGGCTTGTGATCGAGTAACTACGTTGGTGGATTGATTTTGTCTATCTCTTTTTACAATTGTGATGACATTGCAATGCTCTGGGAGACAGGGTTCAACCATATTGATGGTAGCATTATTTCCAGGGTAAGCGTAATTGACTTTTGCCCCCATATTAGGTTGAGAAGATGAAACTTCTTGATCATGTTTTGGAAATGGTTCTGTGAATGCTATATGATCATTATTGCTCTTAGGATTTTCAACTGTGATGTCTCCCTTATCGATCAGATCTTGAATGGTGTGTTTCAACCGTAAGCAGTTATTAGTTTTGTGACCTTTACCTCGATGGAAATCATAGAATTCATTTTCTCTCCACCATTTTGGCTTAGGCTCAGAATCAGGTGGTCAGATCACTAGCAAAGAGATGATGTTATTAGCTAGTAGAGTTTTCATAGCTGATTCTAAAGATTCTCCAAGAGGAGTGAACTTTCGTTGTATATCCCAAGATTTGTATTCTGGCTTCTTTTGAAATGGTTCATATGACTTTTGTTTTGAAGCTTTAATGGCTTGGGAACCAAGAGTTAGGTTGTAGGCCGGTGCCTTTGATGGGGCAGAGATAGTGTTAACAACACCATCTATGATGATGCCTTTGTTCTTGTTCCAATTTTTGTTCTTATCTTTGGAACTAGATCCAGATTCGTACTTGTCTTTTTGAAGTGTGATTTCTCCTTTTTTCACAAGCACTTTTTTGATTTTGATAGAATTATCCACCATCTTATCAAAAGATGTATGATCTTGCATTTGTAGAGGATAATTGATTTTTGGAACAAGGTTATTGATGAAGATTTTCAATTTTTCTATTTCTGGAATAGGTCTAGCATATAGAGAGAACTTCTTCCTCCATCTCTTGAGAAATTTAAGGAATGGTTCCCCTAGATATTGCTTGAGATTACAAATATTAATCATGGTGACTGGATGTTGAATATTATAGGAGTATTGCTGATAAAATAATTTTATTAACTCCTCAAAATTTTTGATAGTGTAAGGTAATCGAGAGAACCATTGAATGGCCGCTCCTCCCAGAGATCGAGGGAAGAGACGCATCAGATAGGTTGGTTCATGCATGAACTCCATTGATTGTGTACAGAATTCTGAAACATGATCTTGAGGATCTAAGTGTCCATCATACTTATCATACTTTGACATCTGCACTCTTTTTGGAAATGGCGGCATGTACAAGTCTTTGTCAAAAGGAAAAGGGCATAAAGCTTCCATGGAGAACTCCTTGGGTTCCTTTTCTTTCTCAAGGCTATTAAGTTTGGCTTGCATGGCATGCATCTGTTTCATAATAGCTATGAGTGGAGTTTCTCCCTCATGTGTAATGATATTTTCCACATTAAAGTTGGGAGGAAGTTTAGCTCCTTGATGAGCCAATTGTAAAAAGTATGCTTCTTTGTCTTCTTTTAAGAAATGCTTCATCATTCGTTTGAAGTTATCATCATTTTGATATTGAGCAATTTCTTCAGGTGTGGGTTCCTAATCTGCACCATGTTTAGATTGAGCTCCTTGAGAGCCAAAGTTTGTCCCTGCTTGAGACATGGTAGGAGTTTGTGGACTCCCCGGAATAGATTGATGTGGTGTTTGCTGGGTACCTGTGTGAGTTGATGAAGGAGGAATGTAACCAGTTTTTAATCGAAGGTTGCCAGCACCGTCATCTTTGTAAAGACCAAAATTGATGAGTTGCTCAAGAGTTGGACCCCTGATAGTGGTTATAGGTAAGGTCTGGGATGCTTCTCCAGATTTCTTGTGTGAGGAGGCTCTAGTTTCCACCATCAACTTTGAGTGAAACAAAAGAAAAAGATCCAGATAACTGAAGAATGAATTGAATCAAGATGATCAGATGATGCAACCTTGTGAAGGTTTGATTGATTTGAAGATTTGATTAGATGTGGGTGAAGGATACTGTGCCTTGGATGTATGGGTAGATTTCCCAAAAGATAGCGGACACGAGTTCACAACACTTAGTCTATTTTTGAAGATTTGATAGAAGATTGATAGTTATGACAAGGTTTTGACACAAGATGAAAATGACTCAAATTGATTAAATAGAAGGCTGAATTGGATTCAAAAGGCCACTCTTGAAAAATGATAGGGTTCTCAATAGCTATTGCTTTGTTCCTGACACAGTGATTTGTTCGATAGGGTCTGGAAATAGGCTGAAAAAGCTAAGTATCTGGCAATTTTGACAATTTTATGACAACTTTCAAAATTTTCCCAAATGACACTATGCAAACTCGTACGACAGTGGGTATGCTATGAAACAATAGTTGAAAAGCTCATACAACAGTTGCAAAACTCACATGATAGTGGGTATGCTGTGAAACAACAGTTGAAGAGCTCGTACAATAGTTGCTAGCAGGATTTGACTTTTTTGAATTTGACTGGCAGAAAGACTCATACGACACTGGGTTCCTTACCATACGATAGTTGGGCAATAATGAAATGACATTGGATAAAAACTCGTATGACTTTCTGACCTCCTGAGATGACTTTTGACTCCAAAAAGGAATTTCACTTCAAATTTTGCAAATTTAGGGTTTTCAGTGTCAGATTGTTTGCAAATTATACTGTCCAAATTCGAGGATTGTAATAGATTTGTTCATTTTCAGTAACCAGATAGATAAACAAGTACGCAAAATAGCAAGCAAGTGATTTCAAGCATGTCTAAAAATAATGAACAAGGGCAAAAGCAACCTTGCGCATGGACAATCAAGTGATTTTATTTGTTCTAATCCTCAGAAGTGCTAATTGTGTATGTTCCAAAATGTTTTGCAATGACACACATATATCCTAGAAAAATGAAAATTTGGCCTCTCTAGGGTTTTTAGTAATGGTTTGACTCTGCAACTTTTATGATCCAAAGGGGTGAACTCTAATCCTAGTGCACCAGGGTTTTGACACAGTCTGAGAATTTAATCAATCAGGAGCTGCTAGGGAGATCTGACAACCTAACAATGAACCACACCTATGAAGATTTCTTCCACAAAGACATTTATATAGCGGCTATCACTGCCATGGTGAAAATGGCTATTACTGCTCGAGGTTCCGTCAATGCAGTTTTCCCTATGAAGGGAGTGTCCGCTACAGTTAACCCTCTCTAAAGGTGACTCACAATAGTATATCACAAGGGGACTTGGCTCCAGATCCAAGGGTTTGACACCTTTTCACTTTTAACCTAGACAAAGTAGGAAGATAAATCTGACACGCTATGACGAAGATTATCTCACCAAGGTCTATGATATCAACCCCATGTGATCTATCAACCTCTCCGGAGAGAGAATGTATCAATCAATAAGGTAAGATGCACGGACCAAGTAGAACATGAGATGCACTAAGTATCCTCCCTACCTACAAGGATTCCATTGTCAAGAAGGATTTCACTGGGAATCCAATCTCTTAAGAACCACAAATAGTGTTCATAGGGCCTAATTACTATGTTTTCACAGATATATCAGAAAAAAAATCTATCCAAAAGCATTCAAAAGCACAAAAGGTGGTACACTTAATGCTCCAAATAAACATGAGGTGAGTCCACAAAGTGGTGCATTTAACTCCTCACACAAATTTAAAAGCAAGTCCACACCCTAGAATACTAATGAGATCCAAAAAGCACAAAATGGGAAAGAACTGGTGGAACAATTAATGCTCTTTCTAAGTAGACCCCTCCCCTGAATATGGCACTGACCTTGCAACCAAAGGGTGAAATGAAGGGCGAGTAAGAATAAGTGAGTCCAATATCCCAATTTCACTAATAAGATCAATCAAAAATATCCTAAGACTGCCTATCAATACTTAAGGTGTTACAACCTAGTATTCAATTATGCAAATTTGAAGAAAAGCATGTAAAGAAAACACTCAAGCCAAACACATGAGAGATTCATTTTAGGATCCAAATTGAAATGTTATCAGATTGAGGAGAATACCTAGAATCCTTGCAATGCGCTTAGTAGATGTTTACCTACTTTTAGCAATTCTTGCACTTTTTCCAATCATAACCAGCAGGAATCAATAAAAAATAGAGAATTTCAATTGTTAAGATTAGCCGTTAATCAAAATATGAAAACCAAATATGACAAACTACCTTGAAAATGAAATGATAGTTGAAATCTGATGCCAAAACTGGTATGACAGTGGGTTTGTTACCAGATGACAGTATGAAACTCGTACGACAGTGCGTATGCTCCCAGACGACAGTCCAAAAACTTGTACGACAGTGGGTGTTATGTGAAATGATAGTTGAACTTTCAAATGACAGTGTGTAGAGCACGACATGATCCTCGATCCGATAGACTATTATACGATAGTGGGTACAGTGCGAAATGACTTTTGTCAGAAACTCGTACGAACATTGTATAGATAGAAATTAAAAATTGTAGTTTTGCATAGAAACCGAGGAGAAAAAGATAAAAATTGATAGAATAAAATGGAAACCCATTTCAGGGCCCCACGGTGGGTGCCAGAAATGTGTGTGTGAATTTTGTACCTGATCTGTAGACACAACACTTCAGTAAAACATTAGAGGTTAGCAAAAATGAAATCGTGCAATGAATTGAAAGCTAAACTAACTAGGTGATTTACTACCTTCTAATAGGTGCAAGTATGATGTTCTTAGATTGTTATCGAGATCAGTGACCTTGACGACACCTAAACGAAGGATTTGAATGCAAAATTGATATGAAATATGAATACAATTAATCTATTTTTTTTATTTTCTATGCAATGATATGATGAAAATTGATATGAATCTATGATATGTAAAAATTGATATGCTATGATGATCTAACAAATGAAAACTAATATGATATGAAAAACTATGCAATATTGATCTCACAAAGCTTGAATTCATAAAGATGATTCTTTAATCTCCAATTCGACAGTGTGATTATACAATTCTTATGGATTTGAGAGATGATTTGTGAAGAGCTAAAGCCTTAATTTATAGAAATCTAGGGCTTTGGAGGATGCATGAAAGAAAGCCATAAATCACTCAAATAACTCAGCTTGATTTTGAGTTATTTTTAAATAAAGATAATTTAATTCACAAAAACATGCAAATCATGCAAAAAATAGCTTTTTAACTCAAATTAGAAGTTTAGATCAACTTTAAAACTCAAAAATGATGTTGAGTTCCAAAAAGTCAATAACTTGCATTGATTTTTTGATTTGGAGTTTTAACTGCTCTTTGATTGTGCACATGGATAATTATGAATTAATAAATAAATAAAGTGATTTATTCTCAACTTAACTGATTTTTGAAATAAAACAATTGACTTATGGGTTAATCAATCATTTAATCAAACTTTTATTCAAAAATAATATCATCAAATATGACAACTTGCTTTAATTAATTAAATAAGAATTTAATCAATTAATGATAGGAATTTTGATTTATTGTCAAATTTAAATAATAATACTTAGGAATAAATACAATTAAATAATTAAGTGGTAAATTAAATCAATTAATTAAATATTCATCATATTCAATTAATCAACTTTAGGATAAATGTGATTTATCGCCAAATAATCATTAAATTAAAGATAATTAAGATAATTAGGAATATTGCTAGGAATATCCTCCGATGTAGAATTTAAGATAATCAATTAGAATTCGATGATGTGCCGATGTGCCTTACGTTAGGACTTTGATGTCGATTTCATTTGAATTGAAGATGTAAGAGGTTAATGAACCTATAGCCCATTTTTGGGGTATTACAGTAACTACATCAAGCAATTATAATAGATGTAAACATGAAAGCACAAAGCCACCAACACAAAGAACACAAAAATTTATGTGGAAAACCAAATTGGGGAAAACCACAAAGAAGCTAATTTTCATAAAATGAAACACCAGTTAAGGTGGCATTAATTAAGTTGATTTTTACAAAAAGAACACTATCGGTTTTATCACTATGGTTTGGCTTACTTCCGATTGGCTCACTATCAGTTGAGTTAACTACCATAAAATATGAATATGGATAACTACCAATATAAGTAGGGTCACTTCCAGAATACAAGAAATGATATTGGATCCACCACTAAGATCATTATCATTGATACTTTTCAATACATAGATGGTATATCAATTTTCTACTGATTGCATCTACACACATGATCATCAACACATAGATCTCCTCTTGTCATATTCACATTCACTTCGCATACAAGGATCATGCAAGCCATACGAACAATTAAAAACATCAACCTTCTTATACTTATTAATGCCATCAACCAAGTTGACCTAAATAAATTTGAAATAGGTTATACTGAAACTTCCACAGTGGTAAGGAATGAAATGTGGACCACCTTGTTCAATTCAACATGCCTCGTCCTTGTCAACACACTACACCATCTCCAATAATTTTGGTACCAATAGATATGATCAACACATTACATGGTAGCTATTGGGACCAAAACATAACAAACACACTCCAAATAGGACTAAACCCAAATACTATATACACCATATGTTGTACACGAAATAGAACCACACCAAAACATTAAAAGCACATCCTTCTATGAACACCTTTACTGATACACCAAGGATATTGGTACACATCAAATGATATAGAAAAAACAATCAAATCATAAGTAAATATCCTTTATGCATCAAATATGTTGACATCAATGACAACCTTTAATGACAACAACGTGGACAACATCAACTTCACATACTAACAAGTTTCATTCTTGCCCACTCTTCGTCATGGTTCCTCTATTTCCTTTGGGTTGTGTTGTTCATTACACAGTGACCTCTTTTGATTCCTCTCCCATTTATTACATTCTTTTTCTTTTTCCTATTGCTCTCTCTTCCCTTCCTTCTATCATTTTCTTCCTAATTTTCAATGTTTCCAATAAAATTAGGACAATAACATCCTTAGAAAAAAGTGGAACTACACCTTCCAATTCTATTATACACTATTCCAATTCATGGATCAACATCTTTTATGAGGTATTCGGTTGAACAATCCTTGTGCCATGCGTGTGCTTCTCTATTTTGCACATATGTCTTCCAAAACTTATGGTTCTAATAAATGGAGAAAGTGAATAAAAATTAGAGAGGTTAAGACATTGGACGAGAGATGTCAACCTAACTAATCAAAACCAAAATTCTAAGAAAACTAATTAAAATTATTTTTGGGTGGTGTGGATCACCATTTTGCCTCTATGCTCCTAGACTATTAATTTATATTACTTTATTAAATATCTTTAATAAATTTGATTAATAAATATATTTAATAATTCAACTTTAATAAATATAATATTAAAAATATAGCTTTTAAAATTTTTTCACTAATTTTTAAAATTTCGTTGAATGCTTAATTATATTAATTAGTTTAAGTAGTTAATTAAATTTAGAGTTATGATTCAATTTGGTTTATTGTTGAGTTAGGTTAAGGGTTAAGGTTCGATTCATTTTAGTGAACTTAGGGTTAGGGTTCAATTTGGTTTAGCTATAGAGTTCAACATGGTCAATTTTTGGTTAGTGTGTTGGAAATCTGAAGGAGAACATGGCTCCTAACTTTAACCCCTAACCTAACCTATCCCAACTACCTAACCTTGAGTTCTTACTCATCCCAACCTATTCACACATGCTAATCACCCTTAATTAGCTAATGACCCATGATTAGCTAATCTAATCCTCCACTCATTCTCTCTCCTCCCATCACATCCTCCTAATTCTCCCACTTGCCTCCTAATCAAAGCCTAATCATTTCCTAAACATTTGCACAATCATAATCCATGAATTAAGAAATCCTAAACCAACCCAAGTCAACCCTCATGTCACATCCTCACATCCCCCAATTCTCTCACCTCATGTCAACCTTAAATACTCTTACACATCCCTTATACACTCCATCTCCCTCTTACACATTTGTCCCCTCTCACATCTCCCAAAATGACCACATTCCCCCATCCTTCCCAACCTCTCTCCTTGTGACACTTGTCACAATGAGAGGCATTTGAGAAATCACAATCCATGTGCTCTCTCTCAAATGCATCTCCACCCGTCCTCAGGTTTGCATCTTGACCGTCCATTCAACTCTCTTCTTGCCTATAAATTGAGCTCTCTTAACTGTCCATTTGAGAGCTAAAAACTACATCTATAACCTCATAATGCCAAAATCCTCCCAAATCATTGAAGCTTGAGCATGAATCTTTGAGCACACATATCCAACCTTGGACAAATCTACACATCAAAGGGAGCTTATTTGGGTTAAGAGGTTTGTATTCTCTTACTCTTATTTAGTTTTTTCGTTCTCTTTTGTCTATCATATATGTGGTTTTGATCTTGTGTTTTAAATGTTTTTCATGGTTATTATATTCTTTTAAACACATTTTTATTGCTTACATTTTTGGCACGCCCGATGGGACCCACTTCTAGGATCATTTTTCTATCCATTTCATCTATTTTGTTTTGCAAAAACTAACAAATATTAAATTTTATTTTATTTTTTGAGTATTTTTGCAATGTTTTTGGGTTTTTGTACAAGTTCAGGGGACAAAGAAGGAGCATTTGTGCTATCATTCCCGCTCTCAGATTTCGTACAACAAAAAAAAAATCAACCAGCAGGATCATGGGTACGGTTGGTGGGATCGCTTCCTTGGCTTGTAGGATCACATTCTCACAAAAAATCTCTATTCTCTATCTTTTTATTCTTTGTTCTATCACCAATAATTTTTGACAGTCGACGAGATTGCGAATCCGCAATGCGGGAACACACTTTGACCGTGTGGGATCGTGAGTAAAATTTGTAAGCCATATGGTATTTAAATATGTCAGAATCTTGAAATTTGTGCCCACATATCTACTAACATACCTTGAAGGATTGTAGCCGTAGGTATTGCATTTATTATTTCTGTCAGTCATTATTCTATGTAACTGTTTGAATTAACAAACCTGCGGGATTTCTAGTACAGACTATGGAATCACTATTTTTTTGGTTTGTGAGATTGCAAGAACAGGTGATAGGATTGCAAATTAATCTTTTAAGAACATAATTTACACACTTTCATTTGGTGCAATAAAAAGAACCTTGAATTCACAAATAACAACTCACACTTTCAATTTGGGTTTAAAACAAACGAAAGGTTAAAATGAACAATTAAACACCTCAACTTTGGGCTTAAAATGAACAAAATAAAATCTTGATTGCCTAAGGGATAAAAAAAAAAATGCAATCAAACACTTCAAATTGGTGCTTAAAAAGAACAAAACAAATCTTGAGTGTTTAATGGAGTAACACATTTGCAAATATTTACCTTTCAAGTACTTTTATTTTGAAAAGAACCTTGTATGCTAAAAATGAGTGTTTGAAGTTCTAGGATAGCAAACACTTAGTCTAACTTAGGTTCACTTTGGAATGAATATTTTTTGTGTGATTGAAGGAGTGTTTCTCAACACTTCCTTAGAGCTCATTTAATTTTTGCAAACCTTGTTAAAGTAAGCGATGTGAAAAAAATTAACTTGTATCTGTATCCTCTCCCCTCGCCTTCATGGAACTTGGGTGAAGAGAAAGATCAAGTTCAATTGGTTTTACTTCTACTGAGGCATGTCTAGAGAGAAGCGCTTCCTCTTTAGAGAATGACCTCACATTGGTAATTCTCTGATCGGTATATAAACAAGGTGTTGTAAAAACTCTTGCCTTATCCTCTCAAGCTTGGGTGATGTGTGTTGATGGTAGTCTGAGGTAGGTGAATATCCCTACAATTTTGACATGGTCAACTAGTCTATTAAGTGAGTCACACACGTATAAATTGATTGGGAGGATGCCACATATCCTACTAGAAGCCATTAACTCAGAGGCCTACCCGATCTACTCTTGAAGGCTTGATAATATTTGTGCAAGGAGGATAGTAACCTCCCCAATATACTCCCCATATCATGTAATCCTTGAGCATTTGGAGTCAACTAATGCGACATTGTTGATTAATTGCATGGTCAGAAGTGGCCATATTTTGATTAGCTCTTGGGTGTGTGCCTAAGTTTGTGAGCAAAGGTTTTCAAGTTGAGCCACTCCTTTAAGGTAGAAAGTTCTTGTGCGTGTCTTCGATGTTATAGACCTTGTGAAAAAATTTGTTCAAACATACACAAATGGAGTCACAAGTCCTTTTTCCAAAGAGATCAAACTTATTTCATTTTTGTCCCCACAAGATTGCCTTGTCTCTTATGGGATTGTTTGCCTATCATTTCCAAAGAATCCAGAAATTACTCAAAACTAAGCCAAGGTACACTTACCGTAGTCACTACCTATCTTGGCAAGAGTTTGAACTTTGTGCTCATCACTATCCCTAGAGATTGGAAGACTCAAACTTATGACTGATTTAGCAAAGCACAAGAAATAAAAGTTACCAATAACCTATGTGTATCAAGAGAAGAAAGTCACAAAATGAAAACTCAAGGATCATCAACCTATCCTAACTACAATCAAGGAAGAGACCAAATATGAAGAGAAAATAGATAGAGTAACCTACATCGTAAAATTCATGTAGTTTGGAACATGCTTCCAGATCAACCACCACTTTGTTACCCTTGAAAGAGAAGACTAGTTGGCATATCACACATCACATCCTTTTAATTCTCACAAACTTCTCTCAACACCCCAACATCTTAGATCATCCCCTAGGTACATTTCCATCGTCACCCTAGATAAGCCTCACCTAAGATCAATCCACAATCATCGTTATCCAAACAAATCCAAGAATCTAAATCATTAAAAAATCCACTTAGTGTCACATCCCTCTTGAGTTGCTTAAATCCTTATAAAAAATCATCTTATATCCCCACCCCTTTCATCTCAAAGTTGTCTAGGGTATCCAATACTTGTCTTTGTGGGTGTCAACATCTTGATCTAAAGATTGGCTTACATTGACAAGGATCCCATCTTCCAAAGATCACAAGTCTACCTAAGGTTGACAATCCCCCCATCTTGATCCAACATCAGGAAAAGTAACTCATTTTGACACTTAGTAATCCCTATGTCTTTAGGACATTATCATCATCCCAAAACTGACCATCATCCAAGACATCCTTTAGGCTCATCCTAGGTATTTAATTTATCCATATCCCCATCCTTTTAGCCTCATCCTAGAACCATATTGCACTCATTTCTTTGTTGCACCTTCATTTTTCCCATTCTTAGGACTTTCATTTCATGCCTACTGAGACACGATCAAAGAAAAGAAAGAATATGGACCCAAATCTCGCCACTAGTTCATCTGATCCCAACAATCCTAATTGTACCATGGTAACATACGATACCCAACCATTGCAAGTTGAGAATATATGAGTGGATCCAACTAAAGCACCCACCATGGGTTCCATGGAAGCATTTATGAGTTATCCTGGCCATGCCCAAATGGTCAGCGCAATCATAGACCATAATCATCTCACCATCTTGGAAAATTACGCATAGGAGGGTACTCCCATTCCTCCAAAAATCCATCATTTTATCCCCATAAACCCCACCAATGCCTTCCATGCCATTGTACAATAGGTTCTCAATCCTAGCCAAGTAACTCAAGTGGCCTCACCCATCTCTTACAATCTAGTGCCACTTTCCCCACAGTGCGCACAATGATACAATCTACTCCTTTTTCTATCATGGGACCACCACCTCCACCTGCAACATCTCACACTACCACTCAGGCACAAAAATTCACACAAGCACTACCTCCACCTCCTACATAGAGTTCCACATAGGCAATACCTCCCCTTTTCATGACCCAAGCCTCCATGTCAACATCACTCCTTCAAGGGGCAACACAAGTACCTCCTTCCATCGCTCAACAAACCTTCATGCAAGTGTCCATTCTACCTATCACTCAGCTTACCTCTGCATAAGTGTCTCTCCCGACTTTCATTGCCAACACACAAGCCCAACAACTTGCTTTCATGATAGGATTTCCATTTATGGGATCTCAAAACCAACCATCCAAATCACAAAATCCCACCATCAATCTCACATTGCCATTCATCTCTACTTCCAAACCCGCTACAAGGACATGTTCTTCTTGGGGTCTTACTCAAGCACAAATGCATGCCCTGGAAATACAAATGCAATCATCCAACCCTACAAACCCACAAATAGTTTTCCCATTCATAACACAACCCCCATTGCAACCTCCTCAAGCTGCACCTCTCCCAACATTCACCAACTATATATCTCTGTCATCCACCATCCCCCCACAACAAAAAAGTTCCTCTCATTTTTCCAACTATCCTACACAACCACCTCTCATCACCCATATCCAAGTAACCATCCCACCTCTCAGCAACCCAAGAATGCACCCCACCTATATTGGCCAAGCAAAAGGCCAATCCCATCATCAATCCACACCGTTCAACCAACCTCCTCCAACACAACAGTACTTCCCTACACACCAACAACATCCCCCATTCCCCAACAATAGAAAGCAACTTCGTACCCTACACATGATGTAGTCAAGGATGGAGGATCCAACTAAGGACTATCCAAACTTGCAACCCAACCAAAAAACAACATAATTACACAATAATAATGATAGATCTAAGAGAAAACAAGTATATTTATTCATCAACAACTGATTACATGCAATGTGCTGGGCTATAAGGCCTTCCCGATTACGGCAAATTACAAAGAAAAAATAGTTCTACAAGATCACATAGGATCCAATACACTTCTCAGCTAGTCTAGGTTTGTAATACAATAGAACACTGGTAAGCACTCCAAGAAAGATCTAAACTTGTGCACATAGGCCACCAAGAAATCTTCTTGTGCCTAAGCTTGCAAGCTACTAACTCTTCTATCCAGATCTAATCTGATTCTATATTTCTTCTCTAACTGTCACCGATCTCCCTAAACAACTACCCAAACATCTACTTAAATACTAATTCCCAGCCACAAGTCGGCTTCCAAATATACAAATATTAAATGCAAAAACATGGTTGGCTCTCAAATAGCCTTACAATAAATAAATTATCCATGTCAGCCTCCGGATGCACATAGGAGAATGCAACATGCTAGATCTAGGTCCCCACACATCCAACAGTCAATCCATAACTTAAGGAATGTGACCCAAATTAAATGCATCAGTCAGCCAAGCCGATTCATCCACACAACCAAGTCAGTCTGCAAGATCACCGAGCACCAAAGAGCAACACTGAGACCCATTGGTAACCAAACACTGAGTAGTGGATAAATAACTGAGTGCCAGTGAATTGACCCCACAAACATCACCGAGCAACGTAGTTATTGTTGAGCACCAGGAGAAACTGATGCCTTTAGTTACTGAGTGTTCTTCAAAGACCGAGCACCCTGGTAACCACAAAAACCAAGAAACCAAACTCCAAAACCAAGAAAATACTTCACCAACTAAAATCAAAAGTACTAATCTTCCTTTCAAAACAAACATATTTTTGGTTGATACAGGATTGCCAAGAATCCTAGGATGCTCCTGCACCAGACACCCCAGGTAAAGAAGATTTTCTCATAAGGAAATCAGGAACGTCTTAAGGGAATCAAAATAGGTATGCCATATCGGTTCTTAACCCATATTTCTTCTTGTCCTTCATTCCAAGTTGTCTTCACTTCATCCATTGTTCCTTGTAGCAAATTTTCCTGCTTCCCACTTCTCTTACCCTTTCTATCTGCAACTGATAATAATTGAATTTGACCATCCCTTCCACTATCAACCACATTAGTACCTCAGTAAACCCCATCCTCTTCAGACTCCTCAATCAACTCGGCATCATCCGTATCTCCCTGTGTCACAAATGTCATTATCTATTGTACTATTTATGTCAGAAAGACCATCTACCTCTTAATCTCAATAAACTCTTCAGATATATCATTCTCCTTCTCTTTCAAACTAAGATTTGTAGGAATAGGTTCATCAATCCTCTACTCCTGAGGTTTGTCACAAGGACAACACCTGATAACTCCACATCCCTTAGCCCCTATCTCCTGTAAAGGTAATAGATTATGCCTAGATCCTTCATACCTAACCACATAAGTGTTTGCATGACCATCAAACAAAACATTTCTATCAAATTGCCAAGGCCTCCCAAGCAATAGATGACAAGCATCCATAGGCAATATATCACACAATATTTCATCATGATAAGATCCAATCTAAAAATTAACCAAGCATTTTTCTTCAATCCTAACCTTAGACACATCTTGTATCCAACTAATCTGATAAGGATTAGGATGTTTCTTTCTTTCCAAGTTCAACTTACTAACCATCTCTTTTGAAACAAAGTTCTTAGAACTTCCACCATCAACTATAACATTACATACCTTATCCCTACACTTACATATGATTTTGAAAAAATTTCTTCTTTGCACTTGTTCCTAGACACATGTAGCCAATCTCCTAGTGATAAGAAATTCACCCTTTTCTACAACATTCACAATGTCTTCCTCGGTAGTTAGTGCAACCCTTCTCTTAGGACATTGAAAACTTCTATGACCCGCTTCACCACATTGATAAAAAGTACCGGTGAACTCATTTTTCCACCTTCCTCTCTATCCAGTATTGAAATTCTTAGTGACTTGATCACTGCCAGATCCCAAATCAATATTCTTAGGATTCTCTACCACATTACTTTCAGCAATTGTTTCACCAGCCTTACCACCTCTGTTCCTATTGTTTTGTCTTCCTTCAAACTTCTTATTCAGCTTCTCTTCAATCTTTAATGCTATCTAATAAGCATCTCCTATTGTTGTCATCCGAACAGTAAGTAACTCTTCTTGAATACTAGGTCTCAAACCATAAACATACCTAGCAACCTTCTCTTTATCAGCTTCAGAATGACCAGTCCTAATCAGGATTCTATAAAACTCCTTAATATACTCCTGCACTAATTTGTTAGTCTACTTCAAGGCTTGCATCTTCTTAAACATGTCTAATTCATAATCCATCGGAATGAATTGCTTCTTCAACTTGTCAACCATTTGGTTCCATTTAGTGATCTTTTCCTTTCCTCTCGTACTTCTTTCCAGCTAAACTTCCCTCCACCAAATATTTGCATGACCCTTCAACTTGGTCTTTACAAATATAACCCTATTAGGATCCTCTATTTCTTCATACTCAAAGTATTCATCTATTTCATTAATCTAGCCAATCAACTCTTCTGGCCTAAGGCTTCCAGCAAATGCAGAAACTTCAATCTTAGGTCTTTTCCCAATTTTAGACATAGCCTTTAGGATTATATTTTCTTTAGGATCTCTAGCACTTGTTTTTGCAAAGCTCTAAAATCATCAAGACTGAATTCTCCAGTAGCTTCCTCCTTAGAGGTCTCATGAGCTCTCCTCGAAGGCATCTTCAATCCAAGATCCTGGTGTAAACTACCTCTCCTTCGATGATCTATCCACACATTCAAGATCAACTCACTCTAATACCACTTGATGTAGTCAAGGATGGAGGATCCAACTAAGGACTATCCAAACTTGCAGCCCAACCACAACACAATGGAATTACACAACAATAACAACATATTTGAGAAAAAATGAGTATATTTATTCATCAACAACTGATTACATGTAATGTGCCAGGTTGTAAGGCCTTCCCAGTTATGGCCAATTACAAAGCAAGAACAGTTCTACAAGATCATGCAGGATCCAATACACTTCTCAGCTAGTCCAGGTCTGTAACATAACAGAACATCAGTAAGCACTCCAAGAAAGATCTAAACTTGTGCACACGAGTCACCGAGCAATCTTCTTGTGCCTAAGCTCACAAGCTAATAACTCTTCTATCCAGATCTAATATAATTCTAGATTTTTTCTCTAACTGTCACTGATCTCCCTAAACAACTACCCAAACATCTACTTAAATACTAATTCCCAGTCACAAGTCAGCTTCCAAATATACAAATTTTAAATGAAAAAACATGGTCGGCTCTCAAACAACCTTACAATAAATAAATTATCCATGTCGGCCTCCAGATCCACATAGGAGAATGCAACATGCTAGATCTAGGTCCCCACACATTTAACGGTCAATCCATAACTCAAGGAACATGACCCAAATTAAATGCATCAGTCAGCCAAGCCAATTGATCCACACAACCAAGTCGGTCTGCAAGAACACCAAGTGCCAAAGAGCAACACCGAGACCCGTTGGTAACCAAACACTGAGTAGTAGAGAAATAACTGAGCACTAGTGAACCGACCTCGCAAACATCACTGAGAAACATAGTTATCACCGAGCGCTAGGAGAAACTGACACCTTCAGTTACCGAGCATTCTTTAGAGACCGAGCACCTTGGTAACCATAGAAATTGAGCAACCAAACTCTAAAATTGAGCAAATACTTCACCAACTAAGATCAAAACTACTAATCTACCTTTAAAAAAAAACATATTTTTGGTTGATACAGGATTGCCAAGAATCCTAGGATGCTCTTGCATCAACACAACAATACACATCTGCACCTCAGAAATAATACATTTCCCAACCACCACCACAAAACCCCTTCCAAGCCACCTTCTTAACAAGGAAATCTCTCTTTCAAATCCCACTATATCCCTCGTAGAACCATCCATATTCACCTAAACCATTAGATCCCTTCCCAATAGGAGTACCTAATCTGACTCCTACCATTTTAGAATGGGAAGAAATGAAGAATGCTCTCAAGGAACTCCATTTTGAGACTGAAAGAAAAACCTTCAAATTTAAGGAAGTTTGTCCCTATCCTTTTGATAGATCTATTATAGCTGTTCCCTTCCCCAAGCATTTTGAGACACCTAAATTTGACAAGTACAAGGGGAAGGGAGATCCAGTTAGTCATGTTAAGGAATTATACATGGCTTGCCAACAGGTTGCATATAGTGACAATTTTGTCATGTGCCTCTTTCCCAAAAGCTTGGGAGGAACCGCTATCGAGTGGTTCTATAAGATAGCGTATGGATCGATAAGAACATTTGCTAAACTTTCTGAAATGTTCATAAAGAAATACATACACAATTTCAAGAATGAGATATCCCTCATGGACCCATGCAATTCAAACAAAAGGGAGGTGAGAGCTTGGTTGACGACTTGCAAAGATGAAAAAATGTCACCATGAGGTTGTCATACCAACCATCAAAGAAGAATCTCACCAAAATATTTATTGACAATATGCACTCAAAGTTATCCCACTTCATGCATATGAATTGCATACAGACCTATCAATATATTAAGTGAAAAGGGATGGATATCAAAAGAGGCCTCTTGGATGATGGTACCATTAAGCATTAAAAGGAAAATCAATAAGACCAACCCAACAATGATTGACCATGATACTATAATAAAAACAAGAATGCCATCATAGAGGGGCCCACTGACACTAAGCACATTTAGGTTGACATAGCTGGTCCCAGTCCACCTACACCTATATGTTAGCAACAAGAACCTGCCTACCAACAACCCCGATCACCTTGAAAAACCCAAGATAATCAAGAAAATGTAATATCAGTCACCCAGGGTCAGAAAAAACCTTGCATCCAAAATAACCAAAAGCGCACATTGACCCCCCTTGGTGAACATTTGGACATGATCTTCCACTGAATGACCAACACCAACTTGATTGTTTATCCCCAGACCCAACCATTCGATGAGTCAACCCCCAAGATAGTATGGTACAAGGACAATGAGTATTGCGATTATCACCATGTTAAGGGACACACCACCATGAAATGCATGAAGCTCAAACATTATGTCCAAGATCTCATCGATAAAAAGGAGATCACGGTTGATGCACCTACCCAAGCATCACCCAACGCCAACCTGCAAGTTTATCAAAATGTGTTTCCTCAACACAACGCAAAAAAAATGTGACCAATACTAACCCACACACCCCAAAACCAAGGAAAAGGAAAACAAGGTGACCATGCTAATGGAAAATACTATACTACTGCCCATATCAATTATGACAAGTGTATCAATTGCATCTCCTAGGTCGAACCCAATATTAATGTCATACATGTCAAAGGTGCCTATAGTCTATACACACTAAGATGTGCACTTCTCTAAGTCTTTTCTTCCAAGGGAATCCATGAATGGGAAACCTTGAAAAATGACCTAGAGCTCCCTAGGCATGGAGTGCAAGGATATTAAGTGTGCTCTCAGCTAGAGCTATTTAAGCCTATGACCTTGCTAGTAAACCATGCAATGGGAGATTCAATGGAGACAAGGGAAATAATGCCAATATCCTCAAGAATCAATATGAGAATTAAATGCAACTATGCTAGAAATGAGAATGCAAGCTAAGCTATGAAAAGAAAGATGCAAGTGTTACAATCCAAACTAATTAATCTATGTGAGCTAATCTAGAGCATAGAAATGAAGATAATCTAGGAAAGCATAAATATGAAACTATGATGCAAGAAATGGAAGATGAAAGCAAGAATGTCTTCAAAAAGCTCCAAAGTCTCCAAACAATCCTGCAACATAAGGTTAGTATTCAAAAGATGGATCCTAAAATGAGAAGAGAGCTCTCTTTTTATAAGAAATGAGAAAGAATGGACCATGGAGATTAAGAGGCAAAAAATTTAATCAAGGGTGGAGCTTGAAAGAGGGATCAATCCATGTGCACAAGATTCCTCCAATGAGAAATAAGAGTTGACTTTTGTGCCCCAAATGAGACAAAAATGCCTTTTTCCCTTTTTATAAAATAGGAATAATGCTTTATTTGTGCAACTTAGGATAAGAGGAAAAGTGGGGGCTTTTTATTTAATAAAAGGGGAGGAAATTCCTTTTAATTAAATAAAGACTTAGGATAAGATGGTTAGCCCAAGGCAAATAATTGAATAAATGATGGAGCTAGGATTTGATCAACAATAAGCAATTGATAATTTTAGCAAAAGGGGCTGATAGTCTAGATGACTATTTTTGGATGATTACATTTGCCCCTCTTTGACTAATGTGTGATCGATTTGAGAACACATTACGTCAAAGAATAGATCAGCCAAGAAGGTAAATAGATAGAGATCTGACTCCAAAGAATGAAGTGTAGAGAGATGGAAAATCCTGCATGGTCATCCTGTAGCGACAGTACTAAACACTTAGGAAAGAGATGGACAATATCAAAACTTGAGATGAGAACTAACATGTCAAGTGCAAAGATAGATCGATCAGAGCAAATGGAATGGTCAAGCATATGCTCTGGAGAATAGCCAATAGGATATGATGTGTCTGCCTCCTCATGATCAAAAGAGAAATTAGGTAGAGGGAATGCAAAAGCAAGAGCAACATGATCAAATCATTAGAAATCATAATCAAAGGTGAAGGATGATAGGATAACCATCAAGCAGTGAAGATATGCCCCAGTTTGACTAGGTTTGATTGAAAAGGATATAGGATAAAAATGAAGTCAAACCTCAGAGAGATGAATCAAATGAAAATGAATGAAAGACTAGAAGGTTGAAAGAGATGGGGGTGAAGAAATGAAGATGCCCCAGTGAAGATCGAAGGATCAGGCCTCAAATGGTCAGCCAACTACGCAGAAGAAGGAGAAATTTTGAAATTTGATTTTGACTATCAAGATGAACTTAGATTTCAATTTTGATCCTGAAATGAAGAGAAAATGATGTGATATGAAAGACAAGAAGTCAAAGACATGATCAGGAACAAGTGAAAGGTGAGCGCAGTTGACCGACAAGTCCACGAAAGATGAAAGGAGAGCTCTCTCCATATGCAAGATGCAAAACTAAACTAACATGAACCTAAAATGCAAGCTACTATGAAAAGTGGTTTACTTGCAAGATCACAAAGCTTTTAGACTCTAATATTCATCATCGAGCATTATTGGTAGTGTCACAAGATCATACAATGCACACTAGTATGCCTATGTGAATCTAAATATGATCTATATCAGATAGATATGTGGGAATCCCACCTAGGCATCAAAGACATATAGGTCAAGATGACTAATGCAGTCCAAATACCTAAGTTTGATATAGCAAGATTATACTCACATCAAGACACAAGGAAAGTCAAGATGGCTAGAAGTATGCACTTGCGAACACAGTCAAGGACAATACCTTGTAGATCCCATTGTCAAGTGGAGCAAGCATAAATGCTAATGACAGTTAGGACCAACAAAATATACCCACAAGCAGAAAAAGAAACAAAACATGTCCTCATGCCCTTAGTCTTCTAGCTATGCATCATCGAAAACCATTAGGGAGAGGACACTCCGCAAAGAAATCATCATAGACAACACACAAAGAAAGAAAGTTCAACAAGTCTCAGCAAGTCAAGTGATTTAAGTGCGTGTGTGTAGGTCATAGAGTCAATCTTTGAGTATCACCGCTGCTAGTGGAAATACTGCATCATTCTAGACTGCGGGTAAACACTTGATAAGTGTTGAAAAAAACTTGACGCTAGGGTAGTGTTGAAAAACACATTTTCGGGAGTGTTGAAAAACACTGTTTGAACCAAGTGGCTTGAGAAAATCTGATGCAGAAAGAGACCTAAGATATGCTAAAACAACATGTGCCCCCTAGACTAAGACAAGAGTCAATTCTAGGCTAGGAGAGGAAAAGCAAGAAGTGGAGCGAAGGAGCACCACACAAGACTGATAGACATAGGTGCAAGGGTCTCAAGCAGCGCCTGTTTCCAGGTTTTCACCACTTGATAGATTTTTTCAGGACTTTTTTCAATTTTTTTGTATTTTGCTACCAAGGTGCCTATTTCCAGGTTTTCACCAAGGCACTTTTTCTATTTTTTTTGAATTTTTGAATTTTTTTTGTATTTTTTCAAAACTTTATATGCTTTTTAGGATTTTTGACAATATATCATTTTTTGGATTTTTTCAGGATCAATAAGTATGTACAAAAGATGCCCCTAGATAGAATGGGCATCAAACTCCCAAGCAAGATCACATCGTGTAGTCCCAATTTCTAGCAAGGTGGAGGACAAGAGGGAATAGCAAGCTAGTGGAAGAGATGGAAGACAAGAGAATGAAGCAAAATGAAGGAAAGAAATCCTCAATGGAAAACTCCTCAAGAGTACCCAAGATAGGGAAAAAATGTCATGCAAAGCACATTTGGACAAGCAATGAAAGGCCAACATAGGATAAGTCACAAAGGCGTAATGAAAAAGAAGGAAAGGATGTAGTCCAAAGGAGTAGACATGTCAAGAGGCTTCATAGCATCACGTTTTACTCTTTTTTATTAGATCAAGACCAAGGGGAAAAGGATAGCAAAAGGCTAGAATGAATGGAGGAAAATAAATATGAAGGCTAAACATGAATGGAATGAAAGGAAGATCATCGTAAGATAGCTCACAAGATAGCTAAATATTCGTGTATAGCTCAACATTGTCAAGATCAAAGAGAGAAGATGGAATGGATGAAATATGTAGAAGAACTATGCATGATGCCTAATTACCAAGTTTTCATCATGGTACTTATCCAAGGCACCACAAGAGAGTGGTTTTCACCATAGGAAGAATTTATTTCTCTTTACTTTTGCTACCAAGGCACCTATTTCCAGGTTTCCACCAAGGCACATTTTCAATTTTTTTCATTTTTTTTAAAATTTTTTTTTTGGGAAGAAGGCAAGCTTTTTAGATAATGCTCCTTGAAAGGATAAACCATGATATGCCAAGGATTCAAAATGATATGCTCAAAGATGCTGAGAGGGAAAGGAAGATGGAAGAGAAAAATGGAGGATAAAGTTTTATGTAAAGCAAGTGAGGTTGGAAGATAGGAGGAATAGGAAAATGAGGAAAAAGGATAGAAGATAGAAGGATAATGAATGGAAGGATTGTGAAAGGGTAGATGGAAAGGAAGGCAAGATCAACATCAAAACACACTGTGAAGGGTGGTGAGAGGATGGAGGAAATGTGAATGAAGGAATATGAGAAGGAATATGGTGAATGTTTAGCAGAGGTTGCGGTTCAGGCACATGGAATGGAAGAATATTTTTGGAAAAAGATGAGGCCGAAGCCTTTAGAAGATTGAATGTCAACTTCACTTTTTGTTCACTATTAGACTCTTTCAAGAGAGACTTTGGAATCCATATAGCCGTAGGCTTTTCATTTCTTTTTGATGATTTAGAGAGAATATCTTCAATGATGGATTTTGGAACCCATACTTGTCTTGTAGTTTTCTTCTTAGATATCTCTTTTGAATTTATGCCTCCATGTCTATTAGAGGAGACATGGTGATCTACTTTGTTTGATGGATTCTTGTATTGAACATTCAAGTTACTTCCAAAATACTTGGGACTTGTGGAAGAAGGAGGATATGACTGGTTTAGATGGGTGGGTGGATGAAAAGGATTCAAGGGTATGCATCTATGTTGATCTTGCGGAAAGATAGGAGATGGATGATGAATTAGGAGAGTTAGGAGGGGAAAGTGAAGGGACATAAGGGCCCAAGATGGAATGAAGACGTGAAGCCTTCGGTATTGGTGGAGGAAGTCCAAGGATGGAAGTGGAAGACACAAAAGGATAATCAACAAGTTCATCAACATTTATATGACAACCAAGGACACCAACATATTTAGAGTGAGCATTAGGATTTTCAATATGATCATGAACATCTTGAATAGGAGAAACTTCTTTGATAGGATTGTTCAAAGCTTGCAAAGACTTAGGAAGAGTAGAAAGTGGAAGCAAACATGGAGTGGTAGAACAAGAAGATGGAAGACTTTGATCTTGACAAGTTGCTTTGGATAGCATAAGCACATCATTTTTTTCTTGATTTTCAATAGGCTTAATATTGGAAGTAACAACACTATTTTTAATAACCTTAATGGAAGTATCATCTTTGGAAAGTGCAAGTGTAGTAAGGTTATTTTGATTGTCAATAAGCTCAATGGTGTAAGTAGTAGCTTGATCTTGCTTAGGAGAAGACTTAAGACATGGTGGAATGAATGAGAAAGGGCGTAGAGGATCACAAGAACCTTGAAGTGGATAAGAGACATCATGAAAAGGATTGGATGAAATGGAGGGTTCTTGATCTTGATCTTTCTTTATGTTTTTTTCTTTATCATTTTTAGAGTCCTCTTGACATGGAGCCACTTCTAAGGATGAGGAAGCATGTTGGAATTGTGTGGAAGACTTTGGAAGAGATAGTGAAGGACTAGATGAAGTAGGAATTATAGCACATAAAGGCTTAGGCTCTTTAGGTTTAGCATAATTGAAAGTATTTTTAGCCAAGTGAAGGTTAGCTTGAGTTTCTTTAAGAGGTATCCCTTGAGGATAACTATAGGGAATTGCATGAAAAGTATTAGGATCTTTGTTGAATGAAGGATTTGTGAAAGATTTGGAAGACTCAGAAGCTTTAGGAAATGTATGAGCATTGGAGGAAGTAGAGGATGGAAGGGAACCATCACAACACAAAGGTCCATCATTAACATAATCTTGTTTGAGAGTGCAATCTTTATCTTCAACATGAGAGTTCTTAGAGGAAGGATTCTTATAATATTGACATTTCATATCAGCACGGTACATTTTATATTCCTCAACAAAAGTGGATCCATCATCTAGGTATTGTTGACAAAAATCATCAAAGTCTTGTTCAAAATTAGAATCATATGGATCACCATCACAATCTATCAAATGTGACGACCCATTTCCAGTAAGCACAAGCACATGACTAGGAGGACTCTTAGGAATAGAGGTATCATAAGGACTATCATATTTCTCATCATGGTATGTCTTGATAAGAGAAGTAAGACTCTTGGGAGAAGTAGAAGAGGAACTAGATCGTGAAGAAGAGGAAAGTGAAGACCTAGTGGAGGAAGAAGACTTGGATAATGAGGAATGCAAATAATGTCTAGAAGAGTCATGACGAGACTTGGAAGTTGAGGAAGAATGAGAAGACTTAGAAGATGAAATTTTTTTGGGAGAAGGAGGTCGTGACAGGATCATGTCTATGATCCTAGCAAAGGCATCTGATTCAATCATCTTTTCTTTTATTCTTGTCTTAAGTTTATCATCCATGCAATATCTAGAAGGACTGTTGGAAGAATGATACTCTTTGAATTAAGAAATGAGTTCAAGATCATCTATTCTCAAGAGAGGTTCCATACCAAGATAGTTGAAATTCATGGTTCTAGAAGAGGAGGAATCAAGCATGGAAGTGAAAGAATTGATGAATAGAAGAAGGTAGACTAGAAAATAAGAGGAAAAGCATCAAAAAGACATGAAGAATTTAGGAAGAAGAGGAAGAAGCATGAAGGAAGAAGAGAAAGGATGGAAATGGGAGACTAGGAAGACATGAGAGATGTGGAAGAAAGGTGACCAAGAGTCATTTTGTGCAATTTGATACCATTTGAGTTCATTTGGATATTGAACAACATGTCACGACACCTAAGATCCAACTTGGACCAACCAATGAAGATTGGGAATGGCAAGAATCAGCTTCAGATTGCAGACAATTGTGAGACAAAAAAATAAGTTTGTGCAATAATTTCGAGGCAAGCACTGTGACTCTTGACCAGTGAATGTGAAAAAATTAGTTTTGAAAGCAATTGGTCAATGTTTCAGTTTGGCAAGTTTGATTTCACAGTTCAGAATATAGTAATAGTAGATAATAGACAAGTTTGCAAACAGTAGGTGATCAAACATGTCATAGAACACTTGCACAAGGGAAAAAGAAACCTTGCCAAGACAAGTAATTATGATATAAAAATAGAAAATCTGATGAGCACTACCGTGATGTTTGATGTTTGAGAATGTTTACGTGGGTAGATCACAATGAGAACACTTCAAGCACTTACTAGCCTAGAAGGACAAAGGCTCAATACTTAACAACTTGGCCCACACTTGATGTCCCATTGCCTCACACAAAGTGGTTGCCCACAATAGATATTGGCTTTGTCATGGAAGTGCCAATGACACAACCAAAGGAACACAGATGGTGAGTAATCTTGGGGTGATCCAAATTAGTCCACTAGGATCAATCGTTGACCAAGATGTTAAGTGACAAAATGGGGTAGCTTCTATCTATGGTTCTTAGTAAGGGCTTCCATTCGTAATACTCCTCTTGCTCCCTGAAGGGACTCCTTACCTTGCGGCAAGTAACAGACCTCGCGGCCACAAGAGTACCTTAAGCATTCTTGCTCAACATTTTCCTCATGGTCACAATCCCACAAGTACTCACATTAAGTGAAGACAAGTACTATGTCTACCAAGGTTTTTTGTCTTTGATAGCCTTGAGTTAATAGTGGGTTGGAATAGCTCGGTATTAGCTTGTTCCCACTTGGGTCATTCCTCTTGATTTCTCAAGAGCAGGCCCGCTAAAGGATTCTAGATCTAAACAAAGAGTGGATCAACCTTTGAGTTTCAAGATTTTTATTTCACCTCAAGGGTGAAGAGCATACTCTCCTAGCTCAAAAATCTCTCCCAAACACACCAAGAAAAGTTTAATTGCCCTCTTGCTTTCAAAATCTAGAAGTGGGTCAAGATTTTTGGTTCACCACAAGGGTGAAGAGCATACTCTCATATGACCAAAAGACTCCTACAACAAGATATTAAGTGCCTAAGAAATGAAGCAACTAGTATATGCCGCACTCAAAATGAAAGCAATTAAACAAGCACTTGATTGGTTTTTATGCTTTGGGAAGCCCTGCAAAAACCATTAGTAGCCCTTGTGCATTTGGAGCTTTGACATGCGTTCTTTTAAGAAAATATTTCAAGCAATGAGAGCACCTACAAGCACAACTTGTTAGCTCCACAATGGTTAGCACATCAAAAAATTAGATAATCTATAAGTAAAATAGCTAATCAAATGAATTTTTTTAAAAATGAAACCAGCATGGTTGGATCAGGCTTGGAAAGATCTTTCTAATGATATATCACACTTCAATTTTTGATACCGTATGCAAAAACTTCTCAAAAATGGGTGCCAGTTTTGTGTAGTGGCACGGATTTGGAAAACGCCAAAATTTTCAAAAAAGTAGGAAAACTGAAAACAACAAGCAAACTGACAAATCTGGAATTTTGGTCTCTGTCTGTTATAGAATTTCATGTGAGACAATACTCAGGGCCACATGAGAAAGTACTGAACTACACGCGAGAAAGCACAAACCCGCATGAGAACGTACGAAGGCTCGCACAAGAAAGTACAAGGGCTCACATGAGAAAGTACACATGCCTACATGATAAAACACTTTTGTCATGCACAGAAGTACTAGAAACAACAAATCTTCACGTAATAAAATGAGAAACTTCACGCAAGATTCCATAAAAATGATGCACAAAAGTACGAACAACGTACTAAAATCACAAAAAAAAAAGAAAAGCCAAAATTCAAGAAAAGAAGGACAAAACAGAGTTGTCTTGCCCCATGGTGGGTGCTTATAGTCTGTACACACTAAGATGTGCACTTCTCTAAGTCTGCTTCCAAGGGAATCCATGAATGGGAAACCTTGAAAAATGACCTAGAGCTCCCTAGGCATGGAGTGCAAGGATATTAAGGGTGCTCTCAACTAGAGCTATTTAAGCCTATGACCTTGCTAGTAAACCATGCAATGGGAGATTCAATGGAGACAAGGGCAAGAATGCCAATATCTTCAAGAATCAATATGAGAATGAAATGCAACTATGCTAGAAATGAGAATGCAAGCTAAGCTATGAAAAGAAAGATGCAAGTGTTACAATCCAAGCTAATTAATCTATGTGAGCTAATCTAGAGCATAGAAATGAAGATAATCTAGGAAAGCATAAATATGAAACTATGATGCAAGAAATGGAAGATGAATGGAAGAATGTCTTCAAAAAGTTCCAAAGTCTCCAAGCAATCCTCCAGCATAAGGTTAGTATTCAAAAGATGGATCCTAAAATGAGAAGAGAGCTCTTTTTTTATAAGAAATGAGAAAGAATGGACCATGGAGATTAAGAGGCAAAAGATTTAATCAAGAGTGGAGCTTGAAAGAGGGATCAATCCATGTGCACAAGATTCCTCCAATGAGAAATAAGAGTTGACTTTTGTGCCCCAAATGAGACAAAAATGCCTTTTTCCCTTTTTATAAAATAGGAATAATGCTTTATTTGTGCAACTTAGGATAAGAGGAAAAGTGGGGGCATTTTATTTAATAAAAGGGGAGGAAATTTCTTTTAATTAAATAAAGACTTAGGATAAGATGGTTAGCCCAAGGCAAATAATCAAATAAATGATGGAGCTAGGATTTGATCAACAATAAGCAATTGATAATTTTAGCAAAAGGGGCTAATAGTCTAGATGACTATTTTTGGATGATTACACAGTCAGTGCACAGTCACCATGCGTAGAGGTAAGATATCTATTTCCAGTGCTAGTCCACTACCCATAACCAATGCATAGTATGATATCCTAAAACACCTTGGGAATACCCCTGCCCAAATCTCCATCCTTGACCTTCTTCGCACCTCACCCATTCATCAAAAGATCCTTAACAAATCTCTCTAAGAGGCAAGTCTCCCCACAGACATTAATACCATCTAGTTTGAGAGCCTCATGGGACATCTATCTATACCCAATGCCCTCTCCTTCAAACCATATGACATGCCATTCATTGAACCTGACCATAATCTCCCACTCCACATCACCATAATGGGAAATGACTTCGTTGTCAAATGGGTCATGATAGATAATGGTTCAACCCTTAATTTTTGCACACTAAAATTCATCGAACAAGTGGGATGCACAGAGGCTGACATATCACATGAGGTCATCACCATCAAGGCCTATGATAACTTGGAGTGTACCTCAAAAGGTACTATTTTTTGCCTACCAAGCTGGGCCCTACAATTCAAGAAATTGTCTTCCATGTTGTTGATCTTGATCTTCCCTACAACATCCTCCTCAGATGATCATGGATTCATTCTATCAAAGATGTCCCATCCACCTACCATTAGTGCATTAAATTTTTGCATAAAGGCATTGAAGTCACCATCCACACTGATCCCCAACCCTTTTTATACTGTCGTACATTGGGAGTGTCATTCCCCCACTACACCCACTATCCTAGAATCGATATTGGCACTTCCATCACTAGTTCATCCTGATCCCACTATGATCAAGAGATGATCCTAGCCTCCACTCTTTCCACTATCAAGATCCACAAAAAGGGCTATGATGAATAGGGCCTAACTAATTCCTTTATAGTAGGGGCCCTTTCACTTGATCCACATACCCAAGGGTGCCCTTGTCATCAAAGCACGCCCCCTCAAGCAGTGCTTGAGGTAAAGCAAATTGGGCCATCCAAATTTGTCTCACATGGCATCTTGAACAATCAAGAATTGACCCTAACATTAACAGATGGTTTTACAAAGATCCCTCACCTCTTGACACCAAGCTCCTTGGGTACTTCAAAGATAAATACCCTATGTTACACAAATGGGATACCTAACAATGGAACTATCAAAGTGGAGATCTAGGGCCTGAAGAAGGTGGCATGAAAGATTCGATGGAAGCCTCACAAAACACAAGACATCAAGGCCTTGGATTTAACACCCCTCATCTACACATGTAAGGACCCAATACCACAACTAGGGGCACCAATTTGCCCAACGTTACCCTCTTGAATATCTAGGATGAAATCATAGAAGTTGAAGATATCCCTAAAGAGGAAGAAAATAAATCCTATGATGATATATTTGATGATGAAACCTTCTTGGGAAACTCTATCCTACACCAACTCACCATTAATCTTATCAATCTCCCCCTCATCCATCCTGAACTCATAGATGGGGACCAACCAAGTATCACACACATCAATGAGTTCCAAAGTGAAGAAGTGCTCCTAAGATTCATGGGAGCATTAAATAAACAACTAGACTGGGGACATGAATCAATGTATGCTTACAAGTTGGACCCCAATGGATACTTCATGGAAGAGGAAGTCTTTAGCCACAAAATAAAAAATAAAATATAAAAAAGAATGAGTCCTTTTGTGAAAACCCCTCTAGGGCACATTCTGACTCTAAAAAGGTAAAAACAAAGGGCATATATTCTAGTGAAAACCTCCCCGAGGTGCTAGAAGATGAAGAATTTCCTCTCCCTCCTATCCACGATTACAGGCTCGAGAAATCTTCCATACTAATCGAAGACACCAAGCTGGTCAACTTGGGGACTGAGGAATGTCCAAGGATAACATACATCACAATGTCTATGACTGAAGGAAAAGAAGTGTCTTTCACAACACTCCTCCAAGAAGAAACCATAAATTTTTCATGGTCATATGCTCACATGCCTGAGCTAGATCCCAACTTAGTTGTTCATCACCTTGCAGTGGACCCAAGCACAAAACCAATCAAACAAAATCTCCATAAGATACATGCCAAAGTAGCTCTGTTAGTCAAAGCAGAACTTGAAAAGCTCCTACAAGTGAAAATCATTCAAGCCATTGATTATTCAGAATGAATATCTAACATGGTGCTAGTGACCAAGCCATCAGGGGACATTAGGACCTGCACAGACTTTAGAGACCTAATCAAAGCATGCCTAAAGGATTATTTCCCACTACCAAACATCGATATGATCATTGATCTCACAGCTGGTCACAAGATGCTATCACTCATGGATGGATTCTTAGGATACAATGAGATTTGTAAGAATAAGAAGACCAACACAAGACAATATTCACAACACCATGGGGCACCTTCTATTACAATATGATGCCATTCAAGTTAAAAAATATAGGAGCTACATATTAGAGAGAAATGAAAACCATCTTCCATGACATGATCTACAAGATACTTGAAGACTATATAGATGACATTATCACCAAATCAAAGACATGGTTGGAACACCTCGACATTCTTGAGTGTGTGTTTGATTGTCTGCATCACCATGGCTTAAAATTGAACCTAAAGAAGTGCATCTTTGGCATAACATCAGGTAAGCTATTGGGGTTTATTGTATCACAATGAGGCATTGAGATTGATCTCAAGAAAGTCAAGTCCATAATGGACATACCTCTGCCCCACACACTTAAGTAGCTAAGGAGCCTATAAGACAAAATATAGTCCATCTGTAGATTCATATCACAACTAGCCAACAAATGTCAACCATTCACACACCTACTTCGTAAGGTTACCAACTTCAAGTGAGACCCAATCTGTTAATAGATTTTTTGAGAAAATCAAAGAATACCTGGCCAAATCACCCATCCTTATGCTACCAACACCAAGATGTCCTCTCATCTTGTATATTTCAACAACCACTACAACACTGGGGGCACTGTTGGCCTAACTTGATGATAATGGAAAGGAAAGAGCCATCTACTACATCAACCGTACACTTGTCGACTATGAGATAAAATATTCACCTATGGATAAGGTATGTTTGGTAGTAGTTTTTGCCACTCAAAAGTTTCAATATTACATGCTTAGCCACACCATAAAGCTCATCTCCAAAGTGGACCCACTTAAGTACCTACTCTTGAGAACAACACTTACAGGCCAAATGGCGAAATGGGTTATGCTCCTAAGTGAATTTGACATCCAGTATGTATATATAAAATCAATAAAGGGGAAAGATATTGCATATCAGCTAGCTGAGGCACCCCTAGTAGATGCATATCCATTGGTGATGGAATTCCCCGATGAACATCTCTACATAGTTGAAGAACAACAAACATGGAAGCTATATTTTGATAGTTCTTACACATCTCATGGATCAAGAGCGGGAATCCTCTTTGTCACTCCACAAGGCAATTACATCCCCAAATCATTCAAGTTGGGATTCCCCTACACTAATAACATTTTAGAATATGAGGTGCTCATCTCAGGCCTCAAAACAACTATCTAATGAAATATCATAGAGCTACATGTGTTTGGTAATTTACAACTCATCATCAAGCAGGTCCTGGAAGAATTCCAAACAAAAGATGACAAATTATTACCATACAAAGAGCTCATGGACATACTAAAAGAAGAATTCATAAGCTTATAGTTCACACACATACCCAAGCTACAAAAAAAAGGTGTAGATGCCAATGAAACCATTGGGTCTTTATTATAAATCCATCACAATTTAACACAATACAAATTCTTAGTTGAGCAACTACATACCCCTGCTTATGAGAATGCTGATTCTGAAATGGTAGGCATTTTGGTTGGTCCCCAGTCCCCATGGTACCATGAAATCCATGCTTATCTAAAAAATGGTATCATATCCCTTCACGTCATGAAAACCCATTGCCAAAACCTTATTTGTAGAGCTTTGTGCTACACTCTTGTAGCTAATACCCTGTATCGTCATGGATATCATAACATCCTTTCTCAATGTTTATATTTGAATGAG
Organism: Chamaecyparis obtusa; assembly: GCA_027943335.1. Classification (NCBI taxonomy): domain Eukaryota; kingdom Viridiplantae; phylum Streptophyta; class Pinopsida; order Cupressales; family Cupressaceae; genus Chamaecyparis; species Chamaecyparis obtusa. The sequence continues at coordinate 497,153 of BSBK01000316.1, read as the reverse complement.
GCCATTATGGATTTACATGAGGTTCACACTAGAATCTACAGTGTCCACACAAGTGGCATGGTTCTATAAAATTAGCTTCTTTGAGTTGGAAACTATTGGCCAACAATGGACCTTTATGCATGCGACTTTGTAAAGAAGTGTTTATCATGTCAGCAACATGCTAATCTGATCCATTCTCTAGCACAAGATTTACTGACCATTGTGCCACCATGGCCTTTTTCATGTTGGGGTTTTGACCTCGTTGGTAAGATCACTCCCCTTTCCTCGGATGGACATAAGTATATCATAACTTCCACTGAATATTTCATGAAATGGGTTGAAGCGATTTGGCTCACCCTCACCACTAGCATTCAGATATCTAAGTTTCTCCTTTACCACATCATATTCCACTATGACATCCCTTCCACCATCTTCATTAATCATGGCACCCCCTTTGAAAACTAGATATGGATTATCTATGTGCCAAATTTCACATTCATCATCATTTCTCTAGTCCATACTTTCCCCAAGGAAATGGCCAAGATAAGGCAACCAATAAAACTATCCTCAAAATCCTCAAAAATTTTTGGTCGTGACTGGCATCTCCAAATCAATCCCATCCTCTAGGCTTACCACACTTCCTTCCACACTCTCACAGGCACCACCTCATACTCCTTGGTATATGGTGTTGAGGCCATCTTACCAATTGAGGTCAAGATACCTTCATTGCACATGTCTATGAAAAACTATACCACTAATGAAGACTATTGTGTAGCACGCCTCACCCAACTAGACCTATTAGATGAGAAGAGGCAACGAGCTTATGATCATCTAGTTGTGTACTAGAACTGGCTTAAAAGAAGCTACAACAAAAAGGTTCACCCAATACAACTCCAGGTAGGGGATATGGTCCTCAAAGAGAATCATAAAGTACAAGTGGATGGGGAAAAGAAAGGAACGTTTGAACCTACTTGGTTGGGTCCTTATGTTGTCACATAATGTTTTAGCTCAGGAGCCTATCAGTTATCTACATCTGAAGAGGAACCCCTAAATGATCCCATCAATATCATCCATTTGAAAGCGGTTCTATTCTTGAACCATTCCCTATGTATTTAAAAAATCCAAAAAAATTATAAAACATCATGAAAAAAATCAGTCCTGGTAAAAACCTGGTAAATAGGCACCTCGATGATATTAAAAAAACATAAAAAATTTAAAAAAATCTAAAATAAAAAAAGTAAACAAAAATAATTGTCCAATGGTGAAAACTTGGCAATCAGGCACCTTGGGCAAGTATGTTGGTGAAAACTTGGAAACAAGCACCATACACATTGGATCGTATAATTGTCTATCAAACTCCCATCCCCCCACTAGGTCATCTCCCCACCTAAAATCCTTCTGCAAATCCCTATTCTTAAGGTGTTCCTGTCATCACATCAAAAAGATTGAATTACTATTTAGTTTCCTAAGCTTCTTGTGCATACTAAGGCCTATCCTATCCCTAAAGTCATGAGATGTGTATATACTTGTCATTTAATGATCTATCCTAACTCCTGAGCTTTGCCAAGTATCTATTGTATATAGTCAATTGTGTTGCCCTCCCAAGCTGCGTTTCTCAGCAAGTACCTCAACAAGAAATTCTCAATCATTATGGTTATGCTAAAGTCATCTTTTTTCCATTTAGATATAATTTGTAGCTAATCTCGACACATAGGTCCTTGTAGGATGCATCTTTCCTCATGTCTGACCTAATCACACTATCTCTTAGTCAGTTGATCTCTTTTGGCAAAGGAAGTCTTTTGGATTTATCATTTTGGTTTTAGAATTGACTCTTTAGTTCTTATTTAATCTTTTGTGGCTTCTCATTGTTCCTCTCCTCAAGGTTTTCATGATCCTTTATATCATGGTGTGATACGAATGAGGGAAGTTTGGGGAAGGGTCTCTCGATCTTTTTTTTTTCTTGCTTGTGAGTCATTTAGATGTGACCCTTGCATCATTTAATCCCTTGGGGTTGCATGATGCACTTGAGAAATGTCATTTGTTTGTGGGTTCTCCAACATCATTTCCTTCATGGCTCTCGTTGGGTCTGTGTGTGATGCTGGGGCAACCCTTGTGTGTCTTTTTTGTTTTAGTCCTATGCAATGCTAGTGATGAGGCCTTAGGTTCCTAGTGAATTTGGAAGGTCCCTTACATTTCTATATCAAACTAAGTTCTCAAACTACATGGTGGTATTCCATCCTAAAAAACCCCATGCTCAAGCTTCAAGAAACATCCCCTATCAATCCCTAGCTACAATCTCATCATGCATCCAAACAAATAATCCTAAAAAATCCACAACCATCCAACACCCTTTCTCAAATCCTCATTGATCTAAATCATCACTCATGTGCCCATATTCATTATCCATCCTCTCCCCATAAATAAACCCCTCATCCTGATGCAAACCTGAAAAATGCCCATCCTGTTCTAATCTTTAACCCATGGATTTTGATTGTGCAAACCACCCTCCCCATCTATCCAATTTCACCTCTCACAATGAGGGTTCAATCAGGCCGTGATATGCTACATATACCACCTCCATTCGCTTGCATTTCATCTTGTGTGCATTGACATTTTAGATTGCATTTAATTGCATTATCACTCACATTTCAGATTGCATTTAATTGCATTATCACTTACATTTTAAATTGCATTTAGTTACGCTTGATTGCATAATAACTCATCTTTAAAATAAATTAGTTGCATCCATTTTAATTACATCCTTAAATCATTTATTAACATCATTTAGAGTAACCTTGCATCATCAACATCATTTAGATTAATCTTGCATTGTCAATTCATTTAGATTAATTTTACATAATTAATTCATTTTAAAGGTTATCTTAATCCTGCATTATTAAATCATTTAAGTTCATTTTAATCTTGCATTGTTAATTCATTTAGATTAATTTTGCATAAATCATTTAAGTTCATTTTAATCTTGCATTGTTGATTCATTTAGCTTAATTTGCATAAATCATTAGATTCATTTAATCTTGCATTGTTAATTCATGAAGATTAATTTTGTATAAATCATTTAGATTCATTTAATCTTGCATTGTTAATCCATTTAGATTAATTTTGCATAAATCATTTAGATTCATTTAATCTTGCACAATTAATTCATTTTAGATTCATTTTCATCTTGCATTGTTAATTCATTTTAGATTCATCTTGCATTATTAATTTTGTATATTTCATTTTAAGGTTCATTTTATCTTGCATTGATACCTCAATTTAGTTACATTCATTTTATCCAAAGACATTTAAAATTGCATTCATTCATTTCCATTGTCCAAACATGGTAAAATAATTCATGCATTCATACATCTTTAAACATCATATGCATCGTAAATAAAAAACTACATCCATCACATGCATAAAAAATCATAAACCATATCCACCATGCATCCACACATTGTCAGTAGTTGCGTCATACACTAATCACACACATCGTATATATAGTCTCATAAGTAGCACATCACATCTTGCATCATAAACATGTCAGTCACATCTCATAATCATAAATCACCCCATCCTACATCACATGTCAGTATAACATAAGTCATATTTGCATCAAAAAATGAGCCCATAACATACCACATCCCCCCAACTTAGCATCATATATATATATATATATATATATATATATATATATATATATATATATATATATATATATATATATATATATATATATATATATATCTATATATATATATATCTATATATATATATATATCTATATATATATATATATATCTATAGATATATATATATATATATATATATATATATATATATATATATATATAATATCTATATATATATATATATATATATATATATATATATATATCTATATATATATATATATATATATATATATATATATATATATATATATATATATATATATATATATATATATATATATATTATATATATATATATATATATATATATATATATATATATATATATATATATATATATATATATATATCCTACAAAGAATAAAAGAATATCCCCCATCCCACATCAAAGAACCAATAAATATCTGAGTGTCTCGTAAAGTGTCGATCAATGAATACATATACAATATATGGGACAATACCCTAAAAAAATATTATACATGTACATAAAAAATAATGTAGCATATCACTTCCTATCTGCCTCTCCTAGGGGAGGCTGCATCTTGATGTCTGGGAAAGGGTCAAGCTATGATGGATCTTATAGTGGTGCAGTTGATATCTCTATCCGCATCACCCTAGACTATGGCTTCTCCACTATGTTGTAAATGCTCGTATCTTGCATCTGTGGTGGTCCTGTCGCCTCCCTATCTTGTCCTCCATCATCAACTTCCATCCCAACGCCTGATCCATTTGGCTCCTCCATCTGTATTGAGCCACCGATTGACTATTTCTAGCTCTGTGAATGACTGGGCTGGTGGCTCTCCTAACCTATCCTTTGTGATGACCCAATCCTCCTGCTGCTCCTAGCCCCCGCCCTGGTACCTATGGTAGTGGCTCTTGATCGATTGGCCCACCTATAATGCTCCCGCCTCTTTGGAGGTACAATGATATGATACATGGACTGGAAATATATCATGTCATTGTACCTCAGGAGAGGCATTTGGCACTACCTCTCTCTAGCTAATTTTTGTAGTGCCAAATCACTCTCCCCCTATAGCCTGTCCCCCTTAGACTGTAGTCCATCTCTCTCTCTCTCTCTCTCTCTCTCTCTCTCTCTCTCTCTCTCTCCCCACTTACAACCCATCCCTCTCCCTCTCGTCAATCATCTCCAAGCCATCCTGTAAGGCCTATGCTAGCTGAGTGATCAGAGCATCTCTATGTCCCTATGTATCCTATAGCATCTAGATGGTCCTATCATATAAAACCTACAAAGATGTAAACCAAGCCACAAGATCTCCTCCTCTGCCACCTCCAAATGATCCAATCCCTAGGGCCCTTAGTGGTGGTGCTACTTATGGTGGGCCTATTGGTACCTATGCCCCATGTCCCCCACCTCCTTCTCCTCTATCTCCTCTATCTATATCCATACCATCTCCTACTCTATCTCCTCCTCCAACCCTCTTGCCTGCCCTCTTTAGGGGCTAGCCTCCCTCCTCTCCTCCCTCCAATCTCTACAGGGGCTCTTCACCCCCTCCCCCTAGCCACATGTGCTATTGCTTCTCTCACCCTATCTGCCTGTGGTGGTAAGCCCACTCTCCCCACTGCCTGTGACCTCTATAATCAAGCAAGGTACTCCACCGTACTCCCCCCAATCTACTAGCCTCCCTATCCAATCCCAGTGGATGGCTTGTATAGCCTTCTGCACTGTCACAAAGCCCTCTTTGTCTATCAAGTCCCCAAACTCTGACTACCTCTCTCAGGTGGTCCCATTGATACCAGTGCTCAACATTTGGTAAGCCTAGTGTATACTTGAACTATTTGGCCACCCGATCTGGCCTATACTACTCCATGATATAATTCCAATGTTCTATCAAGTGCATGCGTGTCATGAAAAAATGGTAGATGTAGTTGATCCTCTAGTCAAGCTGCTAGTCCCATATATGACCTCTAGGTGATGCCGTCTTGTATTCCATCTAGAGTCTCCCTATAGTAATCTATGTCATCGACATTGTGGTATGTCAATGGCTCCCCCTAGCTATAAACCACATTTTCATCTATCTATCTATCTATCCTACCTATCAGCCTCAACACATTAATGTGCTTCCATCCCCACACTTGTAATAGGGAGGTGAAGCCTATGCTCCTCCCTAGTGTCTCTCCTTTGTGGTAAATGATCTGGTGAAGATCTTAGTATAGCTCAACTAACATGAGCATCCCCTAGGTCACTGGAACACCCACATCCATGATCCACATGATCACTGGGATGAGTGCTAATGTCACACTTGTCCCTACCGTGTTAGGGCCAATGTACCCTAAAATCAGCCTACATACATATAGGTAAACCTAGTGTGATGGAGGTGCCACTTCCTAATGTATAGCTAGTGATAGCTATCTATGCTGCAACATCAATGCCACTCCCGGCCCTACTAGTGCTATCACCACCTACTACTAGGTGGTATCTCTTGAGATCACATTTGTGTCTTAGATGGGGAGGTAAAAAATTCTATATATGTCTTCCAATGTAACAGTCATCTCCCTTGTCAAGAGATGAAAGGTGGCTATCTCCAAATGCCACCACTCATAGAGTGTGGTAACCATTGCTATGTAGGTCCGTATGCAGGGCATCCATGCTAGGTATCCAAGTCCAAAAGCGTCTACCCACACCTAGTCTACCAGGGTGAACTGCTCCACCACCTCTAGCACTGTGACATGCCTCTCCCAGATAGTCAGCCAGTCCATGGACCACTGCAACTAATCCAAGTTAGTTGCATTAGTTTTTCTAATTAGATTATATCTATTCTTACCTCACTATTCTCCCCTAGCCTCATCCCCTCCAATTTATTTTTGAAACCCTTCACTAGCAATCCGACAAACCCCTAGTTCTCGCGATATCGCAAGCACGGGATAAAAAAAAATTAAGTATGACCATGGGAGTAGATTCATGTGGTGACATCATCCTACCCCTCACAATCCCTCATAGGATCACATAATTTTTCCCCCCCCCACCCATTTGGTCTAAGGTCACGATCCCACCAAAAATTCATAGCAGGATAGCGATCCTGCCAAATATCCCAAGAAACCAAGGGATTTGGATATCCCACCCAAAATCCCTCTTTTATCCCTATTTTAGCAACTTTTTGCAGGATCGCGATCTTGCAGGTCCCGATGGTGATCCCGCCAATCCTGAGCCTACGGGATCATGAATTTGTAACACAAAATTGGAATAAAAGAAAAATAGGAAGTACACAGGATTATTTTTTCAATCCTACTTATCTATTGGGCACTCGATGATGCTGATCACTCCTCACTATGTCAGTCTTGTGCCTCGATCTCCCTCCTCTCACCATCATTGTATGCAATATTAGAGCTTGAAATATCAATATCTCGTCAAGCTCGAATATGAATAAATGATCTCTTTCTGGCCCTCTTGGTCCTTACTAAGGGCCTCCCAAAAAATGTTTCTGCTTCCCGTAGCCCCCATCCCCCCAATCTTCTCATTTTCCCTCTTATTCTCATTTTCTTACCTGTTTCACCCTCTTTTCACCCTTTCTTGCCCTTTTTCTAACCTATTGTGCCAAACCCTTCCCTCCTTTTGAGACATTTCTTGGGCCCCTTTTTCTTTCCCTACTGCCCTCTCGAGGGGGAATCCCCCAATCTAAACTTCTCTACCTATATTTTGGGGCAATTCCATCACCTCGTAAATTTTTCGCGTCATTTTTTATTTTAGAACATATTCCAATTAATGTTATTTTAACACTATGTCGAAGAGGGGAAAAATATGATTACACAATTAAGTAATCTTATTTAGTTCTCTCCTAGGGCACTAATTAATTAAATATTAATTATTTAATTGATATATATATATAATCTCCTAGCTAATTAATTTTATTAATTAACTATAGTCCAATTAATTATCTAAATGACAACCCATAGTTTGATAATTAATTAAAAACCCCTTCCTCTATTAATTTAAATAAATGTATTCATGTATTTAAATTAATTCACAAATTCCCTTTTCCTCCTATTTTAGAATTAAATAAGACATTTAATCTAATTTGAGCACATGACTCCTAACTTTAACCCCTAACCTAACCTATCGCAACTACCTAACTTTGAGTTCTTACTCAACCCAACCCATTCACATATGCTAATCACCCTTAATTATATAATGACCCATGATTAGCTAATCTAATCCTCCACTCATTCTCTCTCCTCCCATCACATCCTCTTAATTCTCCCACTTGCCTCCTAATCCAAACCTAATCATTTCCTAAACATTTGCACAATCGTAATCCATGAATTAAGGAATCCCAACCCAACCCAAGTCAACCCTCATGTCACATCGTCACATCCCCCAATTAGCTCACTCATGTCTACCTTAAATGCTCTTACACATCCCTTACACACTCCATCTCCCTCTTACAAATTTGTCCTCTTTCACATGTCCTAAAATGGTCACATTCCCCCATCCTTCCCAACCTCTCTCCTTGTGACACTTGTCATAATGAGAGACATTTGAGAAAACACAATCCATGTGCTCTCTCTCAAATGCGTCTCCACCCTTCCTTAGGTTTGCATCTTGATAGTCTATTCAACTCTCCTCTTGCCTATAAATTGAGCTCTCTTCCTTTCACAAATCATCCACCATCAAAGAAAAGTTATAATAATCTTTTGAGAGCTAAAAACTACATCCATACCCTCATAATGCCAAAATCCTCCCAAACTATTGAAGCTTGTGCATGAATTTTTGAACACACAGATCCAATCTTGGAAAAATCTACACATGAAAGGGAGCTTATTCAAGTTAAGAGGTTTGCATTCTCTTAATCTTATTTGGTTTTTCAGTTCTCTTTTGTCTAATCATATATGTGGTATTAATCTTGTGTTTTGAGTGGGTTTCATGGTTATCGTATTCCTTTAAACACATTTTCATTGCTTACACTTTAATAAATATATTTACTAATTCAACTCTAATAAATATAATATTAAAAATATAAATTTTAAAATTTTATCACTAATTTTTTTATTTCATTGAATGCTCAATTATGCTATGTAGTTTAAGAAATTAATTAAATCTAGAGTTATGATCAATTTGGTTTATTGTTCAGTTAGGTTGAGGGTTAAGGTTCAATTTCATTTACTGTTATGTATATGGTTCAAATTTCTATAAGGTTGGGGTTCAAATTGGTATCTAGTGTTCAATTAAATTCAAGATTGGGGTTTCATATAGTTTACTATTAGGGACAATATTTTATTGTTTGTGAAAAAGAGTAAATTAGTTTCTAAGTGTTTAATTAGTTTGAGCATTAGGGTTCAATTTTGTTTATTATTTTTATTAGGTTTAGGGTTAGGGATTAGTTTCCTTCAATGTTAGGGTTAGAGTTCAATTTGGTTTAATATTTAATTAGGTTTAAGGTTATAGCTCAACTTTGTTTAGGGTTAGGATTCAATTTAATTTAGCCATAGGGTTATGGTTCTATTTGGTTTAGGGTTATTCATTTTGTGTTAGTTTTTAGTTAGGTGTAGTGTTATGATTCAATTTGGTTTAGCATTCAATTATGTTTAGAGTTAGAATTCAATTTAGTTTAGCATTGTAATTTGACTTTTATTTGATTAAGTTTTTTTTTTCCAAATTTTTATAAGGTTAAGGTTCGATTTGGTTTAATGTATAATTAGCTTTATGGATAGGCTTCAATTTTGTCTATGATTGGACTAATGGTTTAGGTTGGTCTACTTATGAATTAGCTTTACTAGTAGGGTTGAATTTTGAGTTGTAATTTAGATATAGCTTTATAGCTCAACTAAATTTAAGGTTAATGTTTAATTTAGTTTATTGCTAGGTTTATGAATATGTGTCTAATGAGAGTTAGGGCTATAATTCATAGTTGGTCAATGTTCAATTAGATTGAGGGTTAACATTGAATTTGGTTTTAGGATTAAGGATAGAGATGGTTTGTGGTTAGGGTTAAGTATAGTTTAAGTGTTAGGATTAGGTAAAATTTGGTTTAGGTTTATCATTAATGTTCAATTTTGTTTATTGTTAGTATTAGGTTGAAGTTGGTTTAGTCTTGGTAAGATTTAATTAAATATAGGTCTAGGGTTGTAGTTTAACTTGGGCTTTGATTTGGTCTTTAAGTTTATGGTATAATTATATTTAGGATTAGGGTTATAGTTCAATATAGGATTTGGTTTTATGTGAGGGTTAGGGTTTCATTAACTTTAGTACTAAACTTATTAAACTATTTAATTAGGTTCATTTACCAGCTGATGATATATCATGACCACTTCCTCTTTTTCTCTCTCCTCATGTGTATGGGTTTCTCTCACATCCTTCACCTTTAGATTGTAACTCTCTATCTTCATTGAGAATCTCCACATCCCATAACTCTTATCCTAATTTTATTCCACAAATGCAATCAACACAAGCATCCTCACAACCCATCAGGTCCTCTTCATCGAACTCATCATATCAATTTCTATAATTTCTCATCATGCGTTCACTTTTCTCTATGACTCCAAGATTTTAATCATTTAGGACTCCACACACCCAAAATGATACCTTTGATCTCCCAACTACCGCTTGACTCCTCAAGTTCAAATTACCTCACATCTGGCGATTGGATATCATAACTATTCACTCAACATCCATAGGTCTCGGTATAGATCGTCTCACGATCGATGATCGGTCTACACACTCAAAATTACTACCTTTGATGCCATTTAATATTAGAAGGAATAATCTCCTTTGCTCTACAAACACACAAATCATAAAAAAATAATGAAAAGACTCTCTACATCGAAATAAAATTCATTTTGCAACCAAGAAACACAATTTTATTCATAACAAATTTGAAATCACAAAAGAATTCAAACTAAACATTTGTCATAACTTATATACAAAAATTGCCTCTCAAACATCTAAAAACTTAGTGCTAAACTTATTAAACTATTTAATTAGGTTCATTTACCAACTAATGATCTATCATGACCACTTCCTCTTCTTTTTTCTCCTTGTGTGTGTGGGTTTCTCTCACATCCTTCACCTTTTGACTGCAACTCTCTATCTTAAACTACAATCTCCATATCTGTTAACTATTATCCCAATTTTTTTCCACAAATGCAATTAACACAAGCCTCCTCATGACCCATCTTGTCCTATTCCTTAGAATTATCATCTCAATTGTTGCAATCTCTCATCATGCATTCAATTTTCTCTGTGGCTCCAAGCTCTCAATTATTTCAAACTTTGCACACCCACAACAATATCTCTCAACTTTCTTTATAAGTTTCTGAAACAACTGACCAAAATGGTTTAGTTAAATGATTCTCTCAATCAATCAAATTAGTTACACATGGATTATGATAGTTTGGAATAAATCTCAATCGTCTGTCTTTGATCAATCTCGTCCGTTCATTCTCAAGAGGATTCTTATATAACGAATCCTCCATTATCACAAAGAGATCAAATATTTTCCTAAGTAGTGTAACACTGTCAATTTTCTCAGGTTATTGTTTATGTATTTGAATCATTGTTAGTATCTTAATTACATAGTAGTTTCTTTTAATTACATCTTTGTTACATTTATCAAATCTAGGAACACTTTATTTTTCTTAATATGGATTAACCTTTAGCTAATTGGATAAACCATGCATTTTCATGTTAGTTTTAAATCCTTCATTTAGATTACATCTATAATCACTGGGTTTTTCAATGACCCGAGAGCAAAACTCATACTCGTATCTACAAGAAGGCAATGAGTCACCTAGGTTGATTTTAATTTTTAGATTATTATACTTTCATTGTTTAGATCAATCATATAATAACTCATTGAAGTGTATTATAGTTTAGAAACCAATTTTCACACTCACATTTCTTGCACCCACCGTGGAGCATAGAAATCAATTTCTATCTACACAACTGTACTTTTTTTTATAGCAAATTCTCGATATTATGTTTGTACTCTGGTCTTGTTTCTCATACGAGCATTCTCACATGATAGTACGAGTTAGAATGGAAACTCATATGGGGAGGTATAGATTCTCGTACTGGGATTTGTAGATGCTAGTATGAGATTCTATCCTATTTTTTTATTAATATGACATCATTATACTCATTGCATGGTTGGTGGTGGCCATATTCTGATTAGCTATTGGGTGTGTACCTAAGTCAATGAGAAAGGATTTTATCACTCAACCAATTGAATATAGGGCTTAGGAAGTGCTTCTTTTTCACATGTGTTTACTATGTTTATGTATCTTGAAATAATTGATATTGAAACCTTCAAAACAAGCTAAAAAATGAATCATGAAACAAGAATCGAAACACCATCCTACCAAACATTTGGAAAAAATCCAAAGTCTCATAAGTTTTTCTTCAGATATCTGGTCAAATTTGTCCTATATACCTTTAAGGTTGTGAGCTTGTCATAATCGATCCTAATATTTGGTCATTAAAATTTTTTCTATCATGAGTTCTATCTTGTTGATCTAGTCCTTTGATCAGATCTATCACCATAATCTTCAATCTTCCTTATCAGTTTTCCTTCTTTGAGTCATGAGTGCATTATCATCTAGGTTTCTTAACCTTGACTCAAATATGAGTCATTTGCATGTCCTTCTTGATTGGACATTATCTTGTTTTCATCATCATATACCTTGGACTTGTTCAACATGTTAGTTCTTACTTCAACACCTACTTGGCGACCAATTGGGTTATGACTATACATACTAGAATATCTCTCAGGCAATTTCTAAGAGGAGAGGAGAGACCCCTTTCATTTGAAGAAAATCCTCTTTTTATTTAACAACTAGAAACTTCCAGGAGATTAACCCATCACCAAGACAAATTTGTTGAACCCAACATGTCTACAAAAGGAAAAGGGCATGAGGATTTTAGACATACACACTGCAGTATCAGTGCCCATGCTACAGATATAAAGGATTCCTCAGGAGAAAGAGAAATTCTTTCTTGAATTAGAGAAACACGAAGCACAACTTCCTCCTCAATAAAAAGTGGAAGATGTCATTTCTAAAGAGGAAGAAACTCCTTTCACCCTGGTAACCAAGAAATTGCAAGCCTTGCAAATAGAGTTGCAAGAGGTGAAGAAGAAATAAGAGAAGCTAACCACAAAATATTTCATAGACTCTATTTGTCCATTTCCTTTTGATAAGGACTTGTATTTACCTCCATTCCTACATGGACTTGAGATCTTGAAGTTTGACATGTACCTTGGAAATTATAATCTACAAGATCATGTTTGGGAATTCTATACCTTGTGTATGGAGTTTATACATGAAAAGTCATATTTCATGTGACTTTTTCCCTAGAGTCTAGGTGGTTAGGCTATTGAGTGGTTTTCAAAGTTACCCAATAGAATAAAAAACTTTTGACAAACTAATTGAACCTTTTTTGTGATATTATTCTCACAACATCCAACATCCCATGACTAATTTGTTTAATGCCAAGAAACAAATGAGAGAGACTTTTCTGACATTCCTGAAGTGATGGAGGAAATTTTTTTTCTCAATATTCCTGCCTCATACTTGAATCTAAGAAGATGAATATATTCACTAGTGTGTTGATCCCTGAGTTGAGTTTCTCCATCCAATTGCAAGACCCAAATACCTTTGAAATATTAACAAATAACACACTAAGAATAAAAGACATTCTTTTTAGAAAGGGTGACATCACCCTTTACAAATAAATAAAGTATAATTCTAGTTGCAAAGATAAGAACAAGTATTGGAACAAGAATAAAAATGTGGTAAATGATGGGGTTGTTGATCATGTTTTTCCCCAACCAAAACCAACAATTTTCAACCTCACAAGTGGCACAAAGGCCCTAAAAGTTGTTGAGACTACCACCTAGGCCCCTTCAAAAGGGACAAGAAATATTTTGAAAGAGAAACCCTAGGTTAAACATAAGCATAACTTTTCTCCTCTAGGTGAGTCATGTGAATAAATGCTCAAGACTCTTCTAGGAAATCAACTAATCACATTGTTAGATAATTCTAGACCATATGAACCTAAAGTAAAACCAAAATGGTGGAATGATAATGATAATGTGATTTTCATAGAAACAAGGGACATAAGATTGAGAGTTGCATGTGACTCAAGCATTATATCCAAGATCTCATTGACAACGATGTAATGGTGGTTGACAATCACACCACAAATAATGATCAAAAGGCATTTAAAGACCCCTTACCCAAGTATGAAAAAGGTGAAACTTGTAATGTCCCCACTAGGGAACCCATAAGGAATCAGGTCTTATGACCTAAAATTGCAACTAACAATTTTTTTTTCTAACATTACATCATTAATACATTCACATTTACATTCATTAAGGTTCCCTTAATGAATTCATTTACTAACATATTTACATTACTTATCAAAATTGAATTTCATTTCTTTTCTTTACTTTCACATTTCAAGACTTAAGAGATAAGGTAAGAAAATAACATTTCATTTATAATTATATCCCTTACTCCATAAACCAATTTCACTCCTCTTTCCTACAAATTGAATAACCATTCTTTGTAAATTACATTTGAACCTTAGCATAATACAAATTTCCTTTCATTACAACATATGAGAGGTAAAGAAGATAATTCAACATTACACTTTACATTTCAACTTTTGATCTTTCAAATAATATCCCTTGAAATAAACCCTAGAACTATCCCTCCCAATTACATTGCTTTGCTTTTCAAATACATTTTTTTGACAATGAATCTCATTACAATAATAAGTACAAGAATGGCCTGAAGTCATTACAACATATATTTTACATATCCCTTTTCAATAAAAATGATACAAAATAGAGAGATCTCCATTAATGCATAAAATTGAACGCATCCAAGTCACGAACCATGAAAACGAGCTCAAAAGATTTTTTCCACCCAACCATGTGAAACTGGTGAAGTTCCACCCCCCATTCTAGGAGATAGAACCAAAATAATCACAAGGCCCTAAGCATTCTAAGGTTTCAAAAAACCCTAATCTGAAAGAAAATACAAAACATAACAACATATCACTTTACTAATCACAAGGGTTAGGTTTCTAGCATACCCTCTAGGTGAGTGCCATCACATATCCGATATTTTGGGATCCTCCCTAGAAACCATGTAACCATGGTACCCCCTTTATAAATACAAATCCTTCCTTGTAGTTACCTATGGTCCCGGTACACCAACATGACTATGTGGACTTTATTATGTTTTGTATTATTATCTTTTATTTCCCTCCTTTCCTAAAATTCATTATTTGGTTATCACTTTTTACTAACCCACCCATAGGATCATCTGGCAACCACTTTAGTGTTCCAACACCTATGGTGATCCACTCACCTAGGGTACCTATTCCCCTATCCACACACACAATTCAAGAACTATCAAGTACTTCAAAAAGATCCATCTTGCAGGTCTAGGGAACCCTCCGGTGCTCACAAGCCACCCGACTGAGTCCTAGGCTCATACTATGGATTCAAGCATAAGCCAAGTATTGAAATCACATAAGTAAAATATTATAATGCAAACTAAACCATGTATAGACATTCATAAGTGATACCAAATTTTTCCCAATCACAGGGAACATATAACAAAGGTTCTAAGCTCAATTTCTACAAATTTTGAGCCCCTGAAACCCTAAAAAAACCCCATATGAAAATACATAGCTACCCATACGACATTCTAGTACTGGTCATATGAAATTTGACCAAGTTTTGTATGGGTATGTGTATATATTCATATGATACTACATGATACTTTATCAAAACTGATTTCAAAATTACCTGAAAAGGCTAAAAACTAACTTTTTTAGGCATGGAGAGTGCTTACGAAAGGTTCCTTGAGGTCAACCTGATACAGGGACCTCAATACCACATCCATGACACATCCTCATCACTACCTAAGCCCCAGAAAAGATAAATCCAATGTAAAACAATAATTCACAGAGAATCCTGCAAGAGCAATAGAGAAGGAAAAAGAGCTGCATCTCATTCCTAAACCTTCCTAACCCTTCCTATTTATTCCTAAACTTCCCTATTCCATAAAATAACAATGAAATACACCATCCCACATGATCAAAAGTATTCATAACTTCTGAGGAAGATTTCATAATACCAAAAACCATATAAACATGCATAATTTACTGCCTGGAAACATAATAGAAATACATAGAAGATTAAACATTTACATTTCCTTTTTAATACATAGTAAAAAATCATATGCTAATCTAATATCATATCATACACAAACACAATCATACACACATAGGAAGAATGGAGATTCCTACTAGTTTAAACCTTACCTGGGGTCCTGCGGAGAATCCTCTTCCCTTGGCTGAAGACTCTTTGCAAATATTCAAGCCTTGAGTAGATAGCCTCCTAGAAAGCTTCCTCTGGAAATAAAATCCAAGAAATCCACACACACTTTGCCTCTGAACTAGCACACTCTCAATCTTTTAGAAAAGTACAAATAAACTTTTGGAAAAAAATCAATGCAGGAAACTTCAAAAATCTTCCAAAAACTCTAACCCCGTATGACTCCCCCAAAATAAAATATTTATCTTCCAACTATATGGTTCATGGAGTTTCTTTATTGGAAGAAACTTCTCCAACTTCTATATTTGGTTGGAAGACCAAACAAAACATTCCTGTACATGACTTAACAAAGTTTTAATAAATTTAATTAAAATAGCTCAAAAGAAAATCATAACAAGAAAACTAAACAAATAACTCTCAAGGAAAACACATAGCACACATGAAAACCAACTAGCCTAACTTCTAGGAGGTCTCAAGGTCAACTCTCTCCTAGATAGCTAGTTTTACTACAAAGAGCATTTACTTTTATTATTACTATTATTAATATCATTTTCACTCTTTATTTAATGCATTTATTAATACACTTTATTTAATTATAAAGAAAATACCATTTACACAATCAATAAAAATATATTATTTATATAAGCATGGGTATATGCATGTGCACCCACATATACACATACCTATATAACACACAATCAATTATAACATAAATATAGAATAAATATCATACATATAAACAAGGTTAATTCTAACTCATAACATAATCTCAGTACAACATCAAATCAAAAGACCACAACATAAACTGCATTCTAAATTCCCAACTAGCGTAACTTCCTAAACATAATTCTAAGTCCATGAGTAACCTCAAGATTAGCTTGGTTAAATCTCCACACAATGCCTAGATCTATGTAGCTAGGTGGAGACGATGCCTGGTACCTACATTCTGCATCACCAACCGACATGCACACACACACACACACATAGTGGCAAACAAGGAGGGAGAGTGCGAAATTGTGTGGACCTCTCGCATGAGTAACTAAGATTTCCCCTCGTCATCCTACACTCACATCAACTAGTAAACATCAAATCATAATGGGGTCAATAGGGTTAGATCATAATATAAACATCATAACATAAATCAATGTAGAAAATTTCACTGATAGTGCATTTCTAACCAATCACCATTAAATGCTAACTCTTTTAATATTTCTAAATAAACTGTAGTAACCAAATATATAGCTATGCTCAAATGTCTCATAAAATGATAACTAAAAAATAATCATAATCCACCATATAATCCAAAGTGTTAAAGAAATAGTCTTGTCAGTCTAACATAGGAAGATGCTAGGGTGGGAATTACATCCTCTCCCCCTAGGATTAGGATTACTCCTGGAAGCCTACAAATAAGTACGGATATGCAAACCTGAGTCTGCTAGCATCCTCCCAAGTAGCGGAGGTCTCATGACTGGGGTCCCATTGGACCCTTACCTACTCTATGTTGCGACCCCTGAGGATCAAAATCCACTATTGGAGTATACATACTAGCTCCAAATCCAACTTCATGTCCTCTACTTGTAAAGTGTTCCAATCCAAAACATGAGTCAAATCGGGAATATACTCTCTAAGAATAATACATGAAACACATCATGCACATGTGCAAGGCTAGGTGGTAGGACAAGTTGGTAAGAAATCGGTCCTATCATCTCAAGGATCTCAAATGGACCCACAAATCTTGGTGCCAACTTAGAACCTTTTCCATAATTTATAGGGCTCTTATGTGGGTGGACTCTCAAAAATACCTTATCTCCAACAAAGAATTGTCTATCGATCCTGTGAGCATCAACATACTTCTTCTACCTATCCTGAGCTATCACAAGATTCTCTCTGATCCTCTGAACCTGCTACTCCATATCCTATAACATCTCAGGGCCAAGTACTACTCTATCCTCTAAGTGATCCTAACTCAGATGGGTACGATAAGGATGACCATAAAGAGCTTGAAAAGGTGACATCCCCAAAGAACTGTGATAGCCATTGTTGTATGAAAACTCCACTAAATATAGATAATCTTCCCAATGGGTCTGTCTTTCCATCACATACATCCTAAGCATGTCCTCAAGCACTTGATTAACTCACTCTATCTGACAATTAGTCTCTGGATGATATACCGAACTAAAATTCAACCGAGTCCCTAAGGCATGCTGCAAATAGGTCCATAACTCTGAAGTGAACACTAGATCTCTATCAGAGATAACCTTTCTAGGAACACCATGTAATCTGACCTTTCATGAAGACTCTGGCTACAGAGGTAGCGGTATAGGATGACTGCATAGGAGAGAAATGTGCTATCTTGGTTAACTTATCCACTGTGACCATGATAACATCATGTCTCTGATAGGTGACTGGGAGTCCCACAATGAAATCCATAGATATCGAATCCCATTTCCATTTAGGAATCAAAAGTGGTTGTAGGGGGCCTTCTAGGTGATGATGCCACAAAATATGCTATATCTCTCTTCATACCTGACCAAAAATATAACTGTCGTAGATCTGAATACATCTTCTTGACACCTGGATGAGCCGAATAGGGAGCACAATGTGCTTCCACCATGATAACTCTTCGAAGATTGCCTAAAAGAGGTACATAGATTTTGCCTAGTTTCCTCAACAATCCATCTGACTCTAAGGAATACCCTGAGAACCTTCCTTCTAAAGACCTTCCTGACTCAATTTCAGCCTTAACTTCTTGATACAAGGTACCTGAAGGAAGTGACTGCAAGATCTAACCTCTCAAATCCATCGAATGGGAGAGCATGGATATCTCATTTCTCCTTTTGCTCAAAGCATCTGCTACCACATTCTCCTTACCTTGGATATATCTAACCTCAAAATCATATTCACACAAGAATTCCTTCCATTGACACTACCTAGTGTTGAGGTTAGGTTGAGTATATATGTATTGAAGGCTTTGGTGATCAATGTGTAACTCAAACTGATGCCCCAATAAGAAGTGTCTCCAATGATTCAAGGCATGAACTACATCTTCTAACTCCAAATCATGCATAGGGTAGTTAAGATCATGGTCCTTAAGATTTATAAACTCATAAGCAATAACTCTTCCTTCTTGCATCAACATTGCCCCTATGTCTTCCAAGGAGGCATGACTCCTTCAACAATTCTCTTCTCTTCTTCAAAAATGTTCTTCAAATATGATATACCTCTCAGTTATGTGCCATAAACAATCTCAAAATGTGTTTTTATGGTACTATTCACTGAATTATTCAAAGAAAATTCTTCTTGTGCCAACATAGAATCCCAATTACTCAGTTTGTCTCAAACTTAGCATCTCAACAGATTACCCAAACTTCTATTTACAACTTTTGTTTGTGGATGAAATGTAGAACTATACTTCAACTTGGTATCCAACTTTTTCCATAGAGTCTTCCAAAAATAAAAAACAAACTTACTATCTCGGTCAAAGATGATACTCTTCGGTAATCCATGCAATCTGACAATCTCCTTAAATAAAAGATCTGCTATATATAATGCATCTGATGTTTTCCTAGAGGGTATGAAATGTGCCATTTTAGAAAATCTATCAACATCCACAAATATAGAATCATTGCCTCTTGCTGTCTTTAGTAATCCAAGAACAAAATCCATACTGATATCACACCAAGGTTTCTCAGGAACATAAATTGATGTATAAAATCCAATATTTTGACTTACTCCCTTTGCAACTTGACAAAATCCACAACTTCTAACAAATTTCAAAACATCGTTATACTACTATGGCCAAAAGTATCACTCCTTAAGAAAATTCAATTCTATGTTTCTCCTTTATCAAATTAGTTCTCATTGATCCTCTTGGTATACACAGCTAAATAACTTTAAACAAAATACCTTCTTGAATGAAATAGTCTTCCCATTTAGTACTCGGTTGATCTTGAATAGGTGCTTTGCACTTTCTCCATGGCTCAGAAAAATCAGGGTCAATTTCATACAAATCCTTCATGTCATCAAAACCAAGAACTTCAATTCTCATTTCAGTCATCAAAGATCTTCTTCTACTCAATGCATCAACAACTTTATTGGTGACTCCACTCTTATGTTTTATCACAAATGTATAACTGTGTAAATACTTAACCCATTTCATATGTCTTTGATTCAACTTATTCTGACTACCCAAATATTGTAAAGACTTATGATCAGTATACAACACAAGTTCACTCGGTATCAAATAATGTCTCCATTTATTTAGGGATTGAACAATAGCATATAAATCTTGATCATACACAAAATATTTCCTTTTAGTGTCATTCAATTTCTCACCAAAGAAAGCAACAGATTTACCTTCTTGATTCAAAACAACTCCTATTGCACTACCACTTGCATCACATTCAACTTGAAATACCTTGTTGAAATTAGGTAAAGCTAACACAGACAATTCAACAACCTTTTGCTTCAAAGTCTCAAAACTTTTATCGGCTCCATGTGTCCACTTGAATTCTCTTTTATCTCCTCTCATAGTCTTAGTCATAGCATTACAAATTGCACTAAAATTTCTAATAAACTTTTGGTAAAAACTTGCTAAAACATGAAATGATCTCACCTCACTAGCATTTTCAGGTGTAGGCCAATTCAAAATAGCTTCAACCTTCTCAGGATCCATCTTCAAACCATGAGCTGAAATAAAAAATCCCAAATATACAATCTCCTCTTTCATGAAGGAACACTTTTTCAAATTAATCAAAAAATTTTCTTCTTTCAGTCTTTGCAGTACCTATTTAATGTCCAACAAATGTTCTTCTCTAGTCTTATTGAATATCAAAATGTCATCCAGGTATACAATCACAAATTTACCCATGAATTTCTTCAAAATCTCATTCATTAACCTCATAAAAGGACTCGGTGCATTAGTTAAATGAAAAGACATAACCAACCACTCATACAAATTGATATTTCATTGTTATCTTGTTGATTTCTCTGGAATCAATACACATCCACCACTCTCCATTCTTTTTAGGTACTAATATAGCTGGTATTGCACATGGACTCAAACTTTCTTAAATCAAACCTTTCTGCAACAACTCTTGGATTTTTCGGTTAATTTCCTCATTCTTGGTAGGTGTCAACTGATGTGGTGCTTTATTCACCAAACTAGCTCTGGAATCAAATCAATACAATGATCAATGCTTATCTTTGGTGGTAAACCATCAGGTACATTATTAGAAATGATCTCTTTGTACTTGGTGAGTAATTTATCAACCTCTTCAGGGACACTATCCATTGTCTTCTCACTCAATTTTTTAGGACTCACAAAAAAACATACATCATTCTTGTTCAAATCCTTAAACTTTCTTCCTTCCATCAAACAAACTTTCACAGGTGTACAAACATTACTAACAAATTCTTTAATGAAAGGTAACAAGATTTGTCTTCTCCCATTAGCCCAAATAGTATATTTATGCAATCTCCCATCATATATGGGATGTTTATCATATTGCCAATGTCTACCCAAAAAAGATATGACACAAATCCATAGGCATAATGTCACACAACATATTATCATAGTACTTGCCAATTTTTAAATTCACATAACATTATTCACTTACCAATAGTGTATGCTCATCCTTGATCCATGAAATTTGATAGGGTTTCGGGTGTTTCAACCTTTGCAACTGCAACTTTGTAACCATTTCCTCAGATGTCAGATTCTCCAAGCTTCCACTGTCAATGATACCTTCCATAGTTTATCAAAAACTCTTCATCTAGTCTTGAACAAACTTGTCCTTCCCAGATCTTCCTTATTACTTTCACTCCATAATGCTTTTCTGATCATCAAGTTATTTTCCTTCTCTGGTTTATTCGATGAGTCTTCTTGCACCAAGGCATTTCTACTACTACCAAATTTCTTTGTTTCTTTCATGTGTACAATCAAATGACCTATGTCCTTCTCCTCCAAAAATATAACAAGTTCCTCAGAATCCACCTTTGTCATAGCCACCTCGATAGTTACTGCCTCTTCCTCTAGAAGAACTTTCACCTTTCCACTGGGTCTTGCCTTTAGCCTAATTTGTTTTGTCTTTATTCAATCTAGTGTTTTCTCCATAAGATCTACCTCTTCCTCTAGGGAATCTAACACCTCTTCCTCTTTGTCTTTTCTCATGTCTTTTGTTCGATTTCTCCTAAGCTTTTAGGGCAAATTGATAAGCTTTTTCAATAATTTCCAACTTAACCAAACTGACTTCCTCTTGAACATAAACTCTTAACCCATTCAGGTATCAAGAAATTCTTTCTACCTCATCCTCAATATGTCCAAATTTTATGTCTAATTTATAGAATTCCTCAGTATAATATTTTACCAAGCTATCTTTCTGTTTCAAACTTTGCAATCTTCTAACTAGGTTAATTTGATAATCACAAGGTAGAAACTTGCCTTTCAATTTATTCACCATCTTATTCCATACCTTGATTTTGTCTTTGTCTTTCCTTTTTCTATCCAATTGTAGATGCTTCCGCCATAAGGATGCATGACTTTTCAATTTTGTACTTGCACTTTTCAACTTCTTTTCCTCTGAAACATTTTCATATTCAAAATAATTCTCCATATAAGTTATCTAATCCATCAAATCATCTGAATCTAGCCTTCCATTGTATTTAGGATGATTGAAATGTTGTGTAGCCTTCAAATTTGTTAATGTTGTCAAAAGTCTTTCTTCACCTTGATCCATCATAGGTGCAGGTTCTGCTTCACCCTGTTCATCCTTGACTTCTTCATCACTAACATCATCAAGATGTCTTCCTCTGCATTGGGGCTGTCTCAAAAACTTCTAATCTAGTAACAATTTGTCTTAGCATATTTGCTAAGCTTGGATCTATATCTCACCTCCCACGAACCATCTTGAAACCCTCTATAATTGCAAGTCATATAGCAATCTTCCACCCCACAACAAGATATCAACTAGGGCTTACAAGAAGGAACCCAATCTAACCTCACTCTAATACCACTTGATGCAAGGAGAAAGGAGAATGGGGCCAATGACACACCCAACTACCTACCTTCTTGCAAGATCAACAATCAGAAGTAACAACACAAGACATGGATAGAGAGAATGAAGAAAACTCATCTATTAATCATGATAAACTTCATCCATGTTAGGTTGTAAGGCCTTCCCAGTTATGGCCAAATACAATAAGAAATTAGATACAAATAGTCCTCATACATGCGAGGATCTACAACCTTTTCTAAATTCTATCTTCTAAATCTTCTCAAAAACTCCCTCCCGAGATCTACAACATACTACTCTATTTATGCAAGAGGCCACCAAACATGTCAATTCTAAAGATCCTTAAGATCCAACATTGGAGAAAAAAATGACCTAGATTTAGGTCCACACACTTCCCAATGATCGATGCAACTATTAAATCCATGACCAAAATTAAATACATAAGTCAGCCTCAACAAAGATCCAAAATAAATCACTCTGTGAGTGAGACTACCGAGCAATCAAACCAACTCGGTGAGCAACTGAACCGAGTAGCAACTGAGCCCCGTCAATAGAAACAAGAATACTTCATCGAGAGCCCAAAATAAGCTACTGAGCATATCTAAAAACTCTAACATGTTTTTGGTGATACATGATTTCCAAGAACCGAAGATGATCCTGCATCAGACACCCAGGGTTGTTTTTGAAATGATTCTCTGAATCATGCAACAAGTATAACCCAAGTTGAATCCAACTCAGATTGTGAGATCAATGAACTATCTTCAATTGATATGTTCTTCTACTTTACTAGATATTCCATGTAATCTTTTCCTCTTGTGCTTTTGCCAATTCTTTGTTCCAAAATCTTCTCAACTTCTTCTATTTGCTTCTTAGGATAATCATTCGGTTCTATTAGTTCTTCATCAGATTCATGATATTCATACAAGTCTGCAATATTTAATATGGGTGATATATCCATGTCATCAGGTAACTGAATCTCATAAGCATTTCCACTTTCAAAATTTATCAATATCTTGAGGGGACCAAATTTCTTCATCTTCAATTTTCCATAGGTTCCAACGTTAAATCTACCTTTTTTCAAATGAACCATTACTTCATCTCCAACTGAAAAATTATTATGTCTTCTTGATCTATCTACTTTGGCCTTGTATTTTTGATTACTATATTCCAAATTATGTTTCACCTCCTAATGCAATGTCTTCGTGAACTCAAAAAATTCTTCTCCTTCAACACTTCTCTTCTCTAGAAATGTTCTTCAAATCTGATATACCTCTCAGTTGTGTGCCATTAACAATCTCAAAAGGTGTTTTTCTAGTACTCCTATTCATTGAATTATTGTATGAAAATTCTTCTTGTGTCAACATAGAATCCCAATTACTCAGTTTTCTCCAACTAAGCATCTCAAAAGATTACCCAAACTTCTATTTACAAATTTTGTCTGTTAATCAGTCTATGGATGAAATGTAGAACTATACTTCAACTCAGTACCCAACTTTTTCCATAGAGTCTTCCAAAAATAACCAAAAAAATTACTGTCTCGGTCAAAGATGATACTCTTTAGTAATCCATGTAATTTGACAATCCCCTTAAAGAAAAGATCTCCTATATGTACTACATCTTATGTTTTCCTAGAGGGTATGAAATGTTCCATTTTAGAAAATCTATCTACAACCACAAATATAGAATCATTGCCTCTTGTTGGCTTTGGTAATCCAAGAACAAAATCCATACTGATATCACTCCAGGGTTTCTCAGGAACATAAATCAGTGTATACAATCCAGTATTCTAACTCACTCCCTTTGCAACTTGAAAAAGTCCACAATTTCTAACAAATTTTTGAACATCCTTATACAACCGTGGCCAAAAGTATCTCTCAAGAAAATTCAATGTTTTATCAATTGCAAAATGTCCAGCCAAACCACTACTATGTTTCTCCTTTATCAAATTAGTTCTTATTAATCCTCTCGGTATACACAACTTAATACCTTTAAACAACATAGCTTCTTGAATGAAATAGTCTTCCCATTTAGTATTCGGTTGATCTTGAATATGTGCTCTTCACTTTCTCCATGGCTCAAAAAAATCAGGGTCAGTTTCATACAAATCCTTCATGTCATCAAAACCAAAAACTTAAATTCTCATTTTAGTCATCAAAGATCTTCTTCTACTCAATACATCAACAAATCAATTAGTGACTCCATTCTTATTTTTATCACAAATGTATAACTCTGTAAATACTCAACCCATTTCATATGTCTCTGATTCAAATTATTCTGACTACCCAAATACTGTAAAGACTTATGATCAGTATACAACACAAATTCACTTGGTATCGAATAATTTATCCATTTCTTTAAGGCTTGAACAATATCATAAAACTCTTGATCATACATAGAATATTTCCTTTTAGCATCATTCAATTTCTCACTAAAGAAAGCAACAGGTTTACATTCTTGACTCAAAAACAACTCCTATTGCACTACCACTTGCATCACATTCAACTTGAAATACCTTATTGAAATCAAGTAAAGCTAACATAGGCAATTCAACAACCTTCTGCTTCAAAGTCTCAAAACTTTTATTAGCTCCATGTGTCCACTTGAATTCTCTTTTATCTCCTCTCATAGTCTCAGTCATAGCATTACAAATTGCACTGAAATTTCTAATGAAATTTTGGTAAAAACTTGCTAAACCATAAAATGATCTTACCTCACTAGCATTTTCAGGTGTAGGCCAATTCAAAATAGCTTCAACCTTCTTAGGATCCATCTTCAAACCATGGGCTGAAATAAAAAATCCCAAACATACAATCTCCTCTTTCATGAAGGAACACTTTT
This sequence comes from Chamaecyparis obtusa, assembly GCA_027943335.1. Taxonomy (NCBI): domain Eukaryota; kingdom Viridiplantae; phylum Streptophyta; class Pinopsida; order Cupressales; family Cupressaceae; genus Chamaecyparis; species Chamaecyparis obtusa. The sequence goes on along the minus strand of BSBK01000316.1, from coordinate 471,326 downwards.
TCAAATTAATCAAAAAATTTTCTTGTTTCAATCTTTGCAATACCTATTTAATGTGCAACAAATGTTCTTCTCTGGTCTTACTAAAAATCAGAATGTCATCTAGGTATACAATAAACAATTTACCCAAGAATTTATTCAAAACCTCATTCATTAATCTCATAAAAGTACTTGGTGCATTAGTTAAACCGAAAGGCATAACCAACCACTCATACAAACCTTCTCTTGTATTGAAAGTAGTCTTCCATTCATCACCTTCTCTGATTCTGATATGATGATATCCGCTCTCAAATAAATTTTAGTAAATACTTTACTCCACTCAAACTCTCCATTATGTCATCCATTCTTGGTATAGGAAACTGATATTTCATTGTTATCTTGTTGATTTATCTAGAATTAGTACACATCCTCCACTCTCCATTCTTTTTAGGTACTAATACAATTGGTACTGCACATGGACACAAACTTTCTTGAATCAAACCTTGCTACAAAAACTCTTGGATTTGTCGGTTAAGTTCCTCATTCATGGTAGGTGTCAACTGATGTGGTGATTTATTCACCAAAATAGCTCTAGGAATCAGATCCATACAATGATCAATGCTTCTCTTTGGTGGTAAACCATCAAGTACATTATAAAAAAAAGCTCTTTGCACTCGGTGAGTAATTTATCAACCTCTTAAGGGACACTATCCACTATCTTCTCACTCAGTTTGTTAGGAATCACAACAAAACATAGATCATTCTTCTTCAAATCCTTAACAAAATTTCTTGGTTCCATCAAACAAAATTTCACAAATGTACAAACATTACCAACAAATTATTCAATGAAAGGTAAGAATATTTGTCTTCTCCCATCAACCCAAATAGTATATTTATGCAATCTCCCATCATATATGACATGTTTATCATATTGCCAAGGTCTACCCAACAAGATATGACAACAATCCATATACATAATTTCACACAACACCTTATCATAGTACTTACCAATTTTCAAATTCACATAACATTGTTCACTTACCAATAGTGTATGCTCATCCTTGATCTATGAAATTTGATAGGGTTTCAGGTGTTTCAACCTTTCCAACTGCAACTTTGCAACCATTTCCTCAGATGCCAGATTCTATGAGATTCCACTGTCAATGATTACCTTCCACACTTTATCAACAACTCTTCATCTGGTCTTGAATAAACTTTTCATTACCGAATCTTCCTTATTACTTTCACTCCAAAATTCTTTTCTAACCATCAAGTTATTTTCCTTCTCTGGTTCATTTGGTGAGTCTTCTTACACCAAGGAATTTCTAATTCTACTGACTTTCTTCTTTCATGTGTACACTCAAATAACCTATGTCCTTCTCCTCCATAATTGTAACAAGTTTCTTGGAATCCACCTCTGCCATAGCCACCTCGGTAGTTACTACCTCTTTCTCTAGAAGAAATTTCACCTTTCCACTAGGTCTTGCCTTTATCTTGATTTGTTTTATCTTGATCAGATCTATTATTCTCACCATAAGATCTACCTCTTCCTCTAGGGAATCTACCACCTCTTTCTCTTTGTCTTTTCTCATGTCTTTTATTCAATTTATCCTCATCTTTCAAGACAAATTGATAAGCTTCTTCAATACTTTCCAACTTAACCAAACTGATTTCCTCTTGAATAGAAACTCTTAACCCATTCAACTATCTAGCAATTCTTTCTACCTCATCCTCAATATTTCCAGATCAGATGTCTAATCTATAGAATTCCTTAGTATAATCTTTTACTGATCTATCTTTCTGCTTCAAACTTTACATTTTTCTAACTAGGTTAATCTGTTAATCACAAGGTAGAAAATTGCCTTTCAATTTATTCACCATCTTATTCCATACCTTGATTTTTTCTTTTCCTTTCCTTTTTTTGTCCAATTGTAGATGCTCCCACCATAAGGATGCATGAATTTTCAATTTTTTACTTGCAATTTTCTCCTTCTTTTCCTCTAAAACATTTTCATATTAAAAATACTTCTCCATCTTGGTTATCCAATCCATCAACTCATCCGAATTGAGCCTTCCAATGTATTCAGGAGGATTTAAATGTAGTGTATCCTTCAAATTTGTTAATGCCTTCAAAATTATTTCTTCACCTTGATCCATCACAAGTGTAGGTTCTGCTTCACCCTATTCATCCTTAAGTTCTTCATCACTAACATCATCAAGATGTCTTTCTTTGTGCTGGGCTGTCTCAACAACTTCTGATCTAGGAACAATCCATCTTAGCATATTTTCTAAGACTAGATCCACATCTCACCTCCCATGAACCATCTTGAAACCCTCTACAATTATAGATCAGATCAAAATTTTCCACCCCACAAGAAGATATTAGCTAGGGCTTACAAGAAGGAACCAGATCTAACCTCTCTCTGATACCACCTGATGTAAGGAGGAAGGAGAATGGGGCCAATGACACACCCAACTACCTACTTAATTGCAAGATCAACACTCAAAAGAAACAAAACAAGACAAGGAGAGAGAGAATGCAGGAAACTCATCTATTAATCATGATAAAATTCATAGATATTAGTTTGTAAGGCCTTCCTAGTTACGACCAAATACAATAAGAAATTAGATACAAATAGTTCCCATACATGCGAGGATCTGCCAACCTTTTCTAAATCCTATTTTCCAAATCTACTAAAAAACTCCCTCCTGAGATCTACAACATACTACTCTATTTATACAAGAGGCCATTGGACATGTCAACTCTAAAGATCCTTAAGATCCAACATTGGAGAAAAAAATGACCCAGATTTAGGTCTACACACTTCCCAATGATCAATGCAACCATTAACTTCATGAAAAAAATTAAATACATAAGACAGCCTCAACAAAGATCTAAAATAAACCACTTGGTGAGTGAGACTACTAAGCAACTGAAACCAACTCGGTAAACAACCAAACCGAGCAGCAACCGAGCCCCATCGGTGGAAACAAGAATACTTCACCGAGAGCCCAAAAGAAGCTACTGAGCATATCTAACAACTCTATCATGTTTTTGGTGATACAAGATTTCTAAGAACCCAAGATGCTCCTGCATCAAAGTCGCAGCCCTGTATCTCTCCTACCCTATGGTGGTGGAAGTGGAGGAGGAGCGTCACCCTCATCCTCTTTTTGTGGCATGGGAGCTTCCAAATCAATGAAACATAGAAAGGGGTGATGAGAAAAATACTCCCTATACTTAGGAGTCACCCCAACATTTGCAACTTCTTCAGATAATCGCATATAGTTAGATCGTGATGGCAGTTAAATCCTATAGAGTGGTCACCACAACTAATCTCTGACCCCACCCTGCACATGCCTCATTTGCATAACTAGCATATGTTGTAAACTCTCTAAAGTAACTTAAGGTCACCCATACTGTCTCAAAACCTTGGATACCACAAAATGCACTAGCACGATAGAAGTGCGACCAATCACAGGGTGGGTCACAAACATATCTCTCTATTGAGACCTCCAATATCACCACTCCTTTGTGCCTAAGTATTATTTCTAGGTGACCACTATCATATCATCTAGTTTCCATCTCTAGTAGGCAGTATTCCCCAAGTGGGGATGAACAACATAGCCAATATATCTATAAATGAATGGATACCCTAGTGACCTAAAATCATCACAAATTGGCCAAAAAATAGGGATTGCTCCTACACCTAGATTTGTAGTATCAACACCCCAACAGCTAAGGTCCTCATACCTTGGAACACAACCTCACAGAGCTCATGGTACATATGAGCAAGAAGAAAAGAACCCCACCCTATATTTGTTGGATGAGGCAACAACCTCTCTAGAACTACCCCCCCCACCCACACTAGAAAAGCTTCTTCCATCTATCAAGCATGATAAATAAACCTATGAACCATGCCATGACACATGATAGGGGATAATCACAAGCATATTTGGACATCATAGTGTTCCACCCTACCCATCTCTCTAAGATATCATCATCTTAGAATACCCTACGGAAAACTAGCATACTAGGGCGTTGGGAGGACTCATACTCTACCAAAGGACTCATACTGTCATCTCTCTAGTGGGTAGGTGAAAAGTGTTGTGCTGACTATGAAATCTCTCCAGCAGAGCAGTCAAAAATCTATGGTTCACATGGATATCAAGAATGTCACCCAACCAACCAAGCTCACACTCTCCAAGAATCATCAACTCATCCTCGAACAAGTGTAGAATCAGTTTCATCATTGGTGGATATGTGATCTAGAACTACACATCCAGGAGCACCTCTTGCAAGAAATGAACAAGTTCTCATCAGTAATAAGTCCAAATAGTATATCTAGAAGATGAAAAAAATGCTAATGAACTTCAATCAACATACAGAAAAATTGAATTTTGACCTTTCGGGCCTTAAAAATGCTCGTTATTTTTAGTATGAGAAAACAAAATTAACCAGTTTCTCGTACGAGTATTCTCACCTACCAGTATGAGTAAACTCTCTAGTATGAGTAAACTCACATAAAGGTATGATTATATGGGCACTATTCTATTTACTTATATGAGAAAAGGGTGGTTCTAGTATGAGAATTCTAATGGCCTGGTATGAGTAAAGATTTGGATGCAATTACTCGTACGAGCCCTTATATGAGATAGTATGAGAAACCATGGCTATTGGTGTAAAAAGCATCAAAATATTGCGAAAAATTAGAAAAAATTACTTGATAGGAGAAATATTTGGATAGCTTACCATTGGCCTGTAGTTCCTCGGCTAGTTGTGGACCCTTTGCTTCTCAAATCAATGGGTTTCTACTAGAATCACCATTTTTTCTCAGAGAAGGTTTTGAGTTTTCAAACTTGAAGGTGTGATAATGAAATGAAAATGACCCTTTTGGCTCTTACATAGGTTTTTGACCTAATTTTCAACTTTCTCCAATGGATGATAAAACTGTACCCTTGGCTAATTTGACCAACTTGACTCTATTTTTGGGATCAAAATAAAAATTTGAGATTGTTTTATCTGTCAAAATTATAGTTTGACTTTTTAATCCAATCATAGTTGACCACTCATGCAATTAATCTTCTGCCCTCCAAACCAATAAGATATTTTCCTCCACCAACAATCAAAGTGCTAGAGTCTTGGTCAAACATTATCCAAATTTTGGTCAAACTTGGTCAATAAGACCTAAACTAAGTGCATAATATGGCCTACCCACTTACAACCTCATAAAAATCAAATTTGTCTCTTTCTACATTGTTTTATCAATTGACATTACTTCAAATCATTGGGGCACTGTTAGAGTTTAATCTTTCCTTGGTAAAATATGTATTTAAAGGATAAACCAAGGTATCCTATATTGTATTTGTCCTCTAGTCCAAGTAGGAGGACATGCTACATTTTTGTAATTCCTTTAATAAGGAAATTAGATATTCCTCCTTAAGAGGAATCTCACATTTGTCTCACACACAACATGAATGTGGTATTCATCTAAGATGGGAGCTATATGAAAACTCCTCCACTCATCTCTACTTAAAGAGATGCCTCTCACACACTTGCTCAATAATCTTCTCAATTCTCTCATTCTTTCTCTTCATATTGTAATGAGCTTTGAGCTCCAATTCTTTCTTCTTCTTTTGGCTTTGAGCCTCATTCATAATTTACAAGGGGTTTTTTTTTGCTTTTCCCCTTTCAAATCCTTGTGTTCTTGCCTTGGCTCTTGGAGCAAACTTATGAGCTTGTGTTTGATCTCTTGAAGGAAAATCTCTCTCTCTCTCTCTCTCTCTCTCTCTCTCTCTCTCTCTCTCTCTTAGTGTTTGGTAAATCTCTTCCATTGATACTCTCTTGGATTCTTTCTATTTTCATTTTACTTTATTATTCTAACATGGTATCAGAGCATGTTTAATCCTTGCTTTTGAGTGTGCATGCAGGGATAGCTGAAGGATATTTCAGTTGTGAAGGAGAAAGTTTTTGGATTCTAACCATTGTTTTGTAGGTTTTTTTCTTCTTTACTTCTTTTTCTTGCAATCTCATATCTAACATCTTTTTCTTGCAATCTAATATCTAACATCTTGATCTTAGATTTGGATGGCTTGCCGCTAGATCTAAGTTCATTTTTCTTCTTTCCAAGTTTTCTTTAAATCTATTTCTAACTTTTCTTGTAGTTTTTATTTTTTATTTTTCTTCTTCTAATCATTTTGTGCAAACTATTTCTCATATCTAACATTTTTTATTTTCTTTATCTCCTTTTTCTTTGTTATTACCTCTACAGGCTAACATTTTTTTTGTATCATTTTTATAGGCTAACATTTTTTGCAGGGTTAAGAGTTTGAGACTTGATTCACATGATTCAGTCCACATGTTTTTTGTTTATATCAAATGTTTGGGCCAAGTAAAAATTGATAACTATTCATTTTTATTTTTTTTTCTCTAAAATCTCAAAGAGACATTAATGCAATGTAAACTCATCCAAAAGTGCCAAGGGTTTGGAGATCTTTAAAATATTAATACTTTTGGGTTTCTATTATAAATTTGATTTTGACAGCATATTATTCATATTTTATAAGCATTATTATATCCTGCTTCCCTCTATCTTCACCAGCCATCTCTATCTCTGTTTTCAAATGTTTTCCTTCTATAGCATTTGTAGTACTACCATCTCTGTGAACAATGCCTTTCTCTAGAGTGATGAAGTAATAACTATGGTTGCAAGGCTGTAACTTTTCTTACGAGCTTCCAACACTATTTCTTTTTTCAGATGGAGAGGAGTTCATATATTCCGGTGGTTTTTATTTGTAAAAATCTTTTCACATTGTTAGTCAAGGAGGCGCCTAATCCTTCCTAACGTCTTTCACTCTCTCTCATTACCCTTCATTTCTTCCTTCTTCCTTGCTGGGCTTCATTTGTTCCTCTGCGCAATCGCTCAGAGCTTCCAAGGCTTGTTTTCATTTGATTCATTGCAAAGTTGAGCCTTTTGTTTCATTTTGTTTGCAACCTTTAAATTAGTATAAATTACAAAAAACGTATTCATGATCTTTAATTAGTATACTTTATTAAATTTCTTCTGTCAACGTTATTAGTTAACGTTTCCTCCTCACCATTTTTGTTCTTGGAACCTACATTTTGTTCTATTAATAGTTAACATTTCCACCCTGCAGTTATCGTTACCATTCATAAATTTAAAAACACGTTGTTCTCCAGATTTAATTTTTGATGGTTGAAACATTTTTCCTTATAATAGGTTGAAACATTTTCATTAATTATTGCAGGTTGTAACTTTAAAAAGAAAAAATAAAGTTAAAGTCTAGTTCATTTTTTTAATCTCATTTCTTTTTTATCTGGATTACACTAGTCATTAAACCATTATTTAAAAACTTGTGCCATCAGGCAAAGTTTGACTAAATTAGATTGCTCAGTTTATTAATTTTTTTTCCCTAACTATTCTTGAAGTTATTGTAGGTTAAATCTGTTCACTCTTCTTGTTATTTACTGCAATACTGCGATTCTTATTTCTAATTTGTTTTGGAAGAGTTATTTTTAAATTCTTATTTAGTATTCTCTGTGTCTTTGCATGCATATTCTTTGATATCCTTCTTATTTTCTGTAGGTTTATCTAATTATATATTTAGTTTGAACTTTTATCCCTATCTTTGACTCTTTTTTATTTTTCGTCCAATATTTAATATTGCCCTATTCTCCTTGTTCTTTCTCATTATATTTATCTCAATTCATTTGTTCAAATCTTTATTCTAACATCAATTTTTTAATTCTTAGTCTAAATTTCAATTCATGTAAGTTTAACCTTTTTTTAATTATTGTTTATGTCATTTTGAGTATAAAAATCCAACTTATCTGTTTAACATTGTTCAGCTTACCTATTCTTTTAGATATTTCACTCTTATTTTATTCCTTTTTTCACTTCTAACTCCTTGTTTTTTAAGCATTTAAGATAATTTTAAAATTCTCTTAAAATCTCTCTCTGTTCAAATTTCATAATTGTAATTTTATTATCTTTATCTTATCATCATGTCTACTCTAATTTTAGAAATTAAACTTAATATCTCTAACTATCATCAATGGAAGATGCATGTTTCCTTTCTATTCTATTTTAAACATTTGCTTAAAGTTGCCACATGCGACTACTGAACCGGCTGCCTTTGTTGCTCAAACTGCCAAAGATGCCTGGCAAGTTAAGAATGATGAAGCACTAGGTCTAATTGGACTCTCCATCAGTCCCGATCTTTATATCTTAATTGGACACTGTACTAAAACCCATCAAGCATGGGACATCTTGAAGAAAACCTACGACAAATCCTCTGAATCACGTAAGATTCAGCTCCAAGACAACTTGGAAGACCTAAGGTATACAAATTTTAAATCTATGATGAATTATTACTCAAGTTTGATGCTATTAGAACTCAGTTAAATGGTTTAAATGTTACTCTTACAGATATTAGATTGATTACCATAATTCTTAAGAAATGTCTCCCTAAAGAGTTTCAACAATTTATCACTAATATCCACTCTCAGCTTGCTATTTCTACTTTAGCTCCTCTTTTAACTTATCCTATTTTTCAAAATTTTTTGCGTCAAGAGGAGGCAAAATTATTGCAATTTGGTACTATTAAATCTTTTGAACACACTTTTGTATCTAAAACTCAAAATCACAATAATAAGTCACATACTAATCATCACAATAATAATCATCATAACAATAACCATTCTAATAACAACTATAATTATCATAAAAATAACAATAATCATCATAATAATGGCTCTTCAAATAATAATTATAATCATTCAAACAATAGGTCTAATTCTAGGCCATCATACAACAACAATAATTACAATAATCAACAAAATCGGAAACCACATTGTACTTATTGTGGTAAAGATGGTCACCTTACTAATGATTATTTTAAAAATCAAAATGATAAGAAGCCTATGAATAACAATAATCAAAATAAATTTCAAGGTAATCAATCTCGTCGTGCTTTTACTGCTTGTTATAAAACTTCTCATGCATTAGAATGGATTATTGATAGTGGCGCTTCTCATCATGTTACATCTCATAGAGAAGTTTTTGATTCTTTGAAACCTGATACTACTAATATTCCTATTCAATTAGCTAATGATAGTAGTTGCAAAGTTGATGGAGTTGGTGATGTTAATGTTCCAAATGGAAAATTACACAATGTTCTTTATGTTTCTGAATTGAAATCCAATCTTCTTTCAATTGCTCAATTATGTCAAGATTACAAAGTTGAATTTCATAAGGAGATGTGCTCTATTATTGATCCTAACACTGATCTTATTGTTGCTAATGCTAAGTTGGATCATGATAACTTGTTTAAATTGTATGAGTTTGCCTCTTCTAGGTACTCTTTGAAAGTGAATATTGATTTCAATAGATGGCATGAAAGGCTTGGCCATTTGAATTCTGATTATATTTCTAGATTGCTAAAATCTAACATGGTTGAAGGATTACCACATATTGTTCCATCTAAAATTACATGCACACGGTGCATGAGTGGCAAAATGAAAATGGAGCCCTTTCCTCATGGTACTTCATGGAGGGCATCTCATAAGTTGCATTTGATTCATAGTGACCTTTTAAGACCAATAGAGAACACCTCCATTCAAGGTTCAAAGTATGCTCTTACCTTTGTTGATGACTTTACTAGAAGAATTTGGATCTATTTCTTGCATAGTAAAGATCAAGTTCTTGATATATTTTCTGAATTTCATATGTTTGTGGAAAGGCAATCAGGTTCTAAGCTTCAAATTCTTAGAATAGATAATGGTACTGAATATGTTAACAATGCATTTTGTTCTTATTTGAGATCTTTTGGTATAAAACATGAGCTTACTATTCCTTATACACCACAAAAAAATGGTGTGGCGTAAAGGAAGCATAGAACTATTGTGGAAATGGCTAGATGTATGTTGCATGCAAAAAATATTCATTACAAGTTATGGGTTGAAGCAATGGCTTGTGCCACTTATCTTCTTAATAGAACTCATACTAAAGCTTTGCAAGATATAACTCTCGAGGAAGCATGGTCTAGTAGAAAACCAAATTTATAACATTTGAGAATCTTTGGATCTATTGCTTATGTTCACACACCCAAACAAAAGAGGCACAAATTAGATTCTAAAACTTCTCCATTTATTTTTGTTGGGTATGATGAATTTACTAAAGGTTATAGAGTTTATGATCCTATTTCTAATGACGCAAGGGAAAAACCAAAGGAGCCAAACAATGGCACACCCTAAGGATCCAGCCTGCTCAACAACATGTGGAAGCAATTAACAAGCAGTGAGAGAGAGAATGCATAATCTTTCATTAATTTTCATCCACTAGAATCATACATGCCGGCCTGTGAGGCCTTCCCGATTAGGGATAGATATTACAATGAATTATAGAAGTCCTCAAACATGTGAGGATCTTCCAACAATCTCTATTCTTACTATCTTCTATCTTCTACTAAAACTACCTCCCTAAACTACAACCAAACAACTACATTTATACAAGAGTCTACCGAACTGAGTCGGCCTTCCGATCCAAAATCAACGGAAGGAACGGTCAGATCTTGGACCAAATGCTTCCCAATGATTGATTCCAGCATTAAATTTGTGACCCAAAATAAATGCACAAGTCGGCTCAACATGAACTCAAAAGAAACTACTCGGTAAGCAAGGATGACCGAGCAATAGACAAGCAACGTCGAGCGCTAGTGAAACAACCGACTGCCCAGGAGAGAACCGACCACACTCAGTAACCAAAGGAAACCGACCAACTCGGTCAAAGAAGAAACTGAGCAACACAGACAAACTCCTAAATGTTTTTGGTGACAGAGGATTGCCAAGGACCCGAGATGCCCTTGCATCATCTAATAAGGTTCATATTGCAAGAGATCTTGTTATTGTAGAAAATGAAGTACATGATTGTTCCAAGGCCAAAGATGATGAATTTAAAGGGGGTATTCTTGACCTCATGGAGGACCAACCTCCTATTCTAAACCCTACTCCTAATGCACCTATTTCTATTCCTACTAGTATTAAAAAAGATGATGATGATAGTAACAATGTTTCTACTCATAATGATAATTTTGCTCATAATGATGGTAATTATGTTGATAATTATGATGATGAATTTAATCCTCATAGTGATGATGAAAATAATGAATTTATTCCTCATAGTGATGTTTCCATTACTTCTAAGAGAAATCCTAAATGGTTTAAAGATTTAATTAATGAAGGTGATAATTATATTTCTAGAATGGGTGGTCTTAGACCTAGGAGTCTTAATTATTGTAACAATGCTTTAATGTCTTCTCTTATGCATTCTAATGATCCTCAAACTTTTTCTCAAGCTAAAAATCAACCTCATTGGAAAATTTCTATGCAAGAAGAATATGATAGTTTAATTTCTAGTAATACTTGGGATTTAGTTACTTTACCTCATGGCAAAAATCTAGTTTCATGTAAATGGTTATACAAAACTAAGTTGAATGTAAATAATGATATTAGTAAGTTTAAAGCTATACTAGTAGAAAGAGGTTTTTCTCAAGTTGAAGGAATAGACTATAATGAGACCTTTGCTCCTGTTGCAAAAATGCCTACCATTAAAGTTGTTCTTGCTTTAGCTGCAAAAATGAATTGGTCTATTCACCAAATGGATGTTAAAAGTTCTTTTCTAAATGGTGACTTGCATGAAGAAATCTACATGTCTCAACCTCCTAGTTTTATTAAAGAAGGTCATGAACATCTAGTATGCAAACTAAATAAATCTATCTATGGTTTAAAACAATCTCCTAGAGAGTGGTACTCTAAAATCAATGATTTCTTTATTTCTCAAGGTTTTTCTAGAAGTAAAAATGATCCTAACTTGTATATCAAGCATAGTGAAGATGAAATTATTATTATCATTCTTTATGTTGATGATTTGATTCTTACTTCTAGTTCTAACCATTTAATTTCTTATATTAAGTTCCAACTTAATCAAAAATTTCAAATGACTGATTTAGGACTTTTACATTATTTCTTAGGAATGCAAATTTGGCAAACCCCTAAGGGTATTTTTATCTCTCAAAGTAAATATGCTAAAGATCTTCTAGATAGATTTAATATGAATGATGCTAATCATGTTTCAATTTCATATGAATTAAGAGCTAAGTTAATGATAGATATGCAATCTCCATTCATAGATGCTACTCCTTATAGCGAACTTGTATGTAGTTTAAATTATCTAACTCTCACTAGACCTGATCTATCTTTTAGTGTTGGTTTAGTTTCAAGATTAATGTCCAAACCTCAAAAAACACACTTCAAAATTGCTAAAATAATATTATGCTACATTAAAGGTACTATTAACTTAGGATTATTTTATGATGCAAATTTTGATTTTTCTTTAAAAGGTTTTACTGATTCAGATTTAAGTGGAGACAATGATGAGAAATCTACTTTTGGGTATTGTTTTTCTCTTGGTTCAAGTGCTATATCTTGGAAAAGTAAAAAAGATCAATATGTTTCTCTATGTTCTACCAAAGCTGAATATAAAATTTGTACTCATGCCTCTAAAGAAGCTTTATGGCTTAGAAGAATACTTGAAGATTTGGGTCTACCTCAACAAGAACCTACACCATTGTATTGTAACAATCAAAGTGCAATAGCCTTGGCAAAGAATCCAATTTACCATGCAAAGTCAAAGAAAATTTCACTCCACCACCACTTCATTAGAGAGCACATTGCAGAAAAGAAAGTTTCCCTCATCTATTGCAAAGGTGAAGATCAAGTTGCAGATATTTTGACAAAACCTCTTTCTAGGGAGAAAATTGAATTTCATTGTAACAATTTGGGTTTGATACCCCTTGGTGTAATTACCCTAAGTAAATATTAAAGGGGGGTGTTAGAATTTAATCTTTCATTTGTAAAATATGTATTTAAAGGATAAACCAAGGTATCCTATATTGTATTTGTCCTCTAGTCCAAGTAGGACATGTCACATTTTTGTAATTCCTTTAATAAGGAAATTATATATTCCTCCTTAAGAGGAATCTCACATTTGTCTCACACACAACATGAATGTGGCATTCATCTAAGATGGGAGTTACATGCAAACTCCCCCACTCATCTCTACTTAAAGAGATGCCTCTCACACACTTCCTCAATAATATTCTCAATTCTCTCATTCTTTCTCTTCATATTGTAATGAGCTTTGAGCTCCAATTCTTTCTTCTTCTTTTGGCTTTGAGCCTCATTCATAATTCACAAGGGGTTTTTTCTTGCTTTTCCCCTTTCAAATCCTTGTGTTCTTGCCTTGGTTTTTGGAGCATTCTTTTGAGCTTGTGTTTGATCTCTTGAAGGAAAATCTCTCTATCTCTCTCTCTTAGTGTTTGCTAAATCTCTTCCATTGCATACTCTCTTGGATTATTTCCTTTTTCATTTTACTTTATTATTCTAACAGGCACCTAGCTATATTTTGATTTCATTCCTGAGGGGGCATGATCATTACATAAAAAATTCAATGATCACATAATCAAACATCAAGAATATTTAATCAAGTAATCAAATCATGAAATCAAACAAGACCCCATCCTAAGGGGCATCTTAGCTTCATCGTATTACATCAAGTTGAGATTCTTCATCATCAACATATCTCTAGGACAATATCAGTTTCATCACCTCACATCAAACTTATATTGTTCTTGTCAATCCAATTGGCTTCATTGCATCAAATCAAGTCAATTTTTATATCGATCTCTTAATGATAATCAATTTCATTACTTGACATAAAATTGGTTATTCGTTCAAACCAATCCAATGGTTTAAGGGTCTTTTCTGACATTAATCAATTTCATCGCTTCACATCAAATTGGTTAGTTGTCATCATCAAATTAGATAGGTGTTTAGTTTCATCGCATCACATCAAGCTGACCATTTTGGTCTTCCTATCGGTCTCCATTCAATCAAGTTTAGAATCAATATCTTTGAATCAATCGGCTTGAGAGTAGTTTCATCACATTACATAAAACTATTTTTGGTTTCAACACTAGTTGTTCTTTGAATCAATGGGTTGATCGTACATCAATTCAAAGAGGGGAAAATGTAATCACATAGAAATGGTCAACAAAACCATAAGTCCCTAATCTTGATTGTTCATCAAGAAAGCCCTAATTTTGATCAAATCCCCTAAGTTCTAACCTAAGGTGATTCAATTCATCAATTTTATTTGACCTATACTCTTGGTCCCATTCAACTATTGCACTTGATCTTAATTAATTAATTCCTAAATCCTAATCTTATCGTGTGTAAGCTAAATATGGGCCTTTAATTCAGCCTCACACTTCAACATAGTCATTATTCACCAGTTGCAGTCAAGAATGAATATGAGATTATTCATCTTGCTTGTCTGAATGATTTGACTTGTTGCCTCCTATCCAGGTAGGGTTCATAATTTCTCTCAGAATTGAGAGTCCTGCAACCATAGACTAACACTAGAATGGAGGATTTAACTAAAAGTACAATGCAAATTATTATAGAATGAGTATGCAAGATTAATCTAGAAATGAAACATGAGTATTGATCTAATAACAATGAAAGAAAACTAGATTAAGAAATGAAGTGCATATTTAATCTAACATGATACATTAATCTAGAAATGAATATTATGCTAAGAATGAAAGCTTTGAATGCAAATGAATTCCAATGACAATGCAACAACACTTCGTTGCTCGAGAAATTGGATCCTTTGAATGAGAAATGAGGGTTCTTTTATAGAATCCCAGGTTCAAACGATGGTCGAGATTGAACAGATGAATAGTGAAGATTGAATGAGAGTTTAGTTCAGAATAGAAAGTTTCCTCTAAAGAGGTAGTCAAATTTTTGCTTTTGCTTGTGTGGAGCTTTTAACTATTTTATTTCCCTTTTGAATTCTTAATTAACTCAAAGTTTCCTTTTCTGAATTGAAGAGAAGATTTTGGAGAGAATATTTAATTTAAATAAATACAATATTGCCTCATAAGTGGATTTTCTCAATTATTTGAATAATTAAATTCATTTATTGAGATGAGGATATTTATTTAAAACTAAATATTTATTTAATTCATTTTTATGTGTTTTAGCTAAAGAGGGTGGATTTAATTTAATTAAAGTGCTAGGACTTTGTAATTAAATTAATTGATCATAGGGTTTATTTAGCCAATTGTGGTTGATATTTAGGAATTAAATATAGCATATGATTGATACAGATTTAAGGTTTTCTACATTTGACATTAAGTCAAGTAGAGTCAATTAGAAGATAGAATTGCCTAGTATGATAGGACTTTGATGATTTAGAAATTTGATAGAATGAGACTAAAATGAAACAAAATTGGTTAGGATTGCAAGATGCCAATTTTGGGGTATTACACTTTGCTCCTGTTTGTATTGATGTGCAAGTAGTGCATTGATTCAAAGAATAGTCTAAATGTGACAATTGGCGAGGTTTTCAGGATTATCTACAAAACAAAGCTTAATCCTCAAACATTGAGGTTAGATTGCCAAGACACTGATCAGATCGAGTTGTAGAACCATCTCTAGAACATAGCTTGATTCTCTGAAGTCTAGGTTATATTGCGAAGACATTAGTTAGATTATCACTTTTAGTAAGACTGTCCCCAGAATGAGGCTTAATCTTTAGGAGTTGGGGTTAGATTGCCCTGATACTGGTCAACTAAATGATAAATGATGCAGATTTTTAGGACAATCTCTAGAATGAAGCTTGGTCTTTCAAGATCCAGGTTAGATTTCCCAGATACTTATTAAAAAGAGCTTTCAAGAGCCATCTCCAGAACGAAGCTTGAATTTCAAGGATCAAGGTTAGATTGCCCCAATACCTAATAATGATTTGGAGAGCCATCTCCAGAATGGAGCTTGATTCCCAGGGATCTGAGTTAGATTTCTTAGATACTGAAAGATATTTCAAGAACCATCTCTAGAACTAAGCTTGATCCTTAGGGGTCCGAGTTAGGTTTCTCAGATACTTAGAAATATGATGACAAGATGTAAGGCATAGAGATGCCCCTAGTGATTTAAGATCATGGAACATCTAATTTTGACCGTGAGGTATGAAAAACTAAACATGCCTGAAGTGATGAGATGCCCCTAGCGATGAGGACTTTTGATTTAGATCAAATTGACTCAAGACTGATAATATTCAATGATGCAATCATCTTGCCCCCTTGGGAGAGAAATAGAAAGAGGACATGTCATAAAAGTGATTGGCAGTAATAGGTTGCAGATAGAGATAAAATCAGAGGTCTAGAAGAGCTCGGAGTAGAGTATGGAAGAATCGAGAGGATTCAAAAGTGATTTGGAGTCATTTGGAGGTCTAGTTGACCAAGTTTGACCATGGTTGACTAGAGTTGACTATAGTTGACTTTTGATGAAAAAGATGAAGAAGTCAAGAAAATGATGATGAGATGTGATTCAAGAAAGAATACGACATAAGAAGGTCGACTGCACAAGCGTCTGATCACGTCAGTCCTAGAAATTTTAAAATGCAATTTTGAGCTATTTAGGAGTGTCAGATTTCAATTTTGATCCTAAAAATGGATTCAAAATGGTCAGTTTAGCCAAGGGTGAAGTTTTTTCACAAAACAAAGCACTTTTGAAATTTAGGTCAAAACCTATATAAGGCCCAAAAGGGTTATTTTCAATTCATTTGAACCATTTACTTTATGAGAAAATAGAACTTTGAGGCAAGATGTAAGGTGTTCCAGTGAGATTTCATAGATTCGACTGCTCCTGACATCATAGTCGGCCAGTGACGTATGACCCACCTATGAGTAGTCGATAACTTAGCTTGCATTTCAAAAGTTTTAATGCCTTTGAGTAGCTTTAGATAGATTCTAGGGAAAATTTAGGACTCTTTTGCCATAACTCGCACGAGGAAATGGTTTCCTCACATGGGCCAGTGAGGAGGCTTGCATGAGAAAGGAACAAAAGAGAGGTTTCTCACGTGGGTCTCTCCACAGGCTTGCATGAAGAGGACCCAGAAGTTGCACAAGAAACCCTCTAGGAGGAAGATCTCTTGAGTGATTTGGCATGTAGGCTCGCGTAGTGGAGAACTCTCACGCAAGATGTCTACTTCCTCGCATGGGATTGTAGCAGAGAACTAAAATTTTTGAGTCCAAAGTTTGTGTGAAATTATCCAAGTAGAGCGTTTGAGAGTCAGTCGTAGGATAGGTGCACACTTTCAAATTATGTTTTTCTTTGAAGATCATCATGATTGAGGTACTAATCGTGTGTTGTCACTTGCATTGTAGGTTGAATTCTTAGACATTGTGTTCCAATCCCATCATCTAATGATTGGTGAGTGTTAGGAATGAATGCTAAAGCCTTTGGTAGTCATTCTATAGTAGTGGTTGTTGCATTCATGACTATGATTGTCATTGATGTCAACACAGTGATATTCTGGAGTTTAGCAGAGAAGCAGGCATAGTTTTGTTTTGCGCACATGTTATATTGAAAATTGAGTTATGTTTAGTTGATGGTATGTTATTTGGTGTGTTATTAACCTATGGTTAACATTGCAAAAATAAATTCATTTATTCATGAAAGTTATAAGCATTTTGGTGGAAGCAGTATTCTGGCAGTGTTCCTGAGTAGCGGTTTTTGGTAATCGGAGGATATCTCCTAACTGGGATGGAATTTTATTCTATGTAGTTAAAGGGAAGTTTGAGAATCATTGGTGGTGATGTGGTTCATAGCACAAACTTTGAGGTCACACGATTGGAAAGTTATTGTATTTGGAAGTTGACAGTTTTTATGTAATTTTGATGTAGCGTGTTGAAATTATTATTTTCTATTTGGATGCCAAATCATTTGTAATTATTTGAGTGTGGTATGAAGGAAGGAATTTTTTCCTTATTGAAATATGGGATTGTAATAGTTGTGATATGAAATTGTGAAAGTTGTGATGCAAATATATGCATGAGGTGAAGAATAGAGCTAATTCAGTGGTGAAGGAAGACTTGCGAAGTACAAAGATCTGGATTTGTGATCTTGTGTAGTAGAGAGTGTAGTTCTAGCACAGTGTGAAGGAGGTAACATATTTCATATTATTCTATTGAATAATCCTAAGATCTTTTGGATAGTGAGTTCAAAGATCTTGCGCCCTTGAAGCTGTTTGGGCAGTGGGTCCTTCTGTCTTCCATAACTACTAATAGGGTTAGAATCTTTTAACAGGGATTCAAAATCTCCTAACAGAGATTCATATGTACTGAATGTATTTCATAAGACTCCTAACAGGGTCCATCCTCTCACAAGGAACTTTCATATTAGTGCATCATTTTGTGGGCATCATTCCCACCAGGGTTTACTCTTTGATCAAGAGGTTCCCTAGTTAACATATCTTGTGTTATTGTGTCATTGTGTATGATTATCTTTCTATGGTTGCTTACTACATTGATTAAATGGTTTAAAGCTATTGAAGTTGATAAATGGTTTAATTATCAAATAACTGATTCAACCCCACCCCTCTCAGTTATCTTGGGGATCTTTTCTTTCTAACAATTGGTATCAGAGCAGCAGGTCCTTGAAAGGAAAGTTTAACAACTTAAGGAGATCTATGGAAAATTTCAAGAAAGAAAGCCCTAAGTTTGATGGAGTAAAATTTGAGAGCTGGAAGGAAAAGATGAAGACACATCTATTGTTTTTAGGACTAGGTTATTGGTTGATTACAAAAAATGAGAGAACTATAATTGAAGAAGACAGTCTTGAATCAAGTTCTAAAGATGAGGTAGATCTATTCACGTGTAACATACTTGCAAGAGAAGCACTTTTATTAGCACTTTCAGAGAATGAATACAATCAGGTAAAAGGTTTAACTAGATCTTATGGTATTTGGAAAGCTTTACATTCTACTTTTGAAGGTGATGAACTTGCGAAGAAAGCTAGCTTACATAATTGGATTTGTGCATTTGAAGACATAAGAATGATGGAAGATGAATCTGTTAGAAGCTATATTGGTAGGATGTCAAAAATTATTGCAGGAATAAAGTCTTGTGGAGGTGAAAAGACAGAGAATGAAGTAATATGGAAGATTTTGAGAACATTGACACCAGTATTCAGGCAGACTACACAAATGATTGAACAAGTGATACCTTGTACATGAAACTTTTCAAGAGAGACTCTTCTTGGAAGATTGGAAGCAACAGAGATGAATTTGAGATTATCAAGAGAACTACCTAGAGTGGAGACAACATTCAGTGCTCTTAGCATTAGACCTACTTTGTTTAGAAGTACAAGTGTGAATGGAGATTATGCTAGCAGTAGCAGATCCAAATCTGATGAAGATAAGAAGATTGAAGAAGGTATTTCCTTGCTTGTGAAAAGAGAACCAGATGGTAAGAAAATCTTTAAATGTTGGACATGTCAAGAATATGGTCATTTTGCATCTAAGTGTCCTAAGAGAGTTAAGAAGTATAGAAACAATTTTAAGCCTAGAAGATCTAAAGAATTTTATTATGCAAATGATGAAGAAATTGAAGTAGGAATTGAAAGACATTTGAGCGATAGTGATAATGATAACTTTGATGACATAGGATTTGTAGCAATTAAGGAAGAAAATTCTGAATCTAATGTTAAGGAAGAGAAAGCCTTAGTTTCCCAAGTTGAAAAGAAAGTTGATTGGATTATAGATAATGGTTGTTCACATCATATGACTGGTGATAAAGGAAAGTTCACAAAGTTTAACAATTATGATGGAAGAGTTGTTAGAGTTGGTAACAATGCACCTTGTTTGATTTAAGGTATAGGATCTATTACTCTTGATGGAAAGACTAATACTGATGAAGTTTACTTTTTTGATGGATTGAAACATAATATTTTGAATGTTGGATAGTTAGTGGATAAAGGATATCAAGTTTGGTTTACTGAGAAAACTTGTGTGATTAAGGATAAAGATGGAAATCTGATTGGAACAGGATCTAGAACTAGAGGTAATGTATTTCAATTGAACCCTACTGAGATGACATGTTTGATGACTAAGATTGATGACAGTTGGTTATGGCATAGAAGGTTCTATCATATAAACTTTGATAATATTGTGAAAGTGAGTTCTACACTTGCAGTAAGAGATTTACCTAAGATTATGAAGCCTACTAACATGATTTGCAAGGAATGTGTGATGGCTAAAGGAGTTCATTTCCTAGCAAGAAGTTCACATCTACAGAAAAGTTGGAGATTGTTCATACAGACTTGAGCGGTCCTACTAGGACTAGAGGATTCTATGGAGAAAGGTATTTTATGATTCTTGTTGATGATTTTGCAAGAATGATGTGGATTGCATTTTTGAAAGAAAAATTTGAAGCATTTGATAAGTTTAAGGTCATGAAGAATAAAGTTGAGAATGAATCAGGAATGAGGATTAAATGTTTTAGATCTGATAGAGGTGGAGAATTTACATCTAAAGAGTTTAACACCTTTTCTGAAGTAAATGGTATTAAGAGACAGTTTTCAGCCCCTAGAACACCTGAACAAAATGGTATTGCAGAAAGAAGGAACAGATCAGTGACTAAAGCAGCTAGAGCTATGTTGTTTGAAGGTGATTTGGCAAAGACATTTTGGAGAGAAGCAGTGAATACAATAGTATATACAATGAACAGAGTACAAATTAGAGTAGACACAGACAAGACACCTTATGAATTATGGTTTGGACATGCACCCTCAATTAAATATTTTAGAATTTTTGGAAGCAAATGTTATATTAAGAGAGATGATGATATAGGAAAGTTTGATCCTAGTAGTGATGAAGGAATTTTTCTTGGATATTCTTTGAAAAGAAAAGCATATAGATGTTACAATAAGAGAACTAAGACTATTGTTGAAAGTGCAAATGTAAAAGTTGATGAGAAGTTTAAAATTCAGGAAAGAATGCTTGATTATGAATCTGATGAAGGAACTAACCCTTAGACTAACATTGAAACTACTGAACAATTTTTTGAGACTGACAATGAATTGTTGAATGAAAGTCATGTTGAAGAAAACAGAGAAGAATCTAGAGAAGAATCTACAGTTGAAGAAAGATCAATGACTATGACACCTAATAGGTATATATCAAGACATCATCCTGTTGAACAAGTGATTGGAAGTTTGGACAGAGGAGTTATGACTAGAAAGAAGGTACATTTATGTTTGATTTCTCAAATTGAACCTAAGTCTAATAATGAAGCTTGTGAAGATGAACTTTGGATTAAAGCTATGAAAGAAGAATTGGATTAGATTGAAAAGAACAAGACATGGGAATTGGTCCCTAGACCTAAAGACAAAAATGTGATTGGAACTAAATGGGTATTCAGAAATAAGATGAATGAACAAGGAGAAGTAATTAGAAACAAAGAAAGATTGGATAAGTATTTGTTAAAATTGGGATTTACAAAAGGAACAACTGATAGTAACTTATACACAAAAGAAATTGAGAATGGATTGTTAGTTATAGTTATTTTTGTTGATGATATTATTTTTGGAGGAGAAGATGAAGCTAGTGACAAATTTGCTGATGAAATGAAGACAGAATTTGAAATGAGTATGATTGGAGAAATGAAATACTTTTTGGGATTATAGATAACACAAAATAAAGATGGTATCTTTGTAAGTCAGACAAATTACTTGAATGATTTGTTGAAAAGATTTGGTATGGAGAATTGTAAACTAGTTGGAACATCTATGGTTACACGACATAAACTATCTAGTAAAGATGAAACACCAGTAGTTGAGAAGAAGAAGTACAGATCCATGATTGGTGGATTGTAGTACTTGACACACACTAGACCAGATATACAACATTTAGTTGGAATGGTAGCAAGATTTCAAGCTGAACCTAGAGAGTCACATTATGCAGCAGTAAAGAGGATATTGAGATATCTTAGAGGCACAATGGACTATGGATTATGGTATGAAACTTCTGATGATTTTACCCTATGTGTATATACTGATGTTGATTGGGGAGGCAACGTTGATGATAAGAAAAGCACCAGTGGTGGAGCCTTTTTTCTTGGAGGAAGATTAGTTTCTTGGTTGACCAAAAAGTAGAATTGTATCTCATAGAGTACAATAGGAGTAGAGTATGTAGCAACAACAAACAATTGTAACCAGATAATTTGGATGAAGCAAATGTTGAAGGATATTGGAATTTAGTTTGATGAGCCTGTTGTTATACATTGTGATAACACTAGTATAGTTAGTATGTCTAAGAATCCTATATTACATTCTAAAACTAAGCATATAGAGATCAAGTATCATGTTGTAAGAGAGAAAGTTTCTGAGAAAGAAGTCAGACTGGAGTACATAAGCACAAAGGAGCAGATAGCAGATATATTTACAAAGCCTTTGCCTAAGGATACATTTGAGTATCTAAGAGGTATGCTTGGGGTTATGCCCCAATCTACTCTTGAGTAAAGATGTAGATGGTTGCATCCGTCCAGTGGTTTATGGCCCTATCTATTTTCTAGATTGGATGTTGGTACTTCCTCTATGGGGGAGTATGTATATCTGAGCTGAGTCATTGAGGACTCTAGTGAATATTTTTTTTCTGAATAGTGTCTTTTGACATTGAGCTATTGTTTGACATAGTGATGGAATTTCTGTCATTGATGTCAATGGGGGAGAGAATCATGAAAAACATTGAGGAACTACATTTGTTGGAGAGATTGAATAGGAAAACAAAGCAAGATTTGATTGATGAAGAGCAGTAGAGCAGTTGAGCAGCAGTGATTGGATTTTTGGAACATTGGATGTTTTTCATCTATGTTTCCATCAATGCCAATTGGGGATATTGTTAGGAATGAATGTTGAAGCCTTTAGCAGTCATTCTGTAGTAGTGGTTGTTGCATTCATGACTATGATTGTCATTGAAGTCAACACAGTGATATTCTGGAATTTAGCAGAGAAGCAGGTACAGTTTTGTTTTGCACACATGTTATATTGAAAATTGAGTTATGTGCAGTTGATGGTATGTTCTTTGGTGTGTTATTAACCTATGGTTAATAGCACAAAAATAAATTCATTTATTCATGAAAGTTATAAGCTTTTTGGTGGAAGCAGTATTCTGGCAGTGTTCCTGAGTAGCGGTTTTTGGTAATCGGAGGATATCTCCTAACCAGGATGGAATCTGATTCTATGCAATTAAAGGGAAGTTTGTGACTCATTGGTGGTGATGTGGTTCATAGCACAAAATTTGAGGTCACATGATTGGAAAGTTATTGTATCTAGAAGCCGATAGTTTTTATGTAATTTTGATGTAGCATGTTGAAATTATTATTTTATATTTGGATGCCGACTCATTTGTAATTATTTGAGTGTGGTATAAATGAAGGAATGTTTTCCTTATTGAAAGATGGGATTGTAATAGTTGTGATATGAAATTGTGAAAGTTGTGATGTGAATATATGCATGAGGTGAAGAATAGAGCTAATTCAATGGTGAAGGAAGACTTGCGAAGTATAGAGATCTAGATTTGTGATCTTGTATAGTAGAGAGTGCGGTTTTGGCACAATGTGAAGGAGGTAACATATTTCATATTATTCTATTGAATAATCCTAAGATCTGTTGGACAGTGAATTCAGAGATCTTGCCTTGAAGCTATTTGGGCAGTGGGTCCTTCTATCTTCCATAACTCCTAACAGGGTTAGAATCTTTTAACAGGGATTCAAAATCTCCTAACAAAGATTCATATGTACTGAATGTATTTCATAAGACTCCTAACAGGGTCCATCCTCTCACAAGGAAATTTCATATTAGTGCATCATTTTGTGGGCATCATTCCCACTGGGGTTTACTCTTTGATCAAGAGGTTCCCTAGTTAACATATCTTGTGTTATTATGTCATTATATATGATTATCTTTCTATGGTTGGTTACTGCATTGATTATATGGTTTAAAGCTGTTGAAGTTGATATTGAAGTTGATAAATGGTTTAATTATTAGATAACTGATTCAACCCCCCGCCCTCTTAGTTATCTTGGGGATCTTTTCTTTCTAACAGTGAGGTCATGTGATGGTTGGATGATGTAGAGGCCACACATATTGATGTGCTAGGGCTATCATTTCTACATGATGTACCTGACATTCAGGTAAATTATGGATTACTGGGTGCACTTGTCAAGCATTTCCATTTGGAAACAAACACATTTCACTTTCCACAGGGGGAAATGAGAGTTACCCAAGAGGATATCTATCGTATCCTAAGAGTACCCTTCCATAGCCCGTGTGTGGAATATGATACATAACCGAGAGTAGGCACTATGTCACTTAGAGAGATATTTCAGGATGATCTAGCGATGGGTTGTGCAATCCCTTAGGAGGATCTGATCAGAGATTATGGTGCTGGACATCAATTAGCAGTTGTGTTAGCAACATTCCTGGGATGCTACTTGATGCCAGATAGAGGGCAACATGGACTGGAGTGCAGCTGGGGTCAGATGCTGCAGAGGATGCTAGAGCAGCTGGCCATGTGTTTCAGATGGGACCTATGCATGCTGGCACAAATGTATCATGAGATGCATGAGATCATGTATCATGATGCATAGAGCATCACATCAGGTGTATTCATTCTACAGATATGGGCCTAGGAGCATCTTCCCATGTGTAGGCTAGTTTTTCAGGATACTAGGTAGCCTTTAGAGCCATACATCTATAGATATGGTGGAATGATGACTC
This sequence comes from Chamaecyparis obtusa, assembly GCA_027943335.1. Taxonomy (NCBI): domain Eukaryota; kingdom Viridiplantae; phylum Streptophyta; class Pinopsida; order Cupressales; family Cupressaceae; genus Chamaecyparis; species Chamaecyparis obtusa. The sequence continues at coordinate 446,650 of BSBK01000316.1, read as the reverse complement.
AGCCAATGCTGGGTAAGACTAAGTAGTGGCAGGCTCAGTTGGATGATATGGTCGTAGTTGTATGGCAGCCATGGATAGGCACAGAGGTATGGGATGATGCCAGGCATGAGTTATCATATATGTTCTGATCATGGTCTTTGATTGGCCGTACTATTATTGTTATTGAGCATTTCCCATTTTCACAGGTCCTGAGGTAGTTTGGGAGACCATAGGACATATCTGAGGAGTATTGTGCGTATGCTTGCTTCACCAATGAGATGAAGAAGGGTTGGATGGTGAGGCTAGATCAGGGTTGGTGTTGTTAGAATAATTGAGAGGGGGGTGAGTTAGTTATCCACAGTCCCAAATACAAAATGTATCACTTAAAACAAATTCAGCTAATTTTGCAGCTCGGTAAACGGGAAATACTAACTGTCTACGTAATTACCAATTACCAGTTAATTTCTCATAGTGATTACCAACAAAATCAAATATGCAACATGTAAAGTATGATATCCAAACAATCACCACATAAACACATAACACAAAAGATTTAACGTGGAAGCCCTACAAAGGGAAAAACCACTTGGGACCGGTAACCCAAAATTTTTTCACTCTTCTGAAGTGAGCTTAGTGAAGAGCCAACCCTCTTAAAGGTTACAAAACACACTATAAGGTGTGACCTTGTTAGAGGATTTAACACTAATAGTTATCGTCCAACCAACATTCACTATGGGGTTGACATGATAACAATGTACATTCTATGAATGACATATAAGACTTTCAAGTCCACTCGATGGTGCAGGGGCACACCTAGGCTAACCTCCATAGTTTGATATTTTGGCTTGTATCTGACATTAGCCAAGTCAGATTGGTAGAGTGAGTTTTTTTTAGACCTTAGGAGGTCATTGCATTGTGGGCTAGGTGAGTTAGTCATTAGGATTAAGGTCACCAAAATAGTCATTGTTAGTAGCTTTTAAATTTCTTAGGATTAGAAGCTCTAAGGTTGGATTAGAGTCTTAAATGTGTCTTAAACACATAAATGATGTAACAGAGATTCCTTGAGGCCATTAATGGAGTTGGTTCCTTTAGATAAAGGAGATAGAGGTCCTAAGAGTTAGGAAGATGGCATGATGACTAAGATGCCAAATGTTGTTACAAAGTTGTCATGACAATATTTGTAATAATGGCAAATGTTGCATGCAACTCAACAGCATTAGATACCCTCAAAAGTAGGAGTGGGAGATTAACCAAATGGGATAAAAACATGGAGGAAGGCATCTAATGTGATAGAAGGCTCAAATCTCAAAGTTAGTCATTATTGTAATAGTTTGTGAATATTGAATAGAGCTCTGTAATTCTGGTTATGTGAAGAATCCAAGTATTTCAGTGTGACAGTGATACTATATGGATTAAAGATTGGAAATTAGCATTGGATTTGGATAGTGTAGGATGTTTTAAGACTTTTTCATTGAGTGTAGTAGTTGTTTTGAGTTAGTCTATTAGTTGTGAGAAAATAAGTTAGATTTAGATAGTGTGCTATTCCCTGTTAGACTATTTTTGGTTTCATGGCTCCCACTTGAGATTAAACCCTTGAAACTTCAAGAAAGAGGATGAATCTTATAGTAGATCCATTGTACATAATTTATATATATTTAGGAGTCTGGAGGATTCAGTTTGCTATTTTAAATGCCAAGCCCTAGGCGAGCTAGGAGAGTTCGGTTAGAGGCTTGTGAGTGAAGAATCTAGTGATTAAATGCAGGGGAGAGAAGCACTATATAGAAATAGTACATTTATAGGTAGGGTTTAGTCATATCCTAACATGCTATGAGGAATGAGGTCATACCAATCCATTAGACTAAGTTTTGAGTGAGAAATCAATGAGTTCATAGTAAATAGGCCTTTTAGCCCTATTAGTCCTAGTTTGTAGGAACCCTATGTATGGAGGACTTAGGAGTCCAAAACCTTCAGAATATTTGATAAAATCCAAAAGGGTATCTGAATGTGGGATTAAATTTTTAGGTTGTTTAGAAATTTTTTGCAAGAATTGGCAAAAGGTATCTGCAAAAGGCTACAAGGAAATAGGCCTAATTAGGCCTCCTCATGGTGAAACCTTGAACCCGATAAGGAAAAACTTAAAGATCCTTCTAAATGGATCAAAATGAGAACAAATGGAATGTTTTCAAGATGATAGACACCCCTGAAATGAAATTGGATGTTTGTGAGAATTTGGCACTTAGAGCTTTCTAGGTGTAGGAGAAGAAGTGAAGTATCTACATGGTGTTGGTCTTTCGAGGTGAAGCACAAGGTGATAGGATACTGGAGAGGAGCTAGATAAGGCCTTAGTTAATCTTCTAAGCCTTTGGAAGGTCCTATATAAAATTAGGATCATTGGTGGAGACAACCTAGGTCTCTTGGTAGATGTGCAAGCAAGCCATGGAACACTCACATCATATTGGTATCAAAGCTTGAATTGATCAGGCTTGTGGTTGATGTTGTAGCCTATTGAATCATTAGGAGAGAATACATCAGTGGGATCAGTAGAAGATAAAACTATGGTGACTAATGCTGAGTTAGCCAAGAAGGTAGAAGAACAAGAAGAGGATAATCGGTTGCTAAGAGAAAGATTGTCCCAAATGGAGGAGCTCTTGGGTGAAGTCCAAGACAAAGCTGATAAGGTCAAAGATAAAATTGATCAAAAGGAAGAGAAAGAAGAAAGGGAAAAGGAACTAGAATTGGAGGAGGAAGCTCCAACACTTGACCCTATTCTTCTTGAAGAACCCTTCTAGGAGGCATTGAAGGCCTTGAGTGGCAAAGATTTGGAGAGTGTGCCACTATTCAGTGGACAAATGGATCCAAATTTAGTTGTGGATTGGATATACAACATAGAGAACCACTTTGAATGTGATGGTATCTTAGAGGCCCAAAAGGTTGTGGTGGCTAAGTCAACGTTAAGAGGTTCAACTCTCACATGGTGGAAGTTTGTGCAAACTGAAAGAGAGAAAGATGGAAAGGGTCCTATAGTTACATGGAAGGGCATGGTAACTAAAGTGAAGTAGACCTACCTTCCTGATGATTATGAAGTTTAGCTACATAGGAGGAGACACAATCTTAGAAAAAAAGATTTGGATTTCCAAGCATACATCAAGGAGTTCCAAAATTTGTGCTTAAGATCAAAGGTGGTTGAAGATGAAATCATCAAACTTGCTAGGTACTTGAATGAGCTCAAATGGTCTATTCAAGAGGAAATGATTCTTATGAACTTCAAAACCATTTGCCAATGTTATCAAATGGAATTGAAGATTGAGGAGAAAGGCAAAAGGAAACAAGAGCAAACCTCCAAAGGAAGAGGTAAAGGAAAAGATAGTAGAGGACAAAGAGGTGGCTATGGTGGAAGGAGTTTTGAATCAAGGACTCAAGGAGACATCAAATTCAGTGAGCAGCAAGAAGGAAGTTCTAGTAGAGGTGGTAGAGGAAGGAGCTCTAGTTTTGGAAAAGGAGGTAGAGGCAAATACTTTTCCAATATGAAATGATACCATTGCAATCAAATGGGACACCCTACCTATAGGTGTCCAGAGAAGGGTAGTTCTTCTCAAGGAGGTGACAAGAGAACTAACCTAGTTGATGAAGACACAAATACAATAGAAAAACATCCCGAGGTCCCATTAAATTTAGAGGAAGGTGAGAACATCATGATGAGGAGAAAACTAATCAAGGAAATGTATTAGATTTCCACAATCCATACGTATGGTATTCTAGTTTCTGGATTAGATTGTGTAGGTTTTTTTACCATCAACGTTTCAGATCATACTACATGATGCATCATCAGAATGTCAAAGAGCAAGAGCAAGAGGAACATGAAATGATGGATCATGTTCCTCTTTCTCTTTCTCTTTGACATCCTAATGATGGATCATGTAGTATGATCCAGAATGTTGATGGTAAAAAAACCTACATAATCGAATCCAGAAACTGGAATACCACTAATGAAGGAGCCAATTAAGGAAGAGCCAAGCCAAAGAAGGTCCCTGTTTAGGATAAAGTGCAAGATGATGGGGAAAGTATGGAGAGTCATCATTAACTCAGGGTCTTCTAATAATATTGTGTTAGAGGAAGTAGTTAGCAAGCTAAAGTTGACAAGGATACCCCACACCAATCCTTACAAGGTCACATGGCTCGATAAAGGCCAACATGTGTTAGTGAATGAAAAACCATGGGTGGAGTTCTCAATTGGAAGGTACAAGGATAGAGTTTTTTGTGATGTGTTACCTATGCATGCATGTCACTTTCTCCTAGGTAGACCATGGAAATTTGACCGCCAAGCCATGCATGATGGAGGAAAGAACTCCTACACTTTTAAGAAAGACAATGTGACTTTTAAAATTCAGTCACTGTTAGAGGATGCAGAGATGAAGAAAATAGGTCCTAATGTGCTCATGGTTGGTGAAAAATATTTCTTAGAGGCCATGGAAGAAGGTGAAGGTGTTGGCTATGCATTGGTGTTAAGACCAAGGGAGGTAGATGAAGATAAGGGAGCTAAGAAGTCAGAGTTACCCAAGGAGGTTCAAAGCATGCTACAGACTTATGAAGGTATAGTAGGTGATGGACAAACATCAACCTTACCCCCTAAAAGAGCCATAAGTCATAGGATAGACCTTATCCCAGGAGCTACCCTTCCTAATAAGGTAGCCTACAAAATGACCCTCAACAAAATGAGGAGATTGCTAGACAAATACAAGAACTCCTAAAACAAGGTCTCATTAGAATGAGCATTAGTCCATGTACCGTACCCACTATCCTTGAACCTAAGAAAGGAGGAACTTGGAGGCTTTGTACTGATTCAAGGGAAATCAATAGGATAACCATAAGGTATAGGTTCCCTATCCCAAGGATTGAAGACCTAATGGATTGTCTAGGTGAAGCTAAGTACTATAGCAAGATAGACTTGAAGAGTGGCTATCACCACATTAGAATACATGAAGGAGATGAGTGGAAAACAACCTTCAAAACCAATGAAGGTTTGTATGAATGGCTTGTCATGCCATTTGGACTCTCTAATGCCCCCTCCACATTCATGAGACTCATGATTGAAGTCCTCAAAGACTACATTGGCAAGTTTGTAGTAGTATATCTAGATGATATACTGATTTTTTGAAAAAACAAGAGGCGAGCACCTAGAACACCTTGAGATTATTTTCAAGAAGCTGCATGATGAGAAGTTGATGATCAACTTGGAGAAGTGTGAGTTCATCAAAATAGAGCTATTGTACCTTGGATTTGTTCTATCACATGACAATCTAAAAATAGATGTTAGTAAGGTGGAAGCCATCATAAATTGGCCTACTCAAAGGACATAAATGGAGGTAAGAAGTTTTCATGGCCTTGCTCAATACTATAGGAAATTCATAAGGCAATTTAGTGCAATTTGTGATCCTATGTTAGACACCATTAAAGGAGGCATGAATACTAAGTTTGTATGGAATGAGAATGCTAACAAAAGTTTTGATTTGTTGAAGGAAAAGATAGCTACCCAACTTGTTTTAGTCTTGCCAAGCTTTGAGAAGCTTTTCACTATTGAATGTGATGCTAGCAATGTGGCTATTGGAGTTGTTTTAAGCCAAGAGGGTAGACCAGTATCTTTTCATTCAGAGAAGCTAAGTGAAGCCAAGAAGAAATACTCTTCTTATGACCTTGAGATGTATGCATTGGTTCAGGCTTTAAGGAAGTGGAGGCATTACTTGCTTCCCAAGGAGTTCATAGTGTATTCAGACAACCAAGCACTAAGTTTCCTGAATTCACAAGAGAAGTTGAGTCACAAGCATATGAAGTGGGTTGAATACCTGTAAGCTTACACCTTTAATATCAAGCACAAGAAAGGAATAATCAACAAGGTGGTAGATGCCTTATCTAGAAGATCTCTCACTATCCAGGAGATTCAGTTGAAGAGCATGGGGATAGATCACTTCAAGGATCTATATGCTGATGATGAAGATTTTGCAGACATTTATAAGGTATGTGCTGAATACAAGAATCATTTTCATAGTAGGTATGCTGAATATACTTTGCAAAGTGATCTATTGTTTAAAGGGAATCAATTATGTGCTCCTAGAGGCTTTATTAGAGAGAATTTGATACAAGAAAAGCATAATAGTGCTTTGAGTGGTCACTTTGGGATCACTAAGACTCAAGAACTTGTTCAAAGGTTCTATTATTGGCCAATGATGAATCTAGATTTTAGGAGGTATGTGGAAAGTTGTATAGTGTGTCAAAAGGCCAAGGTCACTTCTTCAAATGTAGGCCTTTATCAACCACTACCTATTCCTACTAGGCCATGGGAATGCTTGAGTATGGATTTTGTAGTTGGGTTACCCAAAACAAGACAAGGTATGTATAGTGTTTATGTAGTTGTGGACAAATTTAGTAAGATGGCTCACTTTGTGCCATGTAAGACAACTAATGATGCTAGTCAAATAGCCTCTCTCTTCTTCAAAGAGATAGTAAGAATCCATGGGTTACCTATCAACATTGTGTCAGATAGAGACACCAAATTCATGAGTCATTTTTGGAAGAATCTTTGGCAAAGGCTAGGCACTAATTTATCCTTTGGATCTACCTACCATCCCCAAACTAATGGTCAGACTAAAGTGGTAAATAGAAGCCTTGGAAATCTACTAAGGTGCTTGACTAAGGAGTATGGTCAACAATGGGATTAGTTGATTGGCCAAGCTGAGTATGCATATAATGATACTATAAATAGATCCACAGGGAAGAGTCCCTTTGAGATAGTGTATGGTTTACATCCTAGAGGAGTCTATGAGCTCATAGATTTGAAGGATGGAGTGAAGGGAAGTGGATATGTTGATGACTTTGCCGATGCAATGCAGGAGATACATGATACAATCAGGAAGAATTTGATAGAGAACACCATGAAGCATAAAACCAAGGTTGATGAGAGTATAAGAGAAGTTCAATTTAATGTGGGAGACTTGGTAATGATAGGGTAAAAGCACAATAAGCTGTCACCCTTTTACAAAGGAAAAGGCTAACAAAATCAAAGTTGTTCAAATTCAATAGTATAAAAATGACACTTATGTTTGGAATTTGAAGATGATGTAAACTAATTAAATGTGATAAAATGCATGAAGTTTATGATAAATATTTTAAATAATTTTTTTGAATAATAATTGATATGTTTTTTTAATTTTTAAAGACAAATTTTCAGTTGCTAAAAAATGCAGAAAATTAGGGGTCTAGTTCCCACCAAAAAATTATATGTAAATAAATATTTTTTCCCCTAATTTCAAAATATGTCATAAATGACATATATAGCTAGTGCATGAATAAATACAAATTTGTTTGTGACCTATATTTTCTCTTTTATAACAATTCAAATTCCAATTCGCTAAAATCGACAGTTTTCATCTCGCAACATATTTTTTATAACAAATCTATCCCAATCAAAAAAAGAAATATATATTCTTGAAGAGGACTCTCTCCTCTAGTACACCATATATTTTCAAAATTTATTTAATATGATTTACTATTTTTTTCTTTCTCCAAATCAACATCTCCTTGATTGTTAAAATACCTACTTGCAATATGTTTTAATTATAATAAACTATGTCTAATTAAAACACTATAAAATCTATATGAGAATATTCTTGACTCCGATCTCTACAAAAGGGTTATTTTTTATTTTTTTTAAAATATCATTAAAAAGATTAGTAGGTATTGAAACACCACTTTTTTGAAATAATTTTATTTTTATGGTAATTGGACCCAAAGTGGTATAAAACATGTATTTAATAGATTTCCATTTGGAAAAGTTAAAGCACTTATCTAACTTAGCTAGAATGAATCTAGCTAGACCATATGATTGACCAAAATTAATTTTTAATTAGAAATACTAAAATTTAGCTGTGTTGATAAGTTAGCCTAAAAGGTGACACCTAATTGTGATGAGAGTATAAGAGAAGTTCAGTTTAATGTGGGAGACTTGGTAATGATACATCTCAACAAGTCTAGACTTCAAAAGGGAGTCCCTCACAAGCTGAAAATGAGGAGGATAGGTCCATATCCTATCTTGGCAAAATATGGGAACAATGCATTCAGAGTGGAGCTACTGGAAGATAGTGGATTGTCCCTTGTCTTTAACATTATAGATTTGGTTCATTATAAAGGACCATCACCAGACATGGACCACAACCTCAGTGAAGTAATCCAAGATGTGGAAGAGCTTAAACTACCTACTGCAACAGTCAAGAAGGCTGACAGTATACTAGATACTAGAGTCTATAAAAAGACTAGAACCAAGGAATACAAGGAACACTTAATCAAGTGGCAGGGTCAAATGGATGCTGATGCAGTATGGATTAAAGAATCATAATTCAAGAAGATGGGAATTGATCCAAGCTTAATCAATCCAAGGATGGATTGAAGTCTTTGTTTTGGGGAGGATGGTGAAGGAGCACACCTAGGCTAACCTCCATAGTTTGATATTTTGGCTTGTATCTAACATTAGCCAAGTTGGATTGGTAGAGTGAGTTAGTGTGAGTTTTTTTTAGACCTTAGGAGGTCATTTCATTTTGGGCTAGGTGAGTTAGTCATTAGGACTAAGGTCACCAAAATAGTCATTGTTAGTAGCTTTTAAATTTCTTAGGCTTAGAAGCTCTAAGGTTGGATTAGACTCTTAAATGTATCTTAAACTCATAAATGATGTAATGGAGATGCCTTGAGGCCATTAATGGAGTTGGTTCCTCAAGATAAAGGAGATAGAGGTCCTAAGAGTTAGGAAGATGGCATAATGACTAAGATGCCAAATGTTGTTACAAAGTTGTCATGACAATATTTGCAATAATGACAATTGTTGCGTGCAACTCGACAGCATTGGATCCCCTCAAAAGTAGGAGTGAGAGATTAACCAAAAGGACTAAAAACATAGAGGAAGGCATCTAATGTGATAGAAGACTCAAATCTCAAAGTTAGTCATTGTTGTAATAGTTTGTGAATATTGAATAGAGCTCTGTAATTCTGGTTATGTGAAGAACCCAAGTATTTCAGTGTGACAGTGATACTATATGGATTAAAGCTTGGAAATTAGCATTTGATTTGGATAGTGTAGGATGTTTTAAGACTTTTTTAATTAGTGTCGTAGTTGTTTTGAGTTAGTCTATTAGTTGTGAGAAAATAAGTTAGATTTAGACAGTGTGTTGTTCCCTGTTAGACTATTTTTGGTTTCATGGCTCCCACTTGAGATTAAACCCTTGAAACTTCAAGAAAGAGGATTAATATTAGAGTGGATCCATTTTACATAATGTTTATATAGTTAGGATTCTGGAGGAGTCATTTTTTTATTTTAAATGCCAAGCCCTAGGCAAGCTAGGAGAGTCCGGTTAGAGGCTTGTCAGTGAAGAATCTAGTGATTAAATGCAGGGGAGAGAAGCACTATACATAACTAGTATAGTTCTAGGTAGGGTTTATTAATATCTTAACATGCTATGAGGATTGAGGTCATACCAATCCATTAGACTAATTTTTGAGTGAGAAATTAGTGAGTTCCTAGTAAATAGGCCTTTTAGCCCTATTAGTCCTAGTTTGTAGGAACCCTATGTACGGAGGAATTAGGAGTCCAAAACCTTCAGAATCTTTGATAAAATCCAAAAGGGTATCTGAATGTGGGATTATATTTTTAGGTTGTTTGGAATTTTTTTGCAGGAATTGGCAAAAGGTCTCTACAAAAGGCTACAAGGAAATAGGCCTAATTAGGCCTCCTCATGGTGAAACCTTGAAACCGATAAGGAAAATCTTGAATATCCTTCTAAATGGATCCAAATGAGAAAACATGAAATTTTTTCAAGATGATAGACACCCCTGCAATAAAATTGGATGTTTGTGAGAAGTTGGCACTTAGAGCTTTCTAGGTGTAGGAGAAGAAGTGAAGTATCTACATGGTGTTGGTCTTTCAAGGTGAAGCACAAGGTGATAGGATCTTGGAGAGGAGATAGATAAGGCATTAGTTAATCATATAAGCCTTTGGAAGGTCCTAGAGAAGATTAGGATTATTGGTGGAGACAAGATAGGTATCTTGGTAGATGTGCAAGGAAGCCTTGGAACACTCACATCACTCAGTTAAGAGATTTGATCTATTTACAATGGTTAAACTAAAATAGTAGGTGATCTAATTACAATACAACTTGATTTGAAGATGTTCATATCTATTCTAAGTCCATACAATCCTCTGATCAATATTTCTATTCAGTTCATCAACATTCAATAACTTACCATCCCTCGATAAAGCTCTCTAATTCTCGGTACTGTTCTACAATTTGGTTCTTCTTCAACTAGTTTGATCAGGCATGCATGAAGCTTGTTCACATGATATTTCTATAGTCTCCTTCTTCTGGTATTAGTTTCACTGTAAAACCCTAGTCTCTTAAATAGACAAGTAAACTATTTTCTTTTCATCCATTAGATTTTGTCGCTTAATCTCCTTCATTGATTTTGTTGCTTAAACCTTCCTTGGTAGTTATTTCAATGAATCATTTCAATTCCATCCTTTAGATCTTCTTTGAATTTTATTAGCCGTAGATCTCACAACAAACTTTATCTTTCAACCTTGTAATCATACTCTTTACAGCTCATCAATTTTTTTGCCTAAACTAATCATTTAGTTCTTTTGTCCATACCTAGTTAACAAAGAAATGCATCAGTGAACACAATCTCGGTTGATACTGTCACTTGGTATACACTACACTAGCTCAGTGTATACTGGAATGCTTCATTAACTGACCATACTACTTTGTAACATTTTTCTTCTATCTTCATAGTAGATTAATGCAACATAATCAAGTCAACAATATGAAGTCATAGACTCATCAATAAGTTACCAAAAGTATTCCGTATTCGCATCTATCATATCCATCTTCCTCCATGTAGATATCTCGGTTCTTCATCTTTTCTCTCTTTTCTTTACAGATGTTTAGATATTTGCAACTACGATGATAAGTACTATCAAAACTAGTTGACATCAATGACAACATAATGACTGATTCAATTATCTTACATAACACTTCAGTGCTTGGTGATCTCTAATCACTTGTACTTCATCAATCAGGTTCTCAATCAGTTGTAGTTCATCAATCTCTCCCTTTGGAATTGATGGCAACTCAAGAAATATGAAGTACACCATACACATGCCAAACATGTATTCTAAAACTCTGTAAGAAAATGTTGTAGCTTGGTAAGCTCTTCCTTAGGTTAATATGTTTAATCACTATGTTACATGACATCATTGAAAATGTAGACTTTCCTCTGTAGATATGATCTTTCCAGTTCTCAAGTTCCTTCTATTCTCAGCAACAAATCTTCAAAACTCTCCCTGACTTTCTCAAATTGTCTCTCCCTTAGATAGATGTTCTAGTAATCTCCTTGGTTATCATATTGTTTACCTCTCTCTTTGACAACAATTCCAAAGAAACACATAAACATACATCTCTTTATTAGCCATGTGACTCTTTGTTGTTTGGTGCATACAATGTATCTTGGTATACTGATATACAAATAGTTGTTCCTGAAATATTTCACAACCTTAGACAGAATCCAAAGTGTGAGCTATGCTGCATCAACATGAATGATCTTCTAATAAGATTAGGCTGATGCAACCTCCAAATCACATTAGTGACTGGTAGACAGGGGACGGACCCCAAGTCTAGTCCTCAAGTATTCAAAAGTTTCCTTTGGTAGAGGCTTGGTAAATATGTCAGCAAGTTGCTCTTTTGATGTAACATATTCCACTTTAACTTGCTTCTCCTATACTTGTTCTCTTAAGTAGTGATACTTAATAGAGGTGTGCTTGGTCTTTGAGTGCATTACAAGATTCTTAGAAATGTTTATTGCACTTGTGTTGTCACAATATATAATCACCGGCTCAGTGATTACCTCATTCATCCCTTCCAACACTTGCTTAATGTAAGCAATGTTTGAATAGTTTGTAGTAGTTGCAACATACTCTGTTTCGGCAATAGACTGATAAATACAAGGTTGTTTCTTACTTGTCCAAGTAACAAGTCTTTCACCAAAGAAAAATGCTCCTCCGGTGGTACTTTTCCTATCATCTATATTTTCAGCCCAATCTGCGTCGGTGTAGAATCTTAGTTCAAACTTACCTTCCTTAGGATACCATAATCCATAGTCCTCTATTTTCTTTAGGTATCTTAAGATTATTTTTTTTGCAATCATGTGTGACTCTTTCAGATTTTAAAAAAATCTAGCAACAATTCCCACAGCATGTGCAATATCTGGTCTACTATACACTACATACATCAACTTACCAATCATAGATTGGTACAATGTCTGGTTCACCTCTGTAGTTTCATCATCTTTAGTTAGTTTGTAGCCTATGACCATTGGTGTTCCAATTGGTTTAGAATCTACCATGCAAAATGTTCTTAGTACTTCCTTTCTATACTTTGATTGTGTGATGAATATTCCATCATTCTGTTGAATAACCTACAAGCCTAGAAAGAACATAATCTCTCCAAACATAGGCATTTCAAACTCTTTGTGCATCTCATTAGCAAATGATTTATAGATATGATCTTTTCCTCCAAAAATAATATCATCCACAAATATTTCAGCAATCAAAATAGTATCATCAGTATCTCCTTTCATATACAGATTGTTGTTCTCACTAGTTATAACAAAACCAATACTTAAAAAATAAGTATGTAGCCTTTCATACCAGGCTCTAGGTGCTTGCTTTAAACCATATAAAGCTTTATGTATTCTACATACCATATCTTTCTTGTCTGGATCAACAAGCCCTTTTGGTTGTTCGATGTAGACCTCCTCTTCTAGTATCCCATTCAGAAATGCAAACTTAACATCCATTTGATAAAATTTGAACTTCTTATGTGCTGCATATGCAAGTACATTTTGAATCCTTCTAGTCTAGCAATAGGTTGAAAATTCTCACCATAATCTATACCTTCCTCCTATGCATACCCCTTGCATACAAGTCTAGCTTTATTTCTTGTAACCTCTCCATTTTCATTCAGCTTGTTTCTGAAAATCCATTTAGTACCGATAACATTCTTATGTTTTGGTCTAGGTACTAAGGTCCATGTCTTGTTTTTCTCTATCTTTTCTATCTCTTTATTCATTACATTTACCCATTCTTCATTCTCCAATGCAACCTTAACATTTTTTGGTTCAAACTCACAAACTAAGCATGTACCTTGTCTGAACTTACTTCTTGTCATCATGCCAGCTTTCTTGTCGCCAATGATTTTGTTCTCAGGATGATGTCTTCTGACAAATCTAGCTAGTACTTGATCTCTTCTTTTTTGTTCATCCTGTTCAGGTTCATGTGCTTGCTCGATAGCTCCTTCCTGATCATCAATTTCTCTTTGTTGTTCCTCGGTGTTGTTTTCCTGATGACCGGTTGACATAGTTTGTAGCTTCGGTAGGTACTCTAGTTGTTCAATGCAAGTGAATATACTATAGTCTTTCAGCTCCCTAGTGCTTTCTTCACTGTTATTAGTATCAAATTCATCCACCTCGACATTAGTACTTTCAATCATTTTATTTATAACTTTTTTTAGACACTTGTAAGCTTTTCTTTTAGTGGAGTATCCAAGAAACATCCCTTCATCCCCTTTAGAGTCAAACTTTCCATTGCTTTCATCTTTCAGAATAAAACATTTGCTACCAAAAATTCTGAAGTAACTTACAGTCAATTTGTGACCAAACCATAACTCGTAGGGTGTTTTGTTTGTGTCCTTCAATTGTACTCTATTTAGAACATAAACAACTGTGCTGACTACTTCTCTCCAGTATGTTTGAGAAACATTCTTTTGCAACATCAGTGTCCTTGCACAATCAACAATTGATCTATTCCTCCTTTCAGCAATCCCATTCTACTGAGGTTTTCTCAGTGCTGAAACCTATCTTTTTATACCATGCTCATTACAATAGTTAGTAAATTCATCAGAAATAAATTCACCACCTCTGTCAGATCTCAAGCATTTTAGTTCCTTCCTGGTTTCTTTCTCTACCTTTTCTTTATACCATTTAAACATCTTAAATGCCTCTGATTTCTCTTTTAAAAACATCACAGTCATTAATCTAGTGTAATCATCAACAAATAGAATAAAGTATCTATCTCCATAATAGATTTGTGTTCTCATGGGACCACATAGGTCAGTGTGAACTAGCTCCAAAATTCTCTTTGTTGAATAGTCTTTACTTTTAAAACTAGATTTTGTCATTTTACCCTTTTGACATTCATGATACATAACATGATCTGGCTTTGCTAGGCTAGGCAGACCTCTAACCTTTTTCTTTTTACTGATTTTAATCATGTTATCAAAGTTTACATGACATAACCTTTTATGACACAACCATGCATTCTCATTTTGCATTATTAAATAGGAAGACTTATCATTGTCAAGATAAAACAAGTTACCTTTTGTTTGTGCTCCTATTCCGACAAGTTTTCCTCCATCATCAAATATCTTTACTTTTTTGCTCTCAAAAGCTACTCGGTGACCTGAGTTGCTAAGCTGTGCCACACTTAGTAGATTATAATTTAGTCCTTCTACCCAATAAGCATTATCACATTTGATTTTATCATTTATCAATAAAGATCCCTTTCCTCTAACCATACAAGGTGTATCATTACCCATTTTTATAGATCCTCCATTATATTGCTCAAGATGATCAAATTTTTCTTCATCACCAGTCATGTGATGGGTACAACCACTATCAATGATCCATGTATTATTTTTATTTACTTTAGAAATGAGTGTTGTCTCTACATACCTTTCTTCTTCCTCGGAATCATCCTTCATTGCAACAAAAACTACTTCAACATCATCATTTGTGTTGGTCTTAGTATCATTCTCTTCAACAATGTAACATACCTTTTTTCCTTTATCATTGTTGTCTTGGTTATCTTTGTTGTAGTGTCGGTAACTTCTGTTGTTTCTCCTCCCATAGCTTCCTTCACTAGATTGATCTTTGTTTTTGTCATCTTCTTTCCTGTTTGGGTATCTAGCAGCAATATGACCAACTTCTTTACAGTTAAAACATGCTAAAGGTAATTTACCCCTATATCTACCTTTACAATTAGGTAATTTCCTAGCCATAAGAGCTTCAGTCTCATCAAGCTCATCATTAGTATTACTTTCATTATCATCATTATTACTTCTACTACTAGACTTACCGATCCTTAGAGAAGTCATGAAAGTAGACTCAATAGGTGGTACAACACTATTATCATAGTTGTTCAATTCAAAAGTTGTTAGCTTACCAATCAGATTATCAAGAGTGAGAGTACTGTTAGGTGCTAACCTATTTTCATGTATTGCAGATATTCTAATTACATAAACAGGCAATAAAGTCCTTAGAATTTTTCTTACCACTGTATCTTCATTAATGACACCACCAGATCCTCTGATAGCATTAACTACCTCCTTTATTTGGTTTGTATACTGCACTATGTTTTCTCCTTCTTTCATTTTCATATCATCAAATCTTCCTCTTAAACTTTCATCTTTGGCTTTGCTGAAATTTACATCACCACTATAAACTTGAGTAAGTTTATCCCACATTTCCTTTGAAGTAAGGCAATCCTTAACATCTTCAAACTCGACATCTGATAGAGCAACATCAATCTCCATCATAGTAACATTATGCTCATGTCCATCTCTCAATTGATCAAGAGTCAAAGGTCCTGTAGGTGGTGCTAAGTAGCCATTATCCAATAGGATGAGGGAAGAATTCCCAATCCCAGATATATGCAGTCTCATTTGGCTTTGTCATATTGTAAAGTTGTCCTTATTTAGCTTTGGCACTTCCCTCTTATACATTTTGTGATCTTTCTGCTGAAGTCCTTAAAACTCTGTTCCAAGAAACCAATATGCTCTGATACCAATTGTTAGAATAACTGAGAGGGGGGTGAATCAGTTATCCATAGTCCCAAATACAAAATGTATCACTTAAAATAAATTCAGCTAATTCTGCAGCTCGGTAAACGTGAAATACTAACTGTCTATGTAATTACCGATTACCAGTTGATTACTCATAGTGATTACCAACCAAATAAAATATGCAACATGTAAAGTATGATATCCAAACAATCACCACATAAACACATAACACAAAATATTTAATGTGGAAATCTTGCAAAGGGAAAAACCACCTGGGACTGGTAACCCAAAAACTTTTCACTCTTTTGAAGTGATCTTGGTGAAGAGCCAACCCTGTTAAAGGTTACAAAACACACTGTAAGGTGTGACCTTGTTAGAGGATTTAACACTAACAATTATCATCCAACCAACATTCACTATGGGGTTGATAGAATAACAATGTACATTCTATGAATGACATATAAGACTTTCAAGTCCACTCGGTTAAGAGATTTTATCTATTTACAATGGTTAAACTGAAACAATAGGTGATTTGATTACAATACAACTTGATTTGCAGATGTTTAGATCTATTCTAAGTCCATACAATCCTCTGATCAATATTTCTATTCAATTCATCAACATTCAATAACTTACTGTCCCTCGGTAAAGCTCTTTGATGCTTGGTACTGTTCTGTAGTTCGATTCTTCTTCAGCCACTTTGATTAGGCATGCATGAAGCTTGTTCACGCGATATCTCTGCAATCTCCTTCTTCTGGCATTAGTTTCACTGTGAAACCCTAGTCTCTTAAATAGACAAGTAAACTATTTTCTTTTCATCCATCATATTTTTCTGCTTAATCTCCTTCATTGATTTTTCCGCTTAAACCTTCCTCGGCAGTTGTGTCAGTGACTCCTTTCAATTCCATCCTTTAGATCTTCTTTGAATTTTGTTAGCCATAGATCTCACAACAAACTTTATCTTTCCACCTCTTAATCATACACTTTACAACTCATCAATTTTGTTGGCTAAACTAATCATTTAGTTCTTTTGTCCATACTCGGTTAAAAAATAAATGTGTCAGTGAACACAAGCTCGATTGATACTGTCACTCGGTATACACTACATTGGCTCGATGTATATTGGAATGCTTCATTAACTGACTACACTACTTTGTAATATTTTTCTTCTATCTTCATAGAAGATTAATGCAACATAGTCAAGTCAACAATATGAAGTCATAAACTCATCAATAAGTTACCAAAAGTATTCCTTATCCTCATCCGTCATATCCATCTTCCTCCATCTAGATATCTTGATTCTTCATCTTTTCTCTCCTTTTTTTTATAGATGTTTAGATATTTGCAACTACCACGATAAGTACTATCAAAACTAGTTGACATCAATGACAACATAATGACTGATTCAATTATCTTACATAACACTTTAGTGCTCGGTGATCTCTAATCACTTGTACTTCATCAATCAAGTTCTCAATTAGTTGTAGTTCATCAGGTGTATGATAGAGGCATGGGTAGCACCGGCCCAATGGGATTACATGGAATCCCTAGTAGATGGGGGGATGACACCATCATATTGAGATCATTTAGTCACACATCCATTCCCCCAGTTCATAGATCCAATTGGCATGGGCCAGCGGGCACAATAGGTGGTGCAGCAGCATGTAGCTAGGCCTCAACCACACAGCAAGTGGCATAGCAATAGGTACCTCAGCCACTGCCATAGCAGCAGCCAGATGAGTAGCAGATACCTTGGTAGAGGGTGACATAGGTGGCCATCCCTACTTGGCGAATGAGAGTAGATCCTAGGGCAGGTAGAAACGGTGCATACGAGAGATCTACCTAGCAGAGGATGGAGGAGATACCACAACAGGATCCTGAGAAGGAGCCACACGATGGGACTATGTAGGATCAGGCTGCATAGGGTCCCCCTCTAAGAGATGCAGTCATACAGCTACAAGATGCACTATGGAAGAGCTGAGAGAGGGTGCGGTAGTCACAAAGGGAGGTCAGTGATCTCCACATATAGGTCACCATCTGAGAACCCAGGTAGCAGAGAGAGATAGGGAGATTAGGGGGATGCGGGAGGAGCTAGTGAGGTCTCAAATAGAGACTTGATATGAGGCGGCACATGCAACATATTATTATGCAGCTTACATTGGTGAAGTTCTGGAGTTAGCAGATTAGGTGCCGCAATTTTAAGAGTATGTTGGAGAACTAGAGGTACCACATGGACCTCCTCCATAGGCACCATCTTAGGCAGATATGCCACGTCCTCCAGGTGGCAATGGCTAGAGCTATATGTAGCATTGATGTAGTATATCATGATGTATTTGATGCATAGGCATCTGTATTATAGCCCATTTTTGATAGACTATGCTCGAGTAGCACCATGTTTGTACATTGACATTTTGATATATATATATATATATATATATATATATATGAGCTCGATTCTTGTGATATCATTGTACATGTCATTTATTGCTTTGGATGTTTTATGCTTGAGGAGATGTAACCTAAATGATGAATGTATGGATTATGTAAATGCACATGTATGAATATGGAAATGAATATGCACATGGTTCCTTTATGTATGGATGAAATGCACATGTTTTTGTTATGTATGTATGAAATGTGAAATGCAATGATAGATAAATGCAATGAATGATTTGATTTATATTTATGATGAATGTAGATGCGATGATATGTAGATGTAGATGAATGATAATGCACTTGGTGGATGCAATGTATGAAATGTGTGGTACTAACATCTCATGTAGGATATCACAATATATGACAGATACTAACCAAAAGAATGTTCTTGTAGATCGGGAGTGAGGATCAAACACTTGTGTAGTCATGACAAACTCAAGATGTGAGATGAGAACCCTTGTATAAATGTAGAAGAATACAATGAAATGAGCCTCAAAGCACTGTCGCAACTACAAACCTAGAATGAAAATGCAAGCCTATGCTAGATGCAATCCCTAGGACTTGGTTGCTAGACCCATTAGATATTTATCATCATAGAGCTTTTATTATAGGATGGTCATAGGATGTCATACAACTCTCACTAATATGACAATCTTGAGAATATGAATATGACATCATTCTTTAGATTTGTTAGAATGAGGTGTAAGCATTAAGGCACAAGAAGCTAGAATGACCTGATCACCTATTCCTTTTGATTTAGCAAGTTAACATAAGGATCAAAGAATAGTTGCTAGGATGACCTGAATGTTTCTTGCATACAAACATGCCAAACATGCGAGAGTTCCTTCTTTTGCTAAGTGAATGAGAAGCATACTAAGAATGCTTGCAGTGACCCTTATGTTCACTTCACGGGACGAGCATTTGAAAGTTCACTTGTAGCAAAGAGAAGTCACTCAAATAGACAAAGAGAAGAAGAAACCTCACCAAAGTTTCCATATAAAAGGAGTTGAGGTACACATGGCCATCTAACACGAGATAGAGGCTCTCATCGTGGACACCCATTTTATATGGATTCCTTGGATCATTGGAACTAAATTGTCAAACAAAAAGAAAAGAAAATATCATGCCCCCCAGTCCTCACAACTCTTAGTTAGAATAGATGTCTTTGAGTTGCTCGAGGAGGAATGATGAAGTGAAAAGACAAGCACACAAAGAAAAGCTCAGCATATATCAGAGAGTCACAAGTTTAGTTTCAGTTTCAACGGATTGATGTCAGATCAGAAGTATATGTCGTATGCGAAAAAGTCTTAATAGGATAGTGATAGTAGACATACGTAGTGAGAACCACTGGTGATTGACATGAGAGACAATCTCAAGGAGAGATTGTAGTGTGAACTAAGTATCAGTAGGCAAACATAGTGAGAACCACTAGTGACTGATACAAGGGAGATCCTCGAAGAGAGAGATCTGATAGCTAAGCATCAGTAGGAAGACGTAGTGAGAACCACTAGTGACTGATGCATGGAAGATCCTCAAAGAGAGAGATCTGATAGCTAAGCATTAGTAGGTAGACGCAGTGAGAACCACTGGTGACTAATGCGTGGAAGATCCTCAAAGAGAGAGATCTGATAGCTAAGAATTAGTAGGCAGACGCAGTGAGAACCATTGGTGACTGATGCATGGAAGATCCTTTGAAAATGATAGGATAGTGCCCCCTAGACCAGGAAGGGTGCCCCCAAGTGTGACCAGTTTCAATCCATGTAAAGTCGAGCAGAATCTCAAAGATAATTGAGAGCAAGTGCATGAGCTAGCAAACTAAAGCAATAAAATAGGAAAGAAACTATATAGGGCCAAGCGGTGCTATGATAGGTATAGCATTGCAGAACAAGGGGTGCCTATTTACCAGGTTTTCACCGTCTTGGTAGGATTTTATTGATTTTTCTACGTTGACGCTTGTTTACCAGGTTTTCATCAATGGCACATATTCTTCTTTTTCAATTTTTTTGTATTTTTAGATATTTGATTTTTTTTGTATTTTTGGAATTTTCAATATTTTTGGTTGATACATCAAAGCACCTATTTACCAGGTTTTCACTAAGATGATCATTTTTTTAGGATTTTTTGCAATTTTTAGGATTTTCTCATAATGGAGTATGTACATGGAGCATTCCAAAGATGTCTTAGCTGTAGAATCACTTCAGATGTAGAGCATTGATCAACTCTTTAAGTTGTTCTCCTTCAGTAGTAGAGAGTTGATAGGCACTAGAACCAAATGCTGCAGTAACAATATACGGACCAAGCCAATTTGGTTCAAACTTTCCTTTTCGGATCCGTTGTTGCTGATTCTTAGGAATTTATCTCAGAACGAGATCACCCACTTGGAAGTCCCTCGGTTTGACTTTCTTATTGTAGCTCTTGGACATCCATTTCTAATATGCTTGGAGATGATCGAATGCCACTTGTTGATGCTCATCCATTAGTTCTAGCTCTTGTAGCCGGGATATTCTAATGTCTTCATCAGTGATGAGGCCTTTAAGAGAGACTCACAAAGTAGGAATCTCGACCTCAATAGGCAGCACAACATCTGCTCTATAAACTAAAGCAAAGGGCGTGGCCCTTGTTGGTGTTTAGATACTTGTTCAATAAGCCCATAGAGCTAGATTAATCTAAAGGTGCCAGTCCCTACCAGATTTGTGGACTATGTGGTGCAGGATCTTAAGGATCACCTTGTTTGATGCTTTCACCTATCCATTACCCTGGAGATAATAGTGTTAGGAATAGTCCCAAGAGATAATTGAGAGGGTGGTGGGGGTGAATCAGTTATCTAAAAGTTTCAATTCTTTATCCAATTAAGTATACTTAAACATAAGCATAAACACAATGAAAGAACACTTGAACACAACACCAATATTTTGGTTACAAGGAAACCCAAATAGGTAAAAACCCAAATAAGTGTTATGATCCTTGTTAGAAGATCCTTAACCCTGTTAGAAGTTGCCCTTACAATGCATTTAGTATAGTGACTTGGTCAAGGGTCAGACCCTGATAGGAGTCTTTTACAATTAACCCTATTAGGGGTGAGGACGCACTGTCTGAGAGCACACTGCTCAAAGGGGTGAAGGCTACAACCTTCTAAATAATAGATACATACTATATCTGGATCTTGGTGAACTATGCTTTGAAATTCTATCTAGATCAGTTCCAATGTATAGCACAAACTCTTTACTTGGTCACATAGACCTTCTGTTGATGGCTTAACACTTCGTACACTTTTCTTTGCTCTTCACAATCAACTCTGAACCATATCTTAGCAATAAAAAATGACTACCTATAAATATCTTTCCTCCAAATGATATAATCAAGTTGGCCTATTAGAACCACCTTGAAATAACATTAGAGAAACCATAACACATTCCAGTAATACTTCTATCAGGTCTACTAAGCATGTAACACAATCTGGGATCTGTCCAATATTAATAAATGTAGACGCACGCTACAAACTATCAGCTCTACCAAATTAACTGAAACTTTCTCCTCAAGATGAATTACATCATGTGCTCTTAACCAAAAATTTTAAACTCTTCTCCAATCACTAATCCAAGGGCACATACCATAATGATAGGTGCAACTCCTGAACCAATATAATCTTTGTCGGCTCTTCTTAATAAACATAAGAAACTGCTACTGGTGAATAGAGACTGCATAACTTCACTTCTACTGATCATCAGAATCTATGTTCATGAATGTAACATCACTAGAATTTCTTCATCACATATCCAAAGGTGCAAGGCTCCATAATGACTGTACGAATAAACACTCATAGAATGCTGCCTGTAACTCTATTAGGAACACTATTGACACAAGCTGCTACATAACTATCTATACTAATAGTTAACCTCTACATCCATGATATCATGCTGATAACATGTCCATGCTACATATACTCAAAGATTACTGCATAAGTCTTCCACACATGCTACTTACAATATGTTGTCATCAATGACAAACATACAGTCAGCACTGGCTTGCTGGAAAATCTCCAACAATCTCCCCCTTTGGCATTGATGGCCACATATGGAATGAAAAATGCCACCAATCCAAGTAAAAAATTCTTTTATAACATTCTCCATTTCCTCATCAAAACTCCCCCAAGGATGAATCCTCCATCTGTTGCAATATTATTCAATATTCTCCATTTCCTCAACTGAATTGCTTACATGACCGAATACTACTCCCCCTTAGTATATTATTCCTTCTTTACTTCTATTTTTCATGACTATATATTACTCCCCCTTTGACATTAATGGCAAAGGGTGCCAACTCATTTAAGCATCGGTACTACTCCTGAGGTAGAGTAGTCAACCATCCATCAGTCCCTAAGGACTGATGCACTTTCCTCTTCCTCTAAGTAGAATCAGGGAGGGCAATTACTCCCAACTTCTCCCTGAGATACTCAAAAGTATCATTTGGCATAGGTTTTGTGAATATATCTACTAGCTATTCCTTTGTACTCACATAATCCAATTTGACTTCTTTCTTTGCCACTTTCTCTCTTAGGAAGTGATACTTAATCTCTATGTGCTTTGTCTTTGCATGCATCATAGGATTCTTTGACATGTTGATAGTGCTAGTGTTATCACAATGAATAACAATGGGATAATCAATCTAAATTCTAAAATCCTTTATCATCTACTTGATCCAAACAATTGTGGAACAATTCAAGGCTGCTACAACATACTCTGCTTCTGCTATTGACTGATCAGAAATGCAATTCTACTTCTTGCTTGTCCAAGTGACAAGTCTGTCACCAAGAAACACTGCTCCTCCTAATTTACTTTTTATGTCATCAACACATCCTGCCCAATCTGCATCTGCATATACATGAAGCTCAACATTCTCTAAGTTAGGATACCATAGACCATAATCTATAGCACCTTGCAAATATTTGACTATTCTTTTTACTACCATGAGGTGACTTTGTTTAGGCTCTGCTGCAAATCTTCCAACAATACCAACTACATTGGAAATGTCTGGTCTAGTTTGAGTAAGATATATGAGTTTACCAATCATAGACTTATATAATGTTGTATCTACTACTAGAGAATCATCTTCTTTTGTAAGCTTGCATCCTATTATCATAGGTGTACCCATTGGCTTGCAATCATCCATCTTCAAATTCTTCAATATCTCTTTCACATATTTGGAATGATTAATGAAAATACCTTTGTATGTTTGCTGCACATTCAATCCCAAAAAGTATTTGATAGGTCCAATCATGCTCATCTCAAACTCACTCTGCATATCCTTAGCAAATTCTGCACTAAGTTTGTCATTACCCCCAAAGATAATGTCATAAAAAAATATAGCTACAAGTATTAGACATTTAGATGTCTCTCTTATGAATAGATTACAATCTGCTGCTCCTTTCTTGAATCCAATTTTTGTTAAATATCCACCAAGTCTCTCATACCATGCTCTAGGGGCTTGCTTAAGTCCATAGAGGGCTTTCTTTAATCTGCATACCATATCAGGTTTATCTGATAGGGTGAATCCTTCTAGCTGCTCATTGTATACTTCTTCCTTTAGCTCTCCATTCAAGAATGTTGACTTAACATCCATCTGATAAACTTTGAAGTTTTTGAATGTTGTAAAAGCTAAACAACTTAATAGCTTCTAATTTTCTGACTAGTGCAAAAGTGTCTGAATAATCAATACCTTCTCTTTGTGCATATCCCTTACATACTAACCTTGCTTTATTCCTTACTATTGTACCATCTTCACTCATCTTGTTTTTGAATATCCACTTTTTTCCAATCACATTTTTGTCACTAGGTCTTGGGACCAGTTCCCAAGTATCATTCTTGATAATCTGATCTAGTTCTTCTTTCATAGCATCATGCCAATTTGAATCATTACATGCATCTTCAACACTTAAAGGTTCAATCTGAGATAGTAAACATACCACTTCATTGCTTGTTGAATTCTTTTCTTTTGATCGTGTTGTGACTTTGCTGCTCTGATCTCCAATGATGTCATCCTTAGAGTGATATCTAGATGTATACTTTGGAACTTTAGGTGAAACTGACTCATCTTCCTTCTGAGTTTCTTCTTCACTTGTTTCAGGGTCATTGAATAATACATCAATGCTGTCAAACATTTCTTCAACAACTATCTCACTAGTGGAAGGTCTGGGTTCTTCTTCAATCATAGGTGAGTAATCATGATATGTTTCTTGAACCATAAACTTTTCATCTATCTTAACATGGGCACTTTCAATGATCTTCTTCAATCTCAAATTAAAACATCTATAAGCTTTTCTTTTAGTAGAGTAACCAAGGAAAATACCTTCATCACTTCTTGCATCAAACATGCCTATTGCTTCATCCCTCTTGATGTAGCACTTGCTTCCAAAGATTCTGAAGTATTTTACTATGGGAACATTACCAAACCATAGCTCATATGGAGTCTTGTCTGTGCTAGGCCTCAATTGAATTCTATTGATGGTATAGACTATTGTATTGACTGCATCTCTCCAATAGGTGTGTGCAACTTTTCCTTCAATCATGATGGTGCGCGCTGTATCAAGCATGATCCTATTCCTTCTTTCTACAATCCCATTCTGCTGAGGGGTTCTAGGTGCACTCAACTATCTTTTTATACCATGTTCTTCGTAGTACTCATAGAATCTGTCAGAGGTGAATTCTCCTCTATCCGATCTTAGACACTTTATCTTTAGTCCAGATTCATTCTCATGCTTAGTTTTGAATATTTTGAACTTATCAAAAGCTTCTGACTTATCTTTCAAGAATGCAACCCACATCATTCTAGTACAATCATCAAAAAAAATAATGAAATACCTTTCACCATAGTATGATCTTGTTTGAGTTGGTCCACATAGGTCTGTATGAATCAAATCCAACTTGTTCTTTGTTTAATTATGCTTGCTCCTAAATGAATTCCTCACATGCTTTCCCATTACACATTCCCTGTAGATAGTATCAACTGGCTTTGCTATGCTAGGTAGGTCTCTAACTACCTTCACATTACTTATCTTTACTATGTTATCAAAATTGATATGACATAGTCTTTTATGCCATAGCCAACTGCCATCAACTTTAGCAACAAAACAACTTGCCTCTAAATTAAATTGAAAAAAATTACCTTTAGTATTTGAACATGATGCAATCATAACACCATCCTTGTTGTTAATGATGCATTTGTTGTCTTTGAAATCTAGCTGATAACCGTTTTCAAGTAACTGCCCAACACTAAGAAGGTTATGTTTCAAACCATCTACATAGAGAACTTTATCAGTGTTGTTCTTTCCATCCAATGTGATAGCTCCTCTTCCAATGACAGGTTTAGGAGTATTATCTCCAAATCTAACCATGCCACCATTGTATTTGTCTAGATGAACAAACCTATCTTTATCACTTGTCATGTGATGTGAACAACCACTATCTATGATCCAATCTATCCTTATGTCTTCTTGTGAAATCAATGCTAACTTTTCTTCCTTTTTCTCATCTTCATGATCCATTTCATTATTCATTTTCTCTATAATAGAAATGAATCCAATTTCATCTTCAGCTAAATCATCATCTGATACTCCATCTCAAAGGGGTGAAGGCTACAACCTTCTGAATAACAGATACACACTATATCTGGATCTTGGTGAACTATGCTTTGACCTACTATCTGGATCAATTCCAATGTATAGCACAAACTCTTTACTTGGTCACATAGACCTTCTAATGATGGCTCAACACTTTGCACACTTTGCTCTTCTCTTCACAATCAACTCTGAACCATACCTTAGAAATTAGAAATGACTACCTATAAATATCTTTCCTCCAAATGATATAATCAAGTCAGCCTATTAGAACCACCTTGAAATCATATTAGAGAAACCATAACACATTCCAATAATACTTCTGTCAGCTCTACTAAGCACGCAACACAATTTGGGACCTGTCCCATATTAATAAATGTAGACACACACTACACACTGTCGGCTCTACCAAATTAACTGAAACTTTCTTCTCAAGATGAATTACATCATGTGCTCTTAATAAAACATTTTTAACTCTTCTCCAATCACTAATCCAAGGGTGTATACCATAATGATAGGCACAACTCCTGAACCAATATAATATTTGTCAGCTCTTTTGAATAAACACAAGAAACTGCTACTGGTGAATATCGACTACATAACTTTACTTCTATTGATCATCAAAATCTACAATTATGAATGTAACATCACTAGCATGTCTTCATCACATATCCAAAAGTGCAAGGCTCCATGATGAATGTACAGAAAAACACTCATAGAACATTGCCTGTAACTCTGTTAGGAACACTGCTGACACAAGCTGCTACATAACCATCTATAATAGTAGTTAACCTCTACGTCCATGATATCATGATGATAACATGTCCATGCTACATATACTCAAATCTTACTGCATAAGTCTTCCACGCATGCTACTTACCATATGTTGTCATCAATGACAAACATACAGTCAGCACTGGCTTGCTGAAAAATCTCTGACAAATAGATGGAAGACCAATGCTTAGTGATCTTGAACTTAGAGCATAGCTCTTTTAGATCCTTATTCTTGAACTGCCCCCATTTTCAGTGATTATTGAGGAGGGTACACCATAATTGTAGATGATGTAATTTAGAATAAACATGGCTATAGATTTTCCATTTTCTATAGTCAGAGGTACTGCCTTGACCCACTTAGTGAAATTATCTATAGCAGTGATGATGAACTTATGTCCATTCGATGAAGAGGGATGAATCTGACCCATGAAATCAAAGGCCCATTGTTGAAATGGCCAGAAAATGATGAATGGAATTAACTCCTTGGCGGGAGCGTGAATCAGATTCCCATGAAGTTGACACTATTTGCAAGCCTTAGCATATTGTATAGCTTCTTTTTCCATCTCAAGCCAATAGTAACCAGCTCTAATAAGTTTATGGGCCAGTGTCAAGCCACTCGAATGAGACCCATAGATGCCTTCATGCACTTCAACTAACACACATTTAGACTCATCAGGGTCTAAAAACCTAAGGAGGGTACCATCTAGACCTCACCTATACAAGTCGTTAGCTATGATAATGTACCATGAAGCACTACAAATGAGGTGATGTTTCTCATTTTGAGTGCAAGTATCTAGAACAATCTAGTCATAGAGGTAGGAATAGCTATGATGGTAGCGGGATGAATCATGTCCAATGACTGAATAGATCATCCTAGATTCAAGGGTGTCATGGGTGGGGTAGCATAAAGTCTCCATGAGGAATTCATGTCGGAAGTCATTTTCTGGCATTTGTAACATGGAAGCAAGAGTAGCCATGGCATCAGCTACTTTGTTGTCTGCTTGTGGAATCTGTTGGAAAGTGACATGTGGAAAGTACTTTCTTAGGTCATCGACCATCCATTTGTAAGGTACCAATTTGTCATCTTTTGTTTGATAGAAGACATTGACTTGCTTGATGACTAACTGTGAATCTCCAAAGACTTTTAGTTCATCTACTTGCCATTCAATGGCTATTTTCATGCCGTTGATTAGGGCTTCGTACTCAGTGATATTATTTGTACAAGGAAACAACATCTTGTATGCATTTGGTAAAGAGTACCTCTATGGTGTAATGAATAGTATTCCAACATCTGACCCCTGTTGGGTAAATGATCCATCAAAGAACATAGTCCATGTCTGATGTGCGAGAAGCATTATGGACTCATCTGGAAACTCAATGCTCAATGGTTGATAATCTGTGATAGGTGTGTCAGCCAGTTGGTCTGCGATCACTTGTCCTTTGATGGCTTTTCTCTCTACATACTCAATGTCAAACTCACTGAGTATCATGACCCATTTCACTAATCTACCTGTAAGGGCAACTTTGCTGAGCAAATACTTTAATGGATCAATCTTAGCAATAAGCCATGCAGTGTGAGCAAGCATGTAGTGTCATAGTTTTTGTGAAGCAAATACCACTGTTAGGCAAGCTTTCTCAATGACAGAATAGTTTATTTCACAAGAGACCATAGTTCTACTGATGTAATAAATAGCTCTTTCTTTGTTGTTATGATCTTCTTGAGTAGTAAGACACCTAGTGATGTGTTTGTAGTAGAGATATAGAGAATGAGTGTCTTCCCATGAATAAGAGGCATTAATATTGGTGGATTTGCAAGATACTATTTGATCTATTGGAGCCCTTTCTCACAGTCTTCGGTCCACTCATAAGTCACACCTTTATGTAGGGTCTTGGTGAACGGTTGTAAATTGTCTACTAGTAGTGCAATGAAGTGCCAGATAGACTGTAACTGACCTTGGAGTCCTCTCATCTGACTAATGTTGCACGGTCGAGGCATTTACATGATGGCTTGAAATTTCTCTGGATCTACCTCTATACCTTTTGTAAAGATGATGTAACCTAATAGTTTACCAGATGTGACTCCAAAGGCACACTTTTTTGGGTTGAGCCTTAGACTGAATTGTTCCATTCAATCTAGTATAGGACCTAGGTCTTCCAGATGCACTTTTTGTTCCATGCTCTTAGCCAATGTATCATCCACATAATCTTTCATCGTCTTATGCATCATGTCATGAAAGATAGTCGTGACAGCTCTTTGATATGTGGCTCCATCATTTTTAAGTCCAAAGGGCATGACATTCCAACAGAAAGTTCCCCAATCACATGTGAAGGTTGTCTTCTCTTGGTCTTCTGGCACAATTTTTATCTGGTTGTAGCTAGAGAAACCATCCATCAGTGAATACATTTCATAACCCGCGGTCATGTCCACAATCATGTCAATGTTGGGTAGCAAGAAATCATCCTTGGGACAAGCTTTGTTCAAATCTTGAAAATCTATGCAGATTCTGATAGATTTATCATGTTTGGTAACTGGAACGATATTGGAAATCCATTTCGCATAGTCAATTGCTCTGATGAAACCAGCTTTGAGAAGTTTTTCTAATTCAGCTTTGACTAAAAGTGCCACGTGCAGGTGCATCTTACAAAGCTTCTGTTTGATAGGATTGATGCCTGGTGCAATGGATAGGTGATGCATGGTCAAATTAGGATCCAATCTAGGCATATCAGAGTAGGTCCATGCAAATTTGATTTTCTTTCTTCGAAAGAAATTGGTGAATTCCTTTTTCTCTTATGTGGATAAGGACTGTGCCAAATGAATGATCTGAGGTGCAACTTCTGTGCCCAAGTTTACTAGTTGAGTTGGCTCAATGAGTATTGAAGACCTTTCTTGAAAATGACTCAGAACCGTATCAAGTATCGCATCCTCGAGAACCTCAGAGAGGTTTTCACCCTCGAATATGTCTTTTGTTTTTACTTTTTTCGGCTTCGACACTACCACAATGTGGTTTTCACCATCAGATTGCCTATTTCTTTTTCTTTTAATTTTATGACTGAGATACTTGATATGAGCTTTAGTCATGTTGATGATGTCTTCGTTGGTGGAGGACATTACAAGTTTGAAACTGTTAAGGTAGCAAGCAAGAGCATAGTCATTCTAGAACATAAGGACTTCATTGGATGGAGAGGAGAGGTTCCAGTTTATCAGCTCGGGATGGTTGAGTGAAAGAGAAGTGACAGATTCAAGTGTGTTCACGGTATAGTCATCAAAAGCACGGACAAGCAAGTCGAGACCTAAAGCGATCTCATCCAAAGGTGTGTTTGAGTCCCTTCAAGACCTCATGTTAGAAGTAGAGGGTATGTTAATGTCGGTGGAGTCACACTTGGTCATCCTAATACTAGACCCTTCAACTACTTCGAGGAGGTTTTCAAATGTGTGTACAGTGTCTATGTCCTTGTCAAGAGTTACATCAGACAAAGAATTGAACTCATACTCATGTGAGTCTATGATAATGGATATAGGAACTCCATCAACACTTGCTGTACCATCTGACTCATTATCATCTCTTGTAACATTGATGTTTTGTTGGCTTTGTTCTTGTTGAAACCGTGCTTGAAAAGATGACAATATGTAAAATTCTCGTTGATAGTTAGGGTGAGCCATTTGTATTTTCCTCAACTGTTTATATGTCAATGGAGTAACTGAGGTGGTGTCATCAGAATCACTATCAGTTTCATGGTGTTTGACACACTGTGCCAAATCATCTAGCTCTACAAAGAGTGCGGAAAGATATGGAGGAATAGGATAAGGAAAGGTATCCTCATCTGAATTGACCTCTAAGTTTGCAGCTGAAACAGTGTCCCTAGATACTGGTGGACATTTTGGTTTTGGTACAAATTTATTGATCCCTAAATGAAATGGGATTTTCTTGAAGCCTAGACTTATGGTGTCCTTTGTCCTTCATCCTATAGCTTTAATTGGTTCAAGAAATCCATTATCATTCACCCCTATAGGGCCACTCCCTTTATAGCTGAAGCATTTCATGAGCTTGAAACCTTCACTATTTGGTTCATGTTCTATATCACAAGTTGGGGTGACTTGTTCAGATGTGTCTTTCCCTTTATAAATCCAAGCTTTAATGGCTCTATTTTCATCCTTGTCTTCTAATGGTGTTGTGGCCTGTACAAAAGCACCATCATAGACTACTTGGGGTGAGACAATAGAAGGTTTCTTGCATTCAATGGGTCTCCTGTAGGAACACTGAGATAGAGGTAAAGAGGTCAATGACAAAATAGGCTCCATCTGATATTCCCCCATGCCTAAATCTATAAGTTTTAGAGTCTTTTCCATTTCTTTCAGTCTAGCATCAAAAAATTTAGTAGACTCTCTATTATCCGGGACAAAGCTGTCGGCAGATTGTGTGAGAATATTACAAGAATAGCTAGTGTTGGTGGGTACAGTCACTTCTACTCAATGAAATTTGAACTTGATACATTGGTGATAGGTGGAAGGGATCGCTTGCATCTCGTGGATCCATGGTCTCCCCAACATTATATTGTACACAAGAGGGATGTCTAGAACTTGATAGATAACATCTCTCTTGACAGGTCCAACTTGAATTGGCAACACCACTAAACCTTTGGATTTGCATTCTTCTTCATCATACGATTTGATGGTAATCTTTTTAGGAGCATCTGTGTAGTCTTCATCATAGCCTAGTTGGGTGAGCAGCTTAGCAGAGTAGATATTCAGACTAGTGCCATATCAATGAGAACACAGTGGGCATGCTTTAGGGAAATCATGACTTCAATGTGCAGGGGAGCATTGTGTGAATGTCTTAGTGAATGATCATATTCTTCAGAGAAAGATAGATGATGAGGTGAGGTTAGGTGACCCACCATGGATTGAAACTAGTCGAGATTGAGATCTTTTGGGACATTTGCCTTAGCAAGGGCTTTATCAAGAATTTTCCTATGAGCAGGTGAGATCTTCAACAACTCAAAGATAGTGATTTGAGCATTGGTACATTGTAATTGGTCTAGGATGCTATAATTAGCATTAGTAGGTGTGGGATCCAATTTTGAATTCTTGTTGGCATGGCCAACAGAAGCTGTGTCTACAAATTGTTTCAGTGCAGATGTTGGAGGCTCGGGGCCTTTGAGAACAATCTTTGAACGAGATCGAGTGACAACATTTTCACAAACTAGAGACTATTTTGGTTCGGAAGATGGAGACACAGGGCCTCATAGGACAAATGGAGCCTTGGGTTTAGGAGCATCTCCACTCCCCTTGATAGTGATCACATCATAGTATTCGACATCGACAGGTTCAACCATATTAATAACATTTTCATTAGTATTGTACATATAGTTGACCTTGTTTTTGGTATTCTTGGCCTTAGAGGACTCACCCTTCTCATGAGGAGGGAAGGGGTCTTTGAATGCTGGATGGTCTAAGTTCTTGTTATGGCCACTCACAACAACATCACCATTATTGATAAGATCCTGGATCTTATGTCAAAGTTGAATACAGTTGGAAGTCTTATGAACCTTGTTTGAATGTGACTCACAGTATGCAGACTCATTCCACCAAGTAGGGCATGGTTGTGGATCATAAGGACACAAGTTTTCTAGAGGGATGAGTATTTGGTTTTGTAAGAGAGTCTTGTAGACCACATCAAGAGGTTCCCCTAGGGAAGTGAACTCATGTTTAGGTCGAGGTGCCCAAGGTTTACTACTGGAAAATTTTGAAGGTTGTTGAGTATCTTCTATAGCCTTCTTAGTGGCTTTGGCTACCTGCATACTAGAGGTGAGGTTGAAAAAAGCCTTTGGAGGCTTTGGGGTCATGTTGTCAATGACCCCATCATTCACAACATTCCAGCTCTTGTTGACAATTTTAGTCTTATCTTTGCTTGAGGAGGACCCTTGCTTGTTATCTTTTTGGAGGGTTAGCTCTCCTTTCTTGACCATAAATGCCTCTATTCTCACATCTTGGTTGATCATGTCATCAAAGGTCAAAGGACTTTGTAGCTGTACTTTGGTATCCAAAATTAGGAAGAGGATTGTCTAGAAAGATATCAAGCTTCTTAGATTCTGGTATTTTGCAAGAATATTTGGTATAGAGTTGTCTCCATCACTAGAGAAATATCAGGAAAGGTTCTCCAGATCATTGTTTCAGATTTCAAAGATCATGGATATTGATCGAATGCTAGATGTTATGTGAATAATGTTGGAGGAATAGATTGGCAATCTCATCAAAATATTTGATGCTAGTAGGAAGTCGGGAGAAACACTCCATAGCAGACCCACCCAAACTACATGGAAAGAGATGCATGAGATAAGTCTGGTTGTTTATGAACTCCATGGATAGAGCACCAAACTCTCGCAAGTGATCCTGACGATTAGAGGTACCCAAATATTTATCATATTTGAGGAGTTCTACACCTTTGGGAAAAGGTGGCATGCTAAGACTCTTATTAAATGAGAATGGATAGATGCTCTCTAGTGTGAACTAGTTTTCCGGTTTGTCCTTGGTTTTCATGAGTTGTTGGATCTGGTCTTGCATGTCTTGAACAAGTTTCTTCATTTTAGCGGTCTCTATTTCCTCTTCTTTGACTATGAGAGTCTCAACTTTATAGTTTGGGGGTAAATTGGCTCCTTGGTTGGCCAACTTGAGAAAGTATTTATCTTTCTCTTCTTTCATTAGAATTTCCATCATCTTATGGAGGCTTTTGTTAGCTCAGGTAGTGTCAATGTCTTGCTGGGTTATCTCTTCATCATCATTGCCAATGATTTCAAAGATGCTCTGGGTATGAAATTCTTCCTGGTTGTCTTGAGCTTGATCCTGATCATGATCATGAGCTCTACTGTACTCACCCTCTTGATGTTGGTTCTCCATCTCGCTGAAGTGCAAGTGTGTGGTGTGAATAGACTGAGTACGAGGAGGTTCAGTATGATGAGAGGTCATTGCTAAGGAAACCTTGGGTGCTTCAAAAGGATCAGTCTCTGCTAAGGGAACTTTTGTTGCCTCAAAAGGATCAATCTCTAATGATGACTCTTTAGAGTCTTGGTGTTCTCGAAATAAGGGATTCTTGACCTGACTAAAGTTCATAGTAAAAGTACGCTGGACACGATGTCGAATGATAGAAGGAGATTGAATTGACTCCTCTCCATACATGTTTGAGGAAGAATGTGAAGATCCTCTACAACACTCATATTGTATGGAAATCTTGGAATGACCTCTTCCTTGGTTGTGAGGTCTACCTCTACCCCATCTGGTGAGGCGTGAAGGGAACACGTTGCCACTTTGAGTCGCAACAGTCATAAATGAGGATTAAGTAACAAGAGATAACTAGGATTATGCTCAAAAATTTGTCTTTGGAATAGCAAAGAGTGATATGAGTGAAATGCACTTGGCACGAATTGTCGAGAATAAGGATAGAACAACTGAGATGTGACTATAGCCTTGCAAGGTACAAGAACATAGTAGAAAATGATAGATAATAGAGAGACAAGGTGAGTTAAAGTAGTCATCATGTGGTTCTCAGCCTGAGACATCCAGTTTCAGACTGTGGATAGTAGGAAAATAGGCAGAAAAACCCTAGACAAAAACTAGATTAGGCAAAAAATTGACCAGCTGATAGGAATGAGCTTGCTGTTTTGAAAATATGGGGATAGTCTTGCGTGAGGAAATGTAGTCTCACATGAGGAAATGCTAGCTGCGTGCGAAGATATGTTGTCTCATGTGAGAAAGTGCATAGGGAGCTGAAATCTCACGTGGGAAAAGAATAGAATCTAACAGTTTGGACCAGTTTTCGAGGTAGGAATAGATTTTGAGACACAACACTGGCTATTCTCTAATAGAATATCTAGTTTTCAAATAGGTTTCAGATAGTTTAAATCAGAAAATTCAACTTCTGTTCATTTCTAAATGACTAACTATATGCATTAATAGATTTCTATCGTGACCAGGCACACAAGACAACAATCAGGGAGTTCAACCAAACAATGTCTTCAAACAATGAGCAAGGGACAAAGAAACCTTGCGCATGAACAAGAATATGTGACATAGTATTCTATTCCCTAAGAATTATACTTGTGTATGTTCTCAAAATGTTTTGTAGTCATGCACATAGTCCTAGAAAATAAAAAAGTTGGTTGTACTATGGTTTGTAGTAATGGTCAACTCTGCAAATTTTGCAATCTCAAGAGGGTGAAATCCAATCCAGGTCCGGGGTTTTGACACATTCTAAGAATTTAATCAATCAGAGATGCTTAGGAGATCTGACAGCCCAACAAGAAACTACACTCATGGAGATTTCTTCCACAAGGACATTTATATAGCGGGTGTTGCTACCATGGCAGAAATGTCTATTACCTCTTGAGATTCCAACCACGTGGTTTACCCAATAAAGGGAGTGTCCACTATGGTTAACCCTCTCTAATAAGGAAGACTCACAAAAAGGACCACATGGGGACTTAGCTCAGATTCAAGGGTTCTGAGTTTCTGATGTGCCCAAAAAGGAACAGAGCATAATCCTTTAGCCTCTTCACCTCACCCAGACATAGAAAACACATTGATTGACACACTAAATTGAAACCACCTCACCAAGGTTTGTATGTCAACAAAAATGACTACTGATCTCTCTAAGTGGGCCCAAGAGAGAACATACCATCAAAGATTGAAGACTAAACCAAGTAAGACTATGAGATGACAACAACTCCTTCCCTACCTACAAGGGGATCTTTCTTCAAGAAGAGCTTCACATGTAAAATAAGCGAATGAAGCCCACTCTCTCAAGAACACCACAAATAGTGTTCATAGGGCCTAATTAATATGTGAGACAGATATGCAGAAAGCAAATCTAGATTCCTTTTAGAGCCAAAATGAACATGTGATTTATGAAAGCAAGAAACACTCAAGCTAAACACGTGAGAGGTTCATTTTATTGTCCAAAATCAAAATGTTATAGAGATGTAGAAAGTTACCTGAATTCCAAAGCTTTGCAATCTAATATTATGCTATTTCTGAAAAGCAAAATCAAGAAAATCCACAACAAACAATAAGTGTCAGAAAACAAAAGCTGAAAGTACAAATCTACATCTTTTAAGTCTCTGGTGTTAGAATTTCATGTGAGATAATATGTAGTCCCGTGAGAGAAAACACCTTTGTCATGCGAGGAAGTGCTAAAAGAAGAAAAAATTGGTACGATATAGTGAGAATCTTCATGTGAGAATCCATACAGTGAAGTATGGACTTATGGACAGAATGCAAAATTTGACAAAAATTTAAAAAATGAGATGATGCCAGAAATTGATTGTTTGCCCCACGGTGGGTGCCAGAAATGTGTAAGATAAATATGGGCCTCTAATTCAGCCTCACACTTCAACATAATCATTGTTCACCAGTTACATTCAAGAATGAATATGAGATTATTCATCTTGCCTGTCTAGATGATTCGACTTGCTGCCTCCTATCCAGGTAGGGTTCGTAATTACTCTCAGAACTGAGAGTCCTGCAACCATAGACTAACACTAGAATGGAAGATTTAACTAAAAGTACACTATAGATTATTTTAGAATGAGTATGCAAGATTAATCTAGAAATGAAATATGAGTATTGATCTAATAACAATGGAAACAAACTAGATTAAGAAATCAAGTGCATATTTAATCTAACATGATATATTAATCTAGAAATGAATATTAGACTAAGAATGAAAGCTTTGAATGCAAATGAATTCCAATGACAATGCAACAACACTTGGTTGCTTGAGAAATTGGATCCTTTGAATGAGAAATGAGGGTTCTTTTATAGAATCCCAGGTTCAATTGACGGTTGAGATTGAATCAGACAAACGGTGAAGATTGAATGAGAGTTTAGTTCAGAATAGAAAGTTTCTTGTAAAGAGGCAGTCAAATTTTTTCTTTTGCCTTTGTGGAGCTTTTAACTGTTTTATTTCCCTTTTGAATTCTTAATTAACTCAAAGTTTCCTTTTCTAAACTGAAGAGAAGATTTTGGAGAGAATATTAATTTAAATAAATACAATATTGCCTCATAAGTGGATTTTCTCAATTATTTGAATAATTAAATTCATTTATTGAGATGAGGATATTTATTTAATTCATTTTTATGTATTTTTGCTAAAGAGGGTGGATTTAATTTAATTAAAGTGCTAGGACTTTGTAATTAAATTAATTGATCATAGGGTTTATTTAGCCAATTATGGTTGATATTTAGGAATTAAATATAGTGTATGATTGATACAAATTTAAGGTTTTCTGCATTTGACATTAAGTCAAGTAGAGTCAATTAGAAGACAGAATTGCCTAGTACGATAGGACTTTGATGATTTAGAAATTTGATAGAATGAGACTAAAATGTAACAAAATTGGTTAGGATTGCAAGATGCCAATTTTGGGGTATTACATTTTGACGATTAAATCAACCTTATGCTATTTATTTAATTAATATCTTAGGATGTTGATTAAATAAATAAAAATTGTCAATTAATCACAAAAAGGAATTAAATTAATTATGTCATCACATTTTGGAGGAAAATGCATCAAATCCTTTGATTATTCAAAAAATGCATTTGTGGAGTCATCATTTAGTCTACTAAACACAATTTTGGAAACAATCCAGTTAACTGGGATAACACCTCTGTTAACTCATCTATCAATTTAGCAACTTCAGTTCATCCTTAGAAGTTTCTGAAACAACTAACCTAACCATTTCAGTTAATTGATTCTCTCAACCAATCAAAGTAGTTGGACATGGATTGTGCTAGTCTAGAATAAATCTCAATCATTTGTCTTTGTTCAATCTCATCCCTTCATTCTCAAGAGGATTCTTATATAACCAAGCCTTCATTCTCACAAAGAGATAAAATCTTTTCCTAAGTAGTGTAACGTTGTGAATTTTCTCCTTATTGTTTATACATATTTGAATTATTGTTAGTATCTTAATTGCATTGTAGTTTCTTTTAATTAAATCTTTGTTTCATTTATCAAATCTAGGAATAATTCATTTTTCTTAATATGGATTAACCTTTAGCTAATCGGATAAACCTTGCATTTGCATGTTAGTTTTAAATCCTTCATTTAGATTACGTCTATAGTCACTGGGTTTTGCAATGACCTAAGAGAAAAATGTTGGAAAGTAATTTTTTGGAGCACTAGGGATCACTTGAGGGTTGTCATTTATGGAAAAAATTATGCTGGAGTGATCGCATGCAGAGAGTTTTGGTACTGGAGTCATAGTCATGAAAATGACTAAGTACAAAATTAGGACAACAGTATACTATGGTACAATTTTGGTTAGTGATGACAATGTATGAGGTATTATGGCTTGTGAAGTTAGTAGAAGATATTTTGGGATATGTAGGATCTTTAGTTAAGGTCGCATATGTTGGTGATCAGATCAGTGAGATACAGTATTGTGAAGGTATGCGAAGACATAAACATAGTGTAACCGTGCATATGAGCAGTTGAGAAGACTAAGGAAAGGTTAGTTGATATGGAAATGTGCTAAGTCAGATAGATGTTGTATATTGCTGACACTTTGGTAATATATGATCATCGACTCTATGTTTAGCATTTGCATAAGTTTTTATTATGTTTTGTGAAGTATTTTGAGAGCCGACTAGATGGAAGATTTTGTATAAGTATAGAGTGCTTTATGAAAGTGATAAGTATGGATGTGATGGATGTGAATTTGAGAGCAGAGAGTAGATGTGAGATTAGTGTTTGACAGAGCTATAACTGGAACTATCTAAGAAAAGGAAGTGCTTGTATTATTCATTTTTGGAGAACTCTTTGAGACAATATTTTGATTGTAAGAGTTGTATGCTCACCACCTTTAATCAGGTGTTTGTATCCCCTAACATGGTTTTGTATTCCTCTAGCAAGAAAATGTACTATGTAATAATCAACTCCTAATAGGGCTAGATCTCCTAATAGGGCTAGATCTCCTAACAAGGATATAATATTTTAGTGCATAGTTGTGGGTACCATCCCCACCTAGGTTTTCCCTTGGCCAGGGTTTCCTCGAGAAAAAATCATGGCGTCATGAGTTATGTGTTGTGCTTTTATGTTCTTTTCATTTCAACATTGTTATGGTTTATTTTCAATTGGTTGAAGTTTAAATTAAAGTGTTGTAATACTGATTCACCCCCCCTCTTAGTATTACCTAATCCTAACAATTGGTATCAGAGCTATTGGCCCTTGGAGAGAAAGCCTAACAGCTTAAGGGAGATCATAATAGATTCAAAAAGTTTGCAAGAGATCTTTGAAGCAACACTTGATGACATGGACAAAGAGAAGGCTAAGAATGGCATATTAAAATTCAAATTGAGAAGAGCAGAAGGTTTTATTAGGAAACTAAAGGAACAACTTGAAACTTCAAGAAGTTAGAAACAAGACCTTATGGACAAGATCAATGAAGATTCAGACAATGATACATCAGATCAAGTAAAGAAGCTAGAGCAAGAAAAAGAGCAAATCAATCTTCTGATGATTAAAGAGATTCAACATGAAAAGGATGCAAGATAAAAATTTGAAGAGTCACTACAAGAAGAAAATGAGCAGATAGGACAAATGAAGGCTGGACTTGATTAGTACAAGGATAATTTTCATGAATTGGAGAAGTACAATAAGATCATAAAAGGAGAACTCACTCAATCCAAATTGCATATTGAGAAGTTTCACATGAGCAGTGATAAAATTGATGAGCAAAGAGTGAGACAAAAACCTAAAGGAGATATGACTGGAGTTGGATTCAATGAAGCATAATGTTCTAAGACTAATGAAGAAGCAAATGAAGTAGAGACTAAAGAAAGACCTACTCATGAAGAACCTAAAGAACAGATCAGACCTTTCAGAGGTAGATGCTTTGGATGCAACAAAGTTGGACACATGAAAAGAGATTGCAGAAGTAAAGGTACCTCTAAACCCTTTACCAACTATAGTTATAACTGTTATGATTATGGACACAAGAAAGAAGATTGTGGAAAACTAGACCAGTCTAGATATAAACAAGATTATGTTAGAGAAGAGTCAGCAGCCAAGATCACATGCCTCAAATGAAATAATTTTGGGCATACTACAAGGTATTGTAAGCTTCAAGTAAATCAGGATAGAAGGAGACCTCCTACATGTTACAAATGCAATAACCTTGGACACATAGAAAAGTTTTGCAGATACAATGGAGAGGGAAACATAAAAGGACCAAGAGAACCAAGAGGACCACCTCCTATCGTTATAAATAAGAATGTTGGTGACAGTGGAAAAAGTCTTAATGAGTATATGAATGAGTTTGAGAATCATTTCAAGAAATTAGAAAGTAAAGAGGATGACAAGATATGGAAGGTGAAAGAGTTCAATAAGGCATTGGTTGAGGGAGAGGCAGTAGATGATACTGTGTCTTTGCTTGATGAATTCTTTGAGACATCGATCTAGAAGGCCGCATGGCCTTAGGGGGAGCATTGGATGTAGATAACAAAATATATCCAACCCCTAATTATGTGGAGTAAGCTCATGTGAGCTTAGGTATAGTATGTACAGATACTATGGAGTGTGTGGTTGAGAGTGCAAAACTTGGATATTTATTTTCCGTGTTCATGAGATTTGTATTGACTGGACAACATGCGAAGTTGAGCTACCTGTGATTAATGCACTTACTCAACTTGTGAAGGATAAAAAGGCTTGAAGGATATCATTTCTGCACTGTTTGTTGATCAATGACTAAGGAGAACAAAGTTGTGAAGCATTTCAATAATCTAGCAGAGAGATTGTGTGATCGCATGAAACAAAGTTCCAGATTTTAGCGTGTTAAAGGTATTTATACTTACACTCATTGAGAAAGTTATGGATGCACCAGTAATCTTTGATGTTGTGGATAGACCTAGGTATTAGTTTAAGAGATCCATTTAAGTCTTGTGAGGATGATCCAGAAGGAGCATTTTCACAAACCCCTATCGACGTGTTGTACGTAGAGGACATTAGGGCATATATACACTACAAGTATGAAATCATAGGATATGTAAACATCTATAGTGAATTGGATGCAATGATAGAAGTAGATGGATCAATGGTAGAAGAGTTTAAGCACCTAGAAGATCAATCCATTATCAAGATAACCCTTCTAGAAGAATTCACTAAAACTGAATGGTTTAAGATAATTCTTAGTAGAATCCATGATCAATTCATATGGATTGGAGAACAACCAGTGAAGATATGTGCACAGATGATTCATGCAATACCAGGTTTAGATAATGATGGAGCCCTTCTTGTAGAAGAAAATAATATAAGGAAACAGGTAGAAACCCTAACCCATTCAAAGTGGGATAAGAGACAAATGACAATTAATAACATCTATTAGAAAGATGTGAGGCTAGTGGAAATGATATTGGGTTATAAATTGTTTTATAGCAGTAGGCCTAACTCTGTATCAGCTAGAGTCATTATGATGGCATACAAGATGGTGAAAGAAAACAAGAAGTACAATCTTTGCAAAGTTCTTGCACAATAATTTTTGGAGAATGTAAAAGTTATTAAGAAAGACAAGACTAAGGCATTCAGGTTTGGATCGTTATTGGTTCATATGTATATTCATATTGTTCACAAATTCCCTAGCATGCACCGTAGGGCATGGAAAGATAATGTGCCTACTGGAATTCAGATCTCTGAGAGCTACTGAAGATAGGATAAGAATTGGGTAGATGGAGAGTTATTTGCTATGACCTAAATCTTACAGAGACAGATGAAGGAAAGGTATAGGATACCTGAAGATTTAGTTGAAAAGTATAAGGACACTATTTGTTTCATGGTTAAAATTGATCATGTGTTCTATGATGTAGTGGAACCGATGAAGAAATGGTGTTACCCTATGGGGTATGAAGTCAATTTTGAGATTTTGACCATGCAAGTAGAGCATGTACTAGAAGAAAAAATAGACCCTACTGAAGAGAGATGAGGAACTCATAGGGAAAATTCAGAAAAGGTCAGATAAGAACAAGAAAAAGTTACAAGGAAAAGAAAGATTAGTAAAATTGTTGAGGATATCACTGCGAAGATAGGAATTACTTGGGAGCAACTGAAGAACATAAGGACTAAGATGTCAGAAGCATCTTCAAACATAGCTATTGATGAACCTATTCCTTCTGAGGTAGAGAAAACAATAAATCCTACACCAGACATAATTGACCTATTACCTACATAAGAGAAGACAACACAAGAAATTATACCTGCGAACATTCCTAGAAGATCTACAAGGTCTACAAAGCAAAGCAGTCCTAAATAAAAATAAGTATAAGTGGAAATGAAGAAGAAAGAAGACAAGGTAAATGAGAAAGAAGAAGAAAAAGTAGCACAAAGGGATCCAAAAACTTTGTGGAAACCAGACATTCAATCGCTGCAGAAGAGAGTGATAAAAGATGGAAATATCAAGACTATAAACATATATTATGAGAGATATGACCTTGAGAATTAGGCAATCATTGAGGACACCATAATTGAACATGTGTTGGTTTTAAAGAAGAACTTGTTGGAGATTGAAGGAAGCCTTCCTAAGGAGTTGCATAGTAAGTTGGAGATTAGGAAACAATTGGCTCAATCCAAAGATAAAAACATTAGGAACAAGGCCATATAAGACATGTTACCTATTGTTTCTATACAAGAAAGGGAGAGGATAATTAAATAATTGAAACCCTTATTGAGGACCAAGGCCAGATTGGTAAAAATCATCTCAAGGAAATATGATGAAGTAATAGAAGACACTCAAAAGGAACTGGATCAAATCCTTATGAGTGATATGCTGAAGAAGAGCTCACCTCCCAAGGTTACCAAACCTACATCTTTGGGATTAGGAGAAAGCTCCAAGGTAGAAAAAGAAAGTGAACAAGCTAGCATGCAACCAAACTTCTTTGTCTTTGGTGTGCTTGTGACCCTTGACACTTCGTATGATGTAAATGATCCATTTTTGGACAACATAGACAGTGCGATGGAAGTTGAAGTAGAAGGATAGATAGAGGAGGAGAAAATAGAGGATAAATAGGAAGAGAAGATAGAGGAGAAGGAGACACATCAAGAAGAAAGGAAGGAAGAAGAGACTAGAATAGAGAAAGTGGTTGAGGTTAGAATGGAACAAAATCAAGAACCTGCCACTTCTTCTACTCTATTGTTGCCAAGTATGGCCAAGCTAGTAAGTGAAGATGTAGAGAGCATGGATGAGGATGAGCTCATGAGGATATCTTTCATGGCTTTCACTAAGGCTAAGGAAAGGTCAGTGCAAAAAGCAGACAAAAGAGTATAGGTAATGGCGAGGGTAGTAGAGACAGTAAATAGATTACTCCCTACACTTATTACTTTTCATGGTAAGGATGAGGCAGAAAACCTAGGCATGGCATTAGACAACTTTGACAGTTACTTTGAGTCACTATTGAAGATTGTAGAGAATAAGGCAGAGAAGAGATTTTTGGAGAAGAAGTTGAAAGAAGTTTTTTAGTCTATTTCATGGGACTTGGAAATTCTTAAGGAAACTACACTTAAGGCTAAGGGCTATATAGCACAAGGTAGAAAAGTATACAACTACTGCATAAACCCTTGTAGACATATGAAGAATATTGAATACCTTATAGCCAAGGATAGGGCTACCCTTGACAGTCTGATGGATAGTTGTAAAACATCTTCAAAAACTGTGATTGAAATGGATAAACAATCATCCAAGCTTTTGGATAAAATTAGTGCTCTGGAAATGGAAAAAGGGAGAGTGATAGACAGATTTGGCTTGTTGAAGAGCCTAATGACTCCTAAACTTTCAATGCTTGAAACTCATCTAACAGAGATGGAAAAGGTATAAGGATCAATGTCTAAAGCTATACCCACTGAGCTTAAGGCACTAGATACAACATCATATGCACTGATCCATGTCAGTGAGCTTTTGATCAAGTCACGGGCTGAGGAAGTGAAGACCTTGGAAAGCTCTTTCCAAGATATCTTAAATCTGGTGAGTAAGCACTAAATATTTTTGTGCTTAGAAAGTTTTGAAATTTTGTAAGTACATTTGCCATTGATGTCAAAGGGAGAGAAAGAGAAGAGAAAAATGAAGAGAGGAAGAGAAGAGAAGAAGAAGAGAAGATTAAATAAGGAGAAAATAAAAGAATAAAAAAAAAGAGAAAAAAAAAGAACAAAAAAGATATGTATATAAGTAGAAGGGAGATAGTGCTTAGACACTTAGTCATTTTTCACTAAGTGTTGTCATCAATGCCAAAGGGAGAGATTGTTGGCAAGTAATGTTTTGGAGCACTAGGGATCACTTGA
This sequence comes from Chamaecyparis obtusa, assembly GCA_027943335.1. NCBI lineage: Eukaryota > Viridiplantae > Streptophyta > Pinopsida > Cupressales > Cupressaceae > Chamaecyparis > Chamaecyparis obtusa. The sequence continues at coordinate 402,604 of BSBK01000316.1, read as the reverse complement.
GGGTTGTCATTTATGGCAACACTTATGCTGGAGTGATCACATGCAGAGAGTTTTGGTATTGGAGTCACAATCATGAAAATGACTAAGTATAGAATCAGGACAATAGTATACTGTGGTACAATTTTGGTTAGCGATGACAATGTATGAGTTATTATGGCTTGCAAAGTTAGTAGAAGGTATTTTGGGATATGTAGGACCTTCAATTAAGGTCACATATGTTTTGGTGATCAGATCAGTGAGATATAGTATTGTGAAGGTATGTGAAGATAGAAAAATAGTATATGAGAAGTTGCAAAGACTAAGGCAAGGTTAGTTGATATGGAAATGTGCTAAGTCAGATAGATGTTGTATATTGCTGACACTTTGGTAATATATGATCATTGACTCTATGTTTAGCATTTTCATAAGTTTTTATTATGTTTTGTGAAGTATTTTGAGAGCCGAATGGATGACAGATTTTGTATAAGTATAGAGTGCTTTATGAAAGTGATAAGTATGGATGTGATGATGATGTGATGGATGCGAATCTAAGAGTAGAGAAAAGATGTGAGATCAATATTTGACAGAGCTATAACTGGAACTATCTAAGCAAAGGAAGTGCTTGTATTATTTATTTTTGAAGAACTCTTTGCGACAATATTTTGATTGTAAGAGTTGTATGCTCACCACCTTTAACTAGGTGTTTGTAACCCCTAACAGGGTTTTGTATTCCTCTAGAAAGGAAATGTACTATGTAATAATTATCTCCTAACATGGATATAATATTTTAGTGCATAGTTGTGGGTACCATCCCCACCTAGGTTTTCCCTTGGCCAAGGTTTCCTCTAGAACAAATCATGGTGTCATGAGTTATGTATTGTGCTTTTATGTTCTTTTCATTTCAACATTGTTATGGTTTATTTTCAATTGGTTGAAGTTTAAATTAAAGTATTGTAATAACGATTCACCCCCCCTCTCAATATTACCTAATCCTAACACAAAACTCATACTTGTGTCTACTAGAAGGCAATGAGTTGCCTTGGTTGATTTCAATTTTTAGATTATTATACTTTCATTGTTTAGATCAATCATATAATGACTCATTGAAGTATAGTGTAGTTTATAAACCACTTTTCACACTCACACATAGGATATAATTATTTTAATCTTATAATTAATCTTAATTTAATTATTTGAACCAAATAAACCACACAAAAAACTCACATGACTTCTAACACACGAAAATCAACTAACTCAAATAACAAACAAAATCAAGGGGAGGGCTCACGAATCTATGTCACCTTAACGAATTCATATAGGTAGAAAAATAGATACTTGTCCATATTCGAGGACAATCAAAGGCTTGAGTTGGGATCAGACCTGTATTTTATCTAAATTGAAAATGATAGTACAAAATGGTGTGAATTAAATACTAGATCTAGGGCCAAAGGTGGAAAATTGTGGGTTTTTAACATGCACACTAAGTTAGAAAATAGATATGTAGAAAATAGTTATAAATCTAGAAAGAGAAGATAGAGAAGCACCTATGTTTGGAATTTGGATTAAAATCATGAGAACTATGTCTCTTGGGGTGGCGTCGACTCGAGAATGTTAGATGTAGACAAGACTGGTATTTTTGGAATCAATATGCTACTCAAAACCTTATCCAAAAAATTCATCAGAAATATTTGAGACTACATTGCTTGGGGAAATGTTGAGCCTACTTTTTGAAATCTATGAAATTCTAGAATATGTAGGTCTTCATTTGCTTTATTTGATTTCAAATATGTACCTCTCAAACATGTCACCTACACATGCAAAGAAGGGAAAATATTGGGTTGATGAGGCATTTCCTAGGTTAAACTCCATTTTTGGAATTAACCATGAAATATAATTGAGATATGCTTGAATAAAAAGAGTGGTGTAATGTAGCAGATGCTAGATCTAAAATTGAAATACTTTCAGAATCTTATACCTTGTTGATGAAATGTTCTTTGAATGTGATCATAATTTTTAATGCAATAAAATGACTTTACAGAAAAAAGAATCAATCATAAAAACATACATTATGTTCTATATTCTATCATTGATGCGTATTGATGGACAACTTTCATTTATAAGAATTTATGAACATTTTTTTAAAAAAAATAGTACATAAACACAAATTCAATTTTTTTTTTTCTTTAAAGAAATATTTCAGTAGATTTAAAATATTTCTTATGGTTAATTAATAAATTTAAGGTCTATTTTGAATTTTGGTTAAGGATTTAAGGCTCATTTTATATCTATTCAATGATTTAAGAATAATGGTTAGACAATTTCTATTTTTTTATATTTTTAACTAAATTGAAAAGAAAATCCGTAATTAAAAATTATAAATATTTAAAAAATAATAATGCATAATTCAATATACTCAATCTAGAGTATAATCCTACCAATACTTATTTATTTTATTTCCTTATATGATACTCATCTAAATTTAAAAGAATTAAGCCATGAAAATTTACAATATACATATTCAAATTAGATTTTTGCATTTTTACTTAAAATTATAATCCCATAAATATAATATATTAAAATATTTGAAATTTAACAATATAAATTGAATACATGTAAATTTATATTTAAATATTTATTTTTCCCTTCTAAATATTTTTATCTTTCGTTTTCTTATATTTAAAAAAATTAAAAATTAGATAAATATATGCAAATTAAAATCTTTTATCTATCTCCTATGAATATTTTCTCGTTTTCCTTGTAGTAAATCAATTTAAGCGTCCAATGAGAAACATCTGTCAGGATTCTACATTTTTTTTTGCTTGGAATTATGGTCTGTGATCATTTAGATGCATATATGTTAATTAAAAAATAAATTTTGTATGCCACCTTATTTGGCACTTATTTATAGTCAAATCTCATTACGTTTATGTGAGAGAAAAAGATATTAAAAATATGGGCCGAAGAATAATGTTAGACACATGGGCTAGTGATTCATTTTCCAGCTATATCATCATAATTATATGAAAAAAAATTCAGTCTCATACTTTGATTTTTTAGTGCTCTCTATCTGTGATAATAAGTTAAGAGAATAGGCATGTGCTTCAATATTAAAAAATATATATGTTGAAAATTTTCATATTATTCTATTTCTTTTTAATCTAAATCATGTGAACTTCTAAATTTACATTTAAAAGTAATGATAGGTAAATAATAAATGAGATGACATGAAAACACTATTGATTATAATGACGTTAATATAATTAACCTTCAACTATTAAATTCATCGATCGCATAAGGATGACAGAACAGCAAATCTGGCCAGAGAATATAACCATCACATTGAGATGACAGAATAGCATTTCTTGCCTGATAATATGCTGCAAAGTTTAAACTTATTCTTAAAAAAAAAAATAAAAATAATTCTTATCAGAGAACATGTAGAGTTTTAAGTTTGTTATTCTTGATAATATGTCTTCGAAAAATCTAGGATAGAAAACTATAGAGAGGTATGAACGGATACAATTAACACGTTAAGATTGAAATTTTTACATGTTTTACAGGTGAAATTTTATATTACGTCTTCATTTTACAAAACAATAAGACGTGAGAGCTTGCGTCATAGGCCACCCTTATCAAATATCTTTAATCTGTCAATTCAGCCCAGGGACATATAAATATCTAATCAGAATTTTAAATGTTTTAAACGCTTCTATCCTTTAACTCTGATAACGACACCTGGCATTTAGACTTTCCAAGTAATATCCTCGTGTCTTGTCAATTAGCTGTAATCTCTTTTGATCACTTTCCTATATAAATACAGTTGCTTTTGGAAATTAACAATACCTAGTTGATTTTCCTATATTAGCAGGCCTGGGTTGAGCGTCATTTCTGCCTGATTTGATTGTTTCAATTCGTCAAAAAAATAAAAATGTAAATGTTTATTATCAATTATTTTTAATCACTTTGTATATGAAGAGGCAAAACATCTTTTGTATCCCATTTTTAAGTGGTACATTGTTTATTTTTTTCTATATTATTCAAGTTTAAAAATTAATTTATTATTCATTCATTTTTGTTTAAGTATGTTGTTTTAAATTTTTTTATTATTTTGTTAATATAGTCAACTCAATTTATATATTTATGTATTGTTCGATACTAATTAGATGTTTAATATTGTGCATCTATCAAATTTTATTTGTATAGTCATAGAATAACATTATTGTTAGAATCACTTGATTTGTTAAAAGATATTTGATTAAATAACAAACTTCATGTTGAATTCAAATCTTCTTTAATACAAAAAAAAAATTGATTTGAAAAACAATAATTAAGATTGTAAATTATTAGAATGGAAAACAAATATTATTTAAATACGATTCTAATATTATCAAAATATATTCAACCAATCAATATACTAATCTATTATTATATTTAAATTAAATGTCTTATAAATACAAGATTCGTTATCCCAAATAATCTAAAGTACTATTTTATATTTATCTATAATAAATTTATAATCTATATTAATAATTTAAAAAACTACATATATGTATAACAATTAACAAATCAAAGTATACTAGTTAATAATTTTTAACTTGACTTTAAAATTAAAAGATGGTCCACAAACCATCATACTCTAGGTTGTGTAGCAATAGTACTCAGACGACAATTAGAAGTTGAATTTGCAGAGATTTCAGTCACTTGACGACAGCTGAAGACCAACGTCCTGGGTGGGACCTTGTTTTTTGGTCCCATTGATTTATGGAAGTTTCGACCCATTTTGTTTCTCTATGAAATGACGTTAAATGGAAAAAAATAGAGCTTTCGAGGAATTGTTAAAGCGTTTATATTGGAATGTACCATAATATTAGCTTCCTTCATTGTATTTTCTTAAATTTGAAAAAACAAAAGTTTGAATTTTTTTTTGTCTTTGGTGTGTTTTGTAGGGAGCTTAGCCCGTGAAGTCAAAACAATAGAAAATAGTATAATATAATGTAAATATATGTATATGTCATTTTAGCATATTTTTAGCACGCCAAAGCAACCACCTATGGTCAACAAAATTAAGCTATTGATTTAGGTAAAACTTGAAGGTATCAAACATCTATCAATTAAACAAAATCTTATGATCATTTATACATATTAAAACGTAGAAACACACTAAAAATTCTTTTATAGACATTGATAAATGTAAAAATGTTTATTTATGTATGATATTTTAAAATTAAATTAAATAATTACTATCTAATTAATGATAAAGGTCTTTTAAAAACAATAAAAATTGTTTATTATCTTATATTTTCTTTTTAATAAACATTGTAAAAAGAAATGTTCATTATCCCCTTTTACCTCAATAATGAACAATATAATAAACACCAAGTAAACTTTAAAGTGTCTCAAAATGATCATGAGCAAGGGGTCTATAAAAATAGTAATAATTTGTGTTGAATTTAGGACAATATAAAAGTTCAATCAAGTCTTGTTAAATCAACTCACAAATGATGTCAATGTGCTCATCTAAATAATATTTTGATTGACATCACAAAATATTATCATGTGAATATCTTGAAGGTGTTGTAGATTTTGTAACATGCTTCTCAACCAAAAAGTCTAACAAGAAGCAAAATTAGTATTGTAGTAGCTTTACATTCAACCTTTCCAGAAAAAGAGATGTATTGGGTTGCTTCTTGGATGTCCAAGAAATGATTGGAAAACCAAGAATATATGTATAACCAAAAGTAGACTTTTGATCATCTAATGGACCTTCCCAGTTAGAATTAGTATGACCACCGAATTTACTCTCCTTGGAAAGCTAAAATTAAAGAACATAATAAATTGTTCCTCTAAAATGTTTGAGAATATCTTTAGCGGTAATTTGATATGTTTCCTTAGGTTTAGACATGAACCTATAGACCAAGGTTACTATATATGTAATATCTAGTCTAATAATGTTCAAATAAAGAAAGCTTCCAACTAGCTATCTATAGAGACTGGGACTTACAAAAGGAAAATCATCAGAATTAGAAAACTCAACACCAAACTCCATAGGTATGGCCATGAGATTGCAATCTTGCATATGAAGCCTTTGAATAAATTCTGAAACATACTTCCCTTGACACACAAATATACCCATATGGGTGCTACCAAACTTGAAAAGCGAGAAAGTAATGTAGTTGTCCTAAATCTATCATGTCAAATTTTGAAATCACTATTGTTCTAAATTTATGGAACAAAGAGGAATGATTCCCAATGTATATGAGATCATGCATATATAGAACAATAATTATAATATCCTCACCAAAATATTTTATATACAGATTACAAAACCTTTTTGTTGAAAATAAGAATTAATTTTAGAATACCATACTCAGAATTCTTCTTCAACTTGTAAACAAAATATTCTATAGAAATGAATTCAAAACCTTGAAGTTGAGAAACATATAATTTCTCATCAATATAACCATTCAAAAAGAACTTTTAACATCTAAAACAATTCCATCAATTTGACTAATACAATAGTGTCTATCTTAGCTAGATAAGAGAAATTTTTTAAATATAGACAATACCATCTTATTGAACATATCTTTCTATAATAATTTAACCTTATTAGATTTATATTTAATTCTATAAATCTACCTTTTGCCAACAACATCCTTGCCAAGAAGCAATTCGATAAACTAGCAAGTATCATTTATCTTAATGAATTTCATTTCACTCTTCATGGCTACAATCAACACTTCTTTTAACACTCCCTTTTGCAAAATATTCCAGCTCATCCTTTTGCATAGCATGAGTCATAAGATCCTAGTCAACTTGTCTCTAGAACCTTGTAGTCATTTAATCAAAACTAGTATCGAACAAGAATGACAAGTTTATCTTAGTTCTTCTTTGGTATTTCCACATTTGAGTAGGAAGTTTATCCATCGTCAATGACTTCAAATTCACTAAACACAAGTAGATGAGATTCCTCTTCACTTACCTTTAGGGGCCAGTGCTTTTTATGCAGTTTGGCAGCCCTCGATTACACCAACCTGTGCATACCTTCATTGTGACGACATGCTTGCTTGGCTTCTCACTTTTCTTTTTCGGTGACTTGCTAATGGTAATCAAGATGTTATTTTACTCGACGAATCGATGGTATTGATTGGTGGCTGTATTGCATCCGTGGCACTATGTTTTTGTGTTGGACAATCATTTTTATTTGCTGTTGGTCAAGTGTTTGATGTTTCTGCAAGTGTTTTATCATTAGCCTGACATGTTTGTTTGGTGGCGCATGTAACAATCTTTGCAGGCACCTTATGATCTGATCGACCAGCAGTTAGATTTGACAGGCATACTGTTTCGATGTGTGGTCCGAGCCACACATACTGTATTATACTGTTCATGTTGATGCTTCCTTAGTTTCAATTGGAGTGAGTTGAGATACTATTGTATTTCTCTTTTTTTAAGGCAACTTTCTATATTCAATCGATCATGGTTCTTTAGACAATTGGACTTGTATTTTCAACTTCATTAGTTGAGTTGAGTAGTGATGATGGGATCACTTGTGCAGATTCATGTGCTATTTCTATTTTCGGTTGATAGATTTTTTGTTGTTGTTGTTGTCATATTATCATTGTTTGAGTAGTGTCATTTGGGACACTCGTGCAGATTGTTCTCTTTGAGATCCTGATTATCATCTTGTTTTGAAAAGGAGGTTCTTTAGTAATAGCACCATATCAATCATCATTTGATAATTGTTTGCAACTTTTTTATGCCTCAGTGATGATCTTCATGTTTTTGTTTTGGAACATTATTTTGGAGGCTTCTCTGTTCTTCATATTCTCTCTTTTGGAGATGAGTTTTCTTCCATGGGGTTTTTCTTCTTTTCTCCTTTCATGAGAGATTTTCATTCCATTGTAGTTGTGAATGGGTACTAAGATGGCTTTCTTGTCGGGACCCGTCTTGTGGGTTGGGGTGTTGGTGTTTGTGGTTTAATCCCACTTACATTGACTCAAGTTTACTTGAAAGCATCTGCTAGTTATTAATTGCTAGTATTATAATGTTTTTCTTATTTAAATTTTGGTTGAGGTAGTTAGTCAATAGTTATCTCGTACCTCACCACACCTCTATTTTCTAGGACTCCTATTCGACAAATAAACTACTATTGTGATTGTCTTTGCCCAAAAACTTTTATCTAGTTTTTTTTTTTCTTTCATCGTGCTTCTAGCCATTCAAACAATATATCTATTTTTCTCTAAGTAGCTTCATTTTGTTGTGGTGTGTAGGAAGTGGTAAAGCCTCTTTGAATCCCATGTTCTCTATAGAAATCCAAAAATATATTTGATTGAAATGCTCCCTCATTATCTAATCTAATAGCCTTAATGAATTGGCCACTTTATTTTTTAATTAATTGTTTTGACTCAACAATTTTATTTCAAAAATTTTATTTATCAACCAAATACTAGATCCAAAGTTTTGTAAAATAATTATCAATCAAAATGAAAAATAATTGGATTTATGTAGTGAAATTCAGTTACATAGACCTACATATAAATTAGTATGAATAGCTTCAAGAAGCTTTCATGCCCTTCTAGACAAACCAATCATAAAATTATTTGTATGTTGTTTCTATATAATAAACATTCTTCATAATGTTCTCGTTTATTCTTAAGAAATGACAATCCTTCAAACCTTAAATTCCTTCTTAAGAAAAAGTAAACCACCAAAATTTAGATGATATACCTTTGATTCCTTAGTTGACTATCATGCAACTCTATAGTAATCAAGACCACCTTGCTTGATAAAAGTGAAGGGGAAACTTATGATTACTTTTATTTTGTAATGCAAACACTACCTATCTATGTAACTCATCGTTAATGATAAATTCATTCCTATAAAAAAATGATAACTTTATTCAAGAATTTGACTAATAGATATCACTTTTTTAAAATTCAAAGCTAAAAAAGTATTAGAAGTACACCTAATTTTACCACTTTCATTTCCTACTTCAATGGTTCATTTTATTTAATCCCATGCAATTTATTGTCCACCAATAAAATAGTACTATTATGATTTTCATCCAAATTAACTACCATATATATATATATATATATATATATATATATATATATATATATATATATATATATATATATATATATATATATATATATATATATATATATATATATATATATATATAGAGCATCCATTTTACATTAGGGTAAAAATTATATTACTAGATATAATTGATGTAATTTTTTTTGATCATGTATGTTTGTTTGATAGACATAGCCAAAACATATAGTGGTATATACAATGGTAACAACTATTATGGTGGTAAATAAATGCACATGTATCAAAGAAAAATAAGCATATTTGAACACACACTATATTACATCAATTTTCATCTAAAATATATAATATAATCTGTAAATTAATAAAAAGTCATTTTATATAGTAAAATATATATAAGAGAAATCTATTTATAGTTTTCCTTTCATCTTCCATGTAAGAGAAAGGATATACACGCCTCATAACAAAAGGGGGTGTACATGTACACAACATATTCTTAAGTGATAAGAATGGTATTACGACATTTTTGTAATGTTCACGATATATCTCTTTCGTAAAAGTCATTGAATCACAATTGAACATAATTTATTATATCAATTTTCTTCTAAAATCTTCAACCTATTCTCTTCGTCCTTCTACTTAGCAAGTTGTTTACCTTTTTTTATTTTTTCACAATGATCATATGTAAGTGGTGGCAATATTCTTAGGTCTTCTAAAGACTTTAGACGAGATACCACCACAAATACCAATCATGTTCTTTCTCTTGGTCCTATATCAATTGTGGCTTTTGAAAGAGTCAATCCTTGTTATTTCTATATTGTCAATGCTCATGTCAATCTTAATGGTAACTGAATTATGGTGCCCCTTTGTATTTATATTATTGGTACTATCTTAGGCTAATGATCTTCAAATGGTATTCTAGAGTAATTGTCAAACTCAACCATCACATATGTTGGGGGTTCTAGAGAAGCACTTCTTGGTTTGTAAATAATCTTTTGAATATATCCAAGAGCTCCATTCACAATAGCTTTTTGTATCCAAAGGTTTGAAGTCAACATTACCCTTGCATTCTTGGTGATCAATAATTCTAGATCAATTTCATCACTTGCACAAGCTGCTATTGTATTAGCACTTCCTACTTTTGTTGCAACACCGCATGCAACAGGTTTGCTCAATGATTGCAACATTTTCTTATTATGACTGGACATTTTCATTTGTAGAGAACATATGAACAGCTTTACCAAACTCATTATTGGTTGTGATAACTATGTTAATAGGATTTCTCATCATAAGAAACCTTCAATCATCAATTGTCGGGTTTGCATCTCTTAGATTCATTAAAAGTTGACAAAATATTTGTTGAATATTTTCTCTATGTTGTCTGATTTTTCTTTCCCAAAGTAACCACAATTTTGAATTCCTCCCATAGTAACTTAGTACGCCTATTTTTTTCATATGTTGGTCTATCATTAAGTGTGGGAAAATGACCCAAATCTCCAACCAAAATCATAGATATACTTGAGGGATATTTAATACAAAATATTTTTAAAACTATATATTAGTATTATAAATATAATATATTTGGTGACATAAAATAATTGTCTTGATCAGTAAAATTTGAAAGGTATACCTGCAAAGATTATGTTTGCACTTTGTGGGAATGCTTGTCAGAGTCGAGAATCAATATTTTCCAATAAGTTATGACCAATGAAGCTCATTTCATAAATCAAAATGTATTTGGTATGTGTCATCTCTTATTGAAAACTTGTAAATCATGTTCCTTCTAGATGTGAAAAATCTCAAATAGGGATTTTCAATTCTGAATGAATTGTAGAGGCTCCAATATTGAATGTTGCAACTCTTGTTGGTGCAACTAACAAAAGAGAAGGACCCGCAATTGCTGCAATTTAAAGATATTGACTAATGGCACCTATTAGGTATGAATTTCTGATGCCTGTGGTTCCTTGAATTATCATGTGAAGAGACACTCCATTTTGGTTCCTATGGTAGTGTGCCATAATTATATCAATTTATTTTTTTATTTATCACTAAGGGTCATTCAGTTGATGCATTGTGGAATATCATCATATAAGAGGCATCCATGTTATCTCATGTTGCTTATGAAATTGATTGCTCAAGTTGACACAAGGAAGGGGAGGAAGAGGGGCCAAGGACACACCCTAATCCAAATCCACCTTACAGAGATCACACACGAAAGTAATTACATAACAAGTGAGAGATAGAATGCAGATCAGATTCTTTATTTCATTAAATTGATTCATACATGTCAGGTTGTAAGGCCTTCCCAATTAGGACCAGATACAACAATTCAATTACAACAGTCCTCCAACATGCAAGGATTCAGAAACTATCTTCAACTCCTAACTGATACCATTCATCTTCTATCTCTTAAGCTTCTACCTTTATAGATGTCAACTACCTCCTAAAACTACAACCAGCAACTACAATATATACAAGAGGCTATCGAAACAAGTCGGCCTTCAGATCCACCATTAATGGAAGGAATGACTAGATCTAGGTCCACATGCTCCCAATGATAGATACCAACATTAAATCCGTGACTAAAATTAAATGCACAAGTTAGCCTCAACAAAAAACCAAAACAAACAACTCGGTAAGCAAGGATAACCGAGTGCCAGGAAATTAACTGGCCAACTCGGTTAAAGAAGAAAACCGAGCAACTATCGAGCCAACTCGGTCAAAGAAGGAACCAAGCAACACAAAAAACTCAAATTTTTTTTTGGTGACATGGGATTGACAAGGACCTAATATGCTCTTGCATCAGACACTTGGGGTTGTTTGAAATGATTCTTTGAATCATGTAGTAGGTACAACCTGAGCTGAATCCAACTCAGATTGTGAAATCCATGAACTATCTTCAATCGGTTGGTTCTTCCACTTTACTAGATATTCCATATACTGTATTCCTCTTTTGCTTCTACCAACTCTACATTCCAAAATCTGCTCAACTTCTTCTGTCTATCTCTTAGGATAATCATTTGGTACTTTCATTTCTTCATCCGATTCATGATACTCATACAAATCTGCAATGTTGAATATAGGTAATATGTCCATGTCATTAGGTAATTCAATCTCATAAGCATTTTCGTTGTCAAATCTCTTCAATATCTTGTAAGGACCAAATTTCTTCATTTTCAGCTTCCCATATGTTCCAACAGGAAATCTACCTTTCTTCAAGTGTACCATTACTTCATCCCCAATTACAAAAGTCTTATGTCTTCTTGATCTATCTGCTCTGTCTTTATATTTCTGATTACTTTTCTCCAACTTATGTTTCACTTCTTCATGCAATGTCTTCATGAACTTGAAGCAAACTTTACTCCTTCAACACTTCTCTTTTCTTCACCAGCAATATCCTTCAAATCTGATATACCTCTCAGTTGTATGCCATTGACAATCTCAAAAGGTGTTTTTCCAGTACTCCCTATTCACTGAATTATTGTATGCAAACTCTTCTTGTGCCAACATAGAATCCCAATTACTCGGTTTATCTCCAACTAAGCATCTCAAAAGATTACCCAAGCTTCTATTCACAAACTCTGTTTGTCCATTGGTCTGTGGGTGAAATGTATAACTATACCTCAACTTGGCACCCAAATTTTTTCATAGAGTCTTCCAAAAGTATCCAATAAATTTACTGTCTCTGTCAAAGATGATACTCCTCGGTAATCCATGCAAACTGACAATTTCTTTAAAGAAAAGGTCTTCTATATGCACTGCATCTGATGTCTTTCTATAGGGTATAAAATGTCCCATCTTAGAAAATCTATCCACAACAAAAAATATTTCATTACCTCTTACTGTCTTTGGTAAGCCAAGAACAAAATCCATATTGATATCAATCCAAGGTTTCTCAGGAAAAAAAATCGGTATATACAATCCAGTATTCTAACTTACTCCCTTTGTAACTTGACAAATTGCATAACTTTTCACAAATTTCTGAACATCCTTATACAAATGCAGCCAAAAGTATTTCTCCTTAAGTTATCTCGTACCTCACCACACCTCTATTCTCTAGGAATCCTATTCAAAAAATAAACTACTATTGTGATTCTCTTTGGCCAAAAACTTTTATCTACTTTTTTTTTCCTTTCATCGTGCTTCTAGCCATTCAAACAATATTTCTATTTTTTTCTAAGTAGCTCCACTTTGTTGTGGTGTGTAGGAAGTGGTAAAGTCTCTTTGAATCTCATGTTCTCTATAGAAATCCAAAAGTATATTTCACTAAAATGCTCCCCCATTATCTAATCTAATAGCCTTAATGAATTGGCCACTTTATTTTTTAATTAATTGTTTTGACTCAACAATTTTATTTCAAAAAATTTATTTATCAACCAAATAGTAGATCCAAAGTTTTGCAAAATAATTATCAATCAAAGTGAAAAATAATTGGATTTATTTAGTGAAGTTCAGTTACATAGACCTCCATATAAATTAGTATGAATAACTTCAAGAAGCTTTCATGCCCTTCTAGACAAACCAATCATAAAAGTATTTGTATGTTGTTTCTATAATAAACATTCTTCATAATGTTCTTATTTATTCTTAAGAAATGACAATCCTTCAAACCTTAAATTCCTTCTTAAGAAAAATTAAACCACCAAAATTTAGATGCATATACCTTTGATTCCTTAGTTGACTATCATGCAACTCTATAGTAATCAAGACCACCTTGCTTGATAAAAGTGAAGGTGAAGCTTATGATTACTTTTGTTTTATAATGCAACCACTACATATCTATGTAACTCATCTTTAATGATAAATTCATTCCTATAAAAAAATGATAACTTTATTCAAGAATTTGACTAATAGATATCACTTTTTTAAAATTCGAAGCTAAAAAAGTATTAGAAGTACACCTAATTTTACCACTTTCATTTCCTACTTCAATGGTTCATTTTCTTTAATCCCATGCAATTTATTGTCCACCAATAAAATAGTACTATTATGATTTTCATCCAAATTAGCTAGCTTATATATATACACACACACACACACACACACACACACATACATATATATATATAATTCATTGAGAGATATCCTTCTTGAACGCCCATTTTACATTAGGGTGAAAATTTGGTTAAAATAGGTGCCTTGAGAAGGATATCTCTCGGTGAATTTTATATATATAATAAAAAATATATATAAGCTAGTAGCAGTCGTGATGCAACATGAAAGGCATTCAATAAATTTTTATATAATATAATGTTATTAGATATAATTGATGTAACATTTTTTGATCATGTATGTTTGTTCGATAGACATAGCCAAAACATATAGTGGTATATACAATGGTAACAACTATTATGGTGGTAAATAAGCACACATGTACATCAAAGCCAAAGAATCATATTTGAACACAAGCTATATTACATCAATTTTCATCTAAAATATATAGTATAATCTGTAACTTAATAAAAAGTCATTTTATACAGTAAAATATATAAAAGAGAAATCTATATATAGTTGTCCTTTCATAATCCATGTAAGATAAAGGATATACACACCTCATAACAAAAGGGAGTGTAAATACACAACATATTCTTAAGTGATAAGAATGGTATTACGACATTTTTGTAATGTTCATGATATATATCTTTTGTAAAAGTCATTGAATCACAATTGAACATAATGTATTATATCAATTTTCTTCTAAAATATTCAACCTATTCTCTTCGTCCTTCTGCTTAGCAAGTTGTTTACCATTTTTTATTTTTTCATAACAATCATATGTAAGTGGTGGCAATATTCTTAGGTCTTCTAAAGAATTTATACGAGATACCACCACAAATGTCAATCATGTTCTTTCTATTGGTCCTATATCAATAGTGGTTTTTGAAAGAGTCAATCCTTGATATTTATGTATTGTCAATGCTCATGTCAATCTTAATGGTAATTAAATTATGGTGTCCCTTTGTATTTATATTAGTGGTACTATCTTAGGCTGATGATCTTCAAATGGTATTCTAGAGTAATTGCCAAACTCAACCATCACATATGATGGGGGTTCAAGAGAAGCACTTCTTGGTTTGTAAACAATCTTTCGAATATATCCAAGAGATCCATTCACAATACCTTCTTGTATCCAAAGGTTTGAAGTCAACATTACCCTTGCATTCTTGGTGATCAATAATTCTAGATAAATTTCATCACTTGGACAAGTTGCTATTGTATTAGCACTTCCTACTTTTGTTGCAACACTACGTGCAATAGGTTCATTCAATGAATGCAACATTTTCTTATTATGACTATGGATATTTTCATTTGTAGAGAGTATATGAACAAATTTACCAGACTCATTATTGGTTGTGATATCTATATTAATAGGATTTCTCATCATAAGAAACCTTCAATCATCAATTGTCAGGTTTGCATCTCTTAGACTCGTTAAAAGTTGACAAAATATTTGTTGTTGAATATTTTCTCCATGTTGTCTGATTTTTTTTCCAAAGTAACCACAATTTTGAATTCCTCCCATAGTAACTTAGTATGCCTATTGTTTTCATATGTTGGTCTATCATTAAGTGTGGGAAAATGACCCAAATTTCCAACCAAAATCATATATAGATATACTTGAGGGATATTTAAAACAAAATATTTTCAAAACTATATATTAGTATTATAAATATAATATATCTGGTGAAATAAAATAGTTGTCTTCATCAGTAAAATTTGAAAGGTATACCTGCAAAGATTATGTTTGCACTTTGTGGGAATGCTTGTCAGAGTCGAGAATCAATATTTTTGAACAAGTTATGACCAATGAAGCTCATTTCATCAATCAAAATGTATTTGGTATGTGCCATCTCTTATTGAAAACTTGTAAATCTTGTTCCTTCTAGCTGTGAAAAATCTCAAATAGGGATTTTCAATTTTGAATGAATTGTAGAGGCTCCAATATTGAATGTTGCAACTCTTGTTGGTGCAAGTAACAAAAGATAAGGGCCCACAATTGCTGAATTTTTAAGATATTGACTAATGACACCTATTAGGTATGACTTTCCTGTCCCTAGGGTTCCTCAAATTATCATGTGCCGACACACTCCATTTTGGTTCCTATGGTAGTGTGCCATAATTATATCAATTTATTTATTTGTTTATCAATAAGGGTTGTATAGTTGATGCATTGTGGAATATCATCATATAAGAGGTATTCATGTCCTCTCATGTTGCTTATGAAATTGATTGCTCAAGTTATGTACTCTTCACCTTGATATTCAGTAGACAAATCTGTATGTCTATCAATGTTTGTTCTCCCCAACATATCTATCTCATAAATTTCCATATTTTTTCCATGATGTAGTCTAGATATAATTTCCCATTCATGATTTGTAGTATTCTTTTGAACAAATTCATTGTCTTCAATTTCATAATCACTCATATCTTCAATATTCTCTATAGTAGTTCATTCCACATGCCAAGGATTATAATTGAAGGACTCCCACTTTTCTATTATGGAGTCATTATCATGTCCATATCTCTTTCTATATCATGAAATAGTTTGTATAGTAATAACTCTGACAAACAAAAGCTGATCCATTTATTTGATTCACATGAAGGAATGGATAAAAACCTAGGGAAAACCCTATCAATTTATGTTATTTTCCTTGGCTCCCATTTATTTTCTCTTCTTCGTTTAGGATTATATATCCATGACCTAGCTGCTTCAATTAGAGAAACACCTTCCATAGAAAGAGGTCTTGTTTTTTATGTATCAATGAGATATTTTATTTGGTTTTCATTTCCTTCTTCAATATTTACAACTATAGGTTTGAACACCTCACCTAAAACATTCAAGTTAATGAATTTTCTACTGATATCTACCAATTGAAGTTCTAATAGGATGTGGCATGTTTCTTGAATCCCAATGTCTCTTTCTATAACTTTCTAAGTTAAAAGTTTTGTATATGCTCGCAAAGCTAAATCTTCATGGTTTTCTAAGTTTGAAAGATGAACCAACATCTGGTGGTATGTTTCTGAGATTTTTTCTACTTTTTTAGCATAATTTGTAATATATTTTATTATTGCATGCTTGGAAATAATAGGTTTCCAATTTATATTTTCTCTCCATAATTGTAGTATATGACGATTGTGTGAATTGACTCTATCATCATTTCTTGCTGGTTCAAAAAAAAATTCTCCCATTTCTATGTCTTCATATAATCTGGGTGGACTACCAAATTCAAAGGCCAAGGAGCATTGTACCTATATTCAATATAAACAAGTTGTACATTTTGTTACCTTTCGTTTGTACATTATTCAATTATGATTTAAAAAAACTTAATTTCACAAAATAATTACCTACAAATCATCACTCCTCTTTTTTTTCATAGGCATACACCCTCCCTACACACTATATGTCAATCTACGCAATTAAGGATCTCTTCATAGTCATGGTCAATATCCATCTCTGCAAGTTGTCTCATAATTTTTAGACAAGGATGTTGAGAATTTTTTTGGCATGCCTACAATTGAAAATATAAACAAATATATTAATTGTATCATAACATATAAAATAGACATGTCATATAATTTTAGATATAGATGCTCAAGTATATATAAACATGCTTGTATATTTCGTTGATGTGGATCTTTTCATGGATTACATGCATGGACAATGGAATGGAAATATCTCTCAGCTTTTTTTCATTGCTCCTCATTTGACCAATCAATGTTGTCTATATTGGGTGCTCATTCTATCCATATGAAACCATGCACACGTGAGGAACCCCTATGTTGCCACTCATATCTAGAGAAAATATATTTAACATTCATTCCTTTTTCTAGAATTTCTTTTCTAAATATTTAATGTCTCAAGTGCATGTAATGTGCTACTATATGAGGATAGTTGATAACATTTTATTTTCACCAATTTTGAGCTTCATGTGGGTTATTTAGTGATTTTCCTAGCATTAGTGCATGCAAATCGGGCCAATACATATATGTTTCACTTAATGTGAAGAATATTATTAGAGAGCCCAATTGATGAATCATATCCATCAATTATTACAATATTTAGCCCAATATGACCTTGTATCCCTCAATTATGTTCCAAACCACACCAACCTATCTTCCAAATGAGATTGTGACATATTTTCCATATGTTGGCGCAACTCATTGATAATGATCAACATATCTTGAAAACTTCTTTTTGCAAAGACTGCAGATGAATTTTGTGCATAGTGTCTCATATCATATTTGTCATAAAGTACCTAAATCTTGGATGTTGACTAAAATGATGATCCTTATACCCTAATAATGCTTCAAAAATTCATGCAGATGCACTCTCCTTAATCATGGTTCTAACCAATCACATCTACCATCAAGAAACAATGTAAATTTTATGTCAATTAATCCCGTTGTGACATATTCATTAATAGGAGATGCGCCAATTCCTGGCCAATCAATCAATGTTGTTGGATTTGCATCAATATTATTAACCCATCCATAGATTAATTCCATTTCTCTTTGGGCATTAGGTGGTCTAGAAGCCATTGATGTTGTGTGATCAATTATGTCACATTCTATCTCTATATGTGGCCCCACAAATATGATTTCATTCGTATTAGAATTAAAGTCCATATGTACTATCTTCAATTTGTTGAAAATATTTTCATCTGAATTTGGAGGTAGATCATTGCAAGAATTTTCATAAATTCTAACATTAGAGTAAAATTTTTCATGCTCAATTTTGTATTTAAGTCCTTTGTACACATGATCTCTATTTACTATAAAGTTATAATTTGTGCCATGTTGATCCCTTCTTCAAACAATAATGATTGGTAAATGATCTATTGTATGCAGCAAATTTTTTGAAACATGCTCTACATTATGTGAAAAACTTATTGTGTGTCCTTTGTATTTGTATTGTCCACTTGTTGCATGTGTAACTTGTAGTATTGGGTTAACACATTCAATCAACATTTCTTCTACTTGAGTTAGTTTTGCAAGCTCCTCTAGGATCCACATTATTTGAAGCTAAAAATATAATCTTTCCTCTATCTTGTCTACACCTATTACATATAGGTCCTTTTGAGTTACAATTCACTTTAATCCAAAGGTAGCACTCTTGACAAATGTAACACATATTTGACATTATAAATGTACCTAACTGATGTCTAAATTGCATTTGAAATCTTTGGAAATCAGCTAGAATCATTCCATTTGGATCTTGTCTAGCTTGTGCACCTTTTGTACCTGAATTAATCTCAAACTGACTTTCTTGTTGAGATGTCTCTAGTACTCGATCTATTGACCTTGAAATTTCATTTTTAAGATTCAAATAAATATTTTGATTAGATGGTTGATTGTACGTCCTATTTGAATGAGGTTCAATATATTTCCTTTCTTCTCTTTCAAAATGAGAGCTTTGTTTAGATGTTCTTTGACGACTATTTGTAATCATATTGTGTGTGAGTGATTACACCTTCATGAAATAACAAGATTTAAAGAGAATTTACACTATTCAAAGCAAACTAATCTAAATAATGCACAATTAATCTAAATATCTCATGGTTCTCTAAATTGAAGTGGTAAATGAGGCTCTCAGCTGCAAATCCTCACTAGTGACACTCTAATTATGAGAATTGAACTAAAAATGATATGCAAAATAGATCTAATTATCAAATTCTAGCTCTATTTGATAAGAAAATCTCTAAAATGATCAACAATTAAGCTAAAATATCAATGAAAATGCTAAGTGAGTGGTGTGGATGCAAATTGCAAGAGCTTTGCTGCAATTCAAAGATATGGAGTGGATTAATAATGCCTCAAAATGCCTTCTATTTATAAGATTTTCCCAAGGGTAGGGGGTAGAGTGAGATAACCATGGTTATGCTTGGGTAAGGTCAATTGGCTTTGCTTTGTCCCTAAATGGGGGGACAAACATTTAAATGGTTTCAAAAGGCTGGACCATTTCAACAAAAGTGAGTGATTTGTGTCCATTTTGTCTCCTTTTTTCCTTTGTTGAGGGAATTTTATATTTATTAATTAATTAAAGCAATTAAATTTAGCCATGAAGGGTAAGAGGTTCATTTTGATTTTTCATTTCAACAACTATGTCATTAATTGAATTTAATCAATTTCTTAGTGTTTTTCCCCTTTTCAAGCTTTATTTAATCATTTAATCATTTAATTGAATTTTCCTTTGATTTGAATTGCTTTTGTTCCATTTATTGATTTTTAGTGCTATTTTGATGATTTGATGCACCTTTTGATTGATTTAAGCCTTTGCCAATTTTTCGTGTCTACACATATTAGCTTCCTCTATATTTTGAAACTCTAATTCTTGCACTATTACTTCTTCTTTGCATCTACCATATCTTTGTCTTTTAGCTTCTTGATTTCTTCTCCTTTCCTCTTCGTTTTGATCATTTGTCATTTTTTCATGTCGTCATCTTCTATATTCTCTTTTTTATGCTCTTTGATGTTGTGTTTTATCCTCTTCTAATTCAAAATTCATTTTTGGAGGAACCATAGCTACAAAATAAATTATACTTTTAAATATCATATTAGAGAATTTGTGTATAGAATAATCTCAAAGTTGATTTCTTTTGGTGAAATAAAGATATATTTATTTTTGTATGTAACAATTGCAATTTGTAATCATCTACATCTCTAGAGAAATATTGCATTCTTTATGAGAGGATATGATGGTAGATATGCTCTAAACAAACTTTGTTAATAAATCTTATTAGATATATCTAGTGGCTTTGCTTTTTTGAAATGAAATATTTACAAAAAATAAGAGATAAATCAATTATAAAATATATGTAAAGGTAAAAAATAGTTTGATTCCTTAATATTGATAAGGAAAGTTCATGTATCATAAAATAGATCAAAATTAATTCCAAATAGTTGTGAAATTTTCATCTCCTTGACATTTAAATGTTACATTATGAAAAAGGAGTCTTTATTTTATAATTTCATTTCAATCTATGTTTGGTTCCTCTTATATTCCTTCAGTTGTCTCAATGCACTTGCCAAGGTCTCTACATCTTTTAACCATACTTTGAGATGTCATTTCTATCTTTGTTTGATTCCTCTTATATTTCTTAAGCCGCATGATTGTTGTTGTCAATGTATTTGTATTTGTTAGCCATACTTCAAAAGTGGGTGCTTTCTTTTTTACTGTGATTATGGATAAATCACCAATCTTTTTTTTTCTAGCATGTTTTCTATTTTTTTTTAAAATATATCTTCTAGCATATCTCACACAAGAAATAACTAATCAAATTATTTGTATACAATTTTCACATGTTTCAAGTGCAAGATAGATTTCATTTTCTACATTAAAAATAAAATTTTAAACTTCTATTTTTTTCTAAATGGACATAATGATGTGGGTTGGATAATATCAATAATGTTATATTTTAGGTATCTCGGGTTTGTTGAATAGAATAGAATGTGTCCCATTATGGGTCTTGTGGATTTTATCCATATGAAATGGTGTATGTAATATCATCAAGGGATGTTGATGTAGGATGCTGCTATTATGTAATTAGTCCAATATGTGGATGTTTATCTCTATTTTCTGGTTGTAGTCTTTAATAGGCTGATTGGGTTTTTTTTTGGCAAAATTGGAATATGATAGGTTGGTCGGGGTTTGGTGCAGTTATAGTTTTATTATTATGCATGATTGATATATGATGGAAGATTTTGTACTTATTACTTTTGATATTAATAAAATTGTATTATTACCGAGCTATAAAAAATGTTGGATTTAATCTATGTTCCTAGTGTTGGATTTTAAATCTCACTCCTACACCTAAAGGCTCTATGAATGAGAATAATAAAAAGTAGATTAGAGAGAACTTTTAAGAATCACTTTATGAGAAAAAATATATTTTGAAACAATCACATCCTTTAAAAAATTCATGCATTTTAAACAATCACATGATTTAGTAAAAAATAATGCATTTTAAACAATCACTATTTCAAATTATTTTATATTTTTATTATTTTAAATTTATTATTTACAATGCTCATGAATGGTGCAATTTCAGAAACTTTCAAACAAATGAAAATAAGCCAATTTTATAAAGCAGTAAGAAAGATGGGTACCTATTAATGTCCGCTATGCACTTGTAATGGCAATTTAGAGATTAACCTTTTTGAGATATTCTTTAGTATCCTTTCTATGCTATGAATGGCATGGACATCTGACACTAAGAGAAAATCATTCTCTTCAATATTTTTTAAAACATAATGTCAGTCTAGAAAAAAAATAGCATAAATGAACCACTTGAAATGGTGTTTCAAAGATAACTCATATAAATCTAAAATTATTGAAACATTAAACTTAGGATGCAATGAATGCAGAGAGAAGTGATAAAAAACTTGAACTTGGGTGAGATAAGTTGGCACATGAATTCATTAGACCAGTGGTAAAGATGACTGCATAAGGAATTCTCTAAGTATCTAGTGTATTGGTGATAACACAGCCACTCATGGTGAATGCGATGTGCGGTGATGATATGACAATATATGGTGATGCGATTAGAAAGGTAGAATCTACAAAGTCATATTAGCCTACTTCTATGATCGATTTCAAGTTTTTTATCACTTCTCTCTACATTCATTGCATCCTAAGTTTAATGTTTCAACAATTTTAGATTTATATGGGTTGTCTTTGAATACCATTTCAAGTGGTTCATTTATGCTATTTTTTTTTTCTAACAAAGTATAGATGAACTACTCTATAGTTTATGCACTAGTATAGATGAACCAGTGTAATCTTCATCTAGACAAAGTATAGATGAACCACTTGAACCGGTCTAACAAAGTATAGATGAAGATTTGGAAGGAAACATCAGGGTTATCGGCTAGAACAACCAACCAATTTAACAAGGTGATGAAATTGAGGTAGAAATTGGATTAAAGTTATTAATTTCTTTATTTTGAATTGTGTTGTTGAGATTCGACCTTGAGGATCAAAATTTCCTATGTTGGCATGATCTCTTATGAATTTGTATGGATTTTGGTGGCTGACATCAGTAACATGTTTAGGGTTATTCCTCCAATCTAAAAGTGTATATAGATGAGATCAAATTGAAGGGTAAAGTTTATGGTTAGAAGTTGTAATGGTTATGATCATTGAAGGAAAATTTTGTATGATAAGAGAAGTGATTTGAGAGGAGATAAAGTGGATCTTTCAAGCAGAGTGTGCTACAATCAAATCAGTTTTATTGAGTTCTTTTTCAAGGGAAGTTATAACATGATTGCAGTTAAAATCCTTTAGCTAGGTTACTCCTAATAGGGTATGCAAGATCCTAAGAGGTCTGAAGTTTAATCCCTCTAACTAGGTGACTCTTAGAAGGAGTTATAAATCCCATAAAAGGACTTTGTAATAGCTTTTAACCAGGCTATAGATACTCTTAACCAAGTATACCCTTAGCAGGGTGTTGCAATTGCTCCTAACAGGGAAGATCTTATTTATTGCACTAGTGAAATTAGCGGGTGACAATTCCCACCATGGTTTTTCCCTCTAACAAGGGTTTCCACGCAAAAATATTATCCTTTTTGTGTTGAATGCTTGTGCATGTTTTATGTGTTATGCTTCTATGTTATATTTACCTTTGCATGTTGGTTAATTTGCATATTTGATAAAAGGTTTTATAAATATGTGTTTGCATTGATTCACCACCACCCCACCCTCTCAACGCCTTGTAGCATTAACAATTGGTATCAGAGATATGTTTCCATGAAGAAGCCTAATATCTTGGGGAAGATCCTTAAGGCAGACATGGATAGTTTGAGATATTAGAGGAAATTTGAAAGGCAACTTGTAGAGGCTGATAAATTTATTAAAAAGATGAAGGATAAGTTCAAGTAGTAAAGAGCCAAGAGACAAGATATTTTTGAACAATTGAATGAAAGAAAATGTATATCATTGAACAATCTGAACAAAGTGGATCTTAGGAATCTGAAGAAGCCTTGGAACAATTGTCTTAGAAGAATGAGAAATTGCATAAAGATAAGAAGAACATCAAGAGAGAATTAGAATCTTTGTCAATCAGAATGGGTGAAGAAATGGAGGCAATGAAGACAACATAAGTAACAAGGAAAATGGCAGAGGAATCCCTACGAGAGAAACGTGAAGCTCTAAAATCCAAGGTGGATGATATTTTCAAATCTAAACAAGAAGTCGGTGCATTGCATGCACAACTACATGATACAAATGAAGAGAATCAAGAAGCCCTAAGAGATAATGAAAATCTAATGAAAGAAAATGAGCAATTGAAAGGTGAGTTGAAGACTGCAAATGATTTACTCAAGAAATTCAATAAAGGTATTGTAATACTTGATGAAAAATTGAAGATTCAGAGGATGCATGGAGAGAGCTATGGATTAGGCTACACTAGTTATGAGGTTGGTGAATCTTCAGGTGCCAAGAAGGCCATACAAGATGAAAAATCTGCATCTACGGTGAATCAAAGGAAATATAGTAAGAAACCTTATAAACCAGTTTGTTTCAAAGGTCATAAGGTTGCACATACTGCTAATGTATGCAAGACTATCATATCTAGTATTCAAAGTATTAGATATAATGCTAGACCAAGCACTTTTCATGGTTATTGTTATAATTACAACAAATATGGTCATAGATCTAATGAGTGCAGGACAAGAGTGAAAAATCAATGGTCACTAGTCAACCAACAGAGTCCTTATTAGAATGAGAATTGGTGGGATGTTATATGCTCAATTTATCATAATTATGGTCACATGGAGATTAACTACAAATTGAGGACTAATAGAGGAAATGTGGGACCTTAGAGATCAACTGGTATGACATGTTATCATTGTCACAATATAGGACACATTGCAAAGTTTTGTAGAGAAAAGAACAATAAGGTGAATCAGCCGATTAACCAGTTTGATGAGAAAAAGGAACAGAAAATTGTGAATGTTGAAGAGGCCAAAAGGAAGATGAATCAAATATTGATGAAAAAGAGTGATGGAAAATCATTAGAAGGATCTACATCTCCATCGGGTCTGGAGAATTCATCATCAAACTAATTCATATTTGACTTAGGGGGAGAAAGCATTGTTGAATCCATTAAAGACTCCCTAGATGCATGTGCGGTAAGTTTTATTTGCATATTTAGATGCATATGGTTGTTTTGAAGTATGGGATGAAGTTTTAGTTTAAGTACATGACAATTTGGATGACCGCTAACTAGATTTGTTGAGACATATGTTATTTTGTTTCAACCAATGATGCATTTAATGCTTAAGTGTGGTGGAAGATAAAAGGTGATTTTAGGTCTTATTTTGCAACTACACATTCAAGAGCTATAGCCAGAAGAGAAAGAAGAAAAGAAAGTGAAGATTTATAGAGATTGAAGTGATTGCAGAAGGTGTTGAAGTGATTTAGGTCAAGAAACTTGTGAGTGTTTGTACAAGTCACCATGCGTTAACTCATAAAGGTATTTATTGGTATCTCTAAACTTAAAGTCCATTATTTTAAATATGGCTACTCCTATTATTGTCAAGATCATAGAGAAACCTAGACCAGTATTCAAGAGACATCTGGATAAATCAATGGAAAATGATCCAAAGGGTGCCCTAACCAGCATTCCCTATGGTGTAATGCATATGGAAGACATTAGATCATATATTTATTGTAAGATCAAATACTTAAGGGAAAATCATATACAATCACTTTACAGAGATTTGTGCAAAGATTCAGTATTGAAGGATGGGTATAAAGTCAACTCAGTTAAGGTTTTTGAGCACGCTATTCACTTTCCTTTAGAATTTGAAGAAGAATAGATTAGATATGTGTTGAGCAAGGTGCATGACAAGTTTATATTGTTTGATCGACCCTATAAAATTAAAAAAGAAGTCATTCATGCAGTAACAAGTTTCTCTGCTACTAGAGAGATATCACAACTTAGATCTATTCTACAAGATGTAGTCACAGAACTGACCAAGTCTAAATGGGATAAGTGTGCGATGAATACCAATGATATCCTAGATGAGGCAGTTAGGTTTGCATCCATGGTGGTTGGATAAAAAATGTTTCATTATAGTAGAATCAATAGTGTGCCAACTACAACAATTCATAATGCGTATAAGATGGTGAAGGAGAATGCAAAGTATGATTTGTGTGTTGCGATGAGAGACTAGTTCTTTCCAAACATGAAGAAGATAAAGAAAGACAAAAGACAAGTGTTTAAGTATAGCCAATTTCTTGTAGACTTTTTTTTCTATTTCCAGAATTTCTTTCCTGGTATTGGACCGGTTAATTTGGTAGATGGTACTTCGAGTGTAGTTCAAATGGAGAATTATGCTAAGATACTTAGAAATAATTTTTGTAAGAAATTTTGGGGATATTTTAAGGATTTACAAAATAGAATGCATGAAAGAGAAAGGATTCCAGCACATGTTATTGAGAAATATAGGGATAATATATGTTTAATGGTTGATACTGATACATGTCAAATGGAGGCAATAGTCCCTAGGACTTCATGGGATTTACCTATGGGTTACTAGCTAGAAGCTAATTTAGCTATTACTTATGTTGATGAGCTATTAAAGAGCCCCATTAATCACAATGCTAAGAGATTTGGAACTTACAGGGAAAAGTATCTTGAAGTTTTTGATACATTGAGTGCTCCAGTGATTGAAAAGAAAATTAGAGAGGGGGTTGAGAAGCTCTTTAGGAAGAAAGGATTCACTCGGGAAGGTATAGATAAACTGAGAGAAAAACATGAAGATGATAAAGTTGGAAATTCAAATACTACTACTATAGAAGGGTATGTGCAAGATCACGAGGGGCCAAAAAGTGGTGATGTGAAAAATATTCACTTTTCACTCATCCAAAAGGGCATGAAAATGCTTGTTGAATTTTTAGTAGGCTTGGGTGTTAGTACCCATGGGAAAACCTGACACCAAAGCACAGGCTTAATTGGGTACCCAAAAAATATCGGGTACCCGAAACCTATGGCATAAATCAAAACCCGCAAGCTATTTTCCTCATTTCTCCTCACATTTTGGGTTTGGAAAACGGCTGCAAATATCATATACATGATATTTTTAGGTATCTAATTTTTGCAACAACAAATTCAATCTCTGCAATATACGGTAAGTAAATTCTTTGTAGATTTTGATTATTTTATTTCATTTTGATGCTAAATGTAGTTTTTTTGGTTGAAATAGGGTTTTGTATTTATTTTTGTAATAATATATGAAATCAAATTGAAATTTAGATTTGTTTTTTATTTAACTAGGCATGGCTAATAACAATGAAGAAAATAACCCTCACGCACCAAATAACGATCCCCAAAACAATCTCCCATCTCAAAACCCTCGATCTTTAGAAGATTTGATACAAGATAATTTGATCACAATACAAGGTTTCCAAAACACATATCAGAATATACCTACATTAGGTACCATGCTTGCCACATTAAATACTATTGTTGAAAATATTGACACGCTCACGCAGCAACATAATGCTGCTCTTCATTGGCGTGATGATATTCATGCCCAATTTGATGACAGGCTTGACCATGATAGGATTGCGACCCTTAATATAAGTAAGGAAGATATAGCCTCTCTTTTTTTGAATCCTAAAATTGGATTACAAGTTGACCCCAAAAAACCCAAATTATCAATAAAATGGTGGACAAATGAAGCAATGCGCACACACTTTTGGGATCATTGGTGGATGGTTTTTGATAAAATACCCCATAGCAATTTGGAGCTCCCTTTCTATTTCATAAAAAAATTGTATGCTAAGTTTTTGCTTGGTTACAATGTTAATTATTGGAGTATGAGGCCCAACATGGGCATAGGCAGAGGAGCTCCTCAGACTAGGCCATTTTCCCAGCGCAAAAAGGCCACTAACTTTGTACCCCCCATTGATGTTGCACCCCCTCCTTGAGTACAACATCCCGATATCATTGCAGAGGCTGCCTCATAGACTATTAGGGCCATTCATTTGCTGAGTGATCAGTTGATCATGCAGACCAGGTCAATGTTGCCTCCTAGTGTGGATGATGTTGGTGCATTGACATCTCACCGGAGTTCACATGTATGCGAGCCCCATATTTGCATTATATGCAAGAATATGTGCCTCAGACCGCTTATTGATGCTGATACATATCAGTAGGTTATTGATGAGGAGGATGTAGGAGACGTAGATGCAAAGGCTGCAACACCTCATGGAGCATCTACATCTCATGAGATTTTTCAGGAGGTGTACGCAGAGCCATGGACTCCTATTGATCAGAAAATGATTCGACATCTCATTAAATGAGATTTTTTTAATTATAATGAACTTTCAAGTTTAGGTTGTCCATTCAACTTCTAATGGGAATGCAAATGTAATGACCTTTCAACTTCAAATGATGATTTATAAAGAGGCTGAAGCCAAATTCAAGAGCAGAAAGAAATGGAGACACATCTTGTTTGCTGAGATTGCTATCAGATCTTATGGAGTTCATGGGCATACATCTCATTCACAGGATAGCCCAACTTCTATGAACTCGACATACAACTCATCTACGAGTTTGTCCAAGCAGATTGATTAACAAGCATCCATCTCACTTACAAGATTGTCCAAAAATTGTACCAAATTCTTAGAATTATGAATGAAGAAAATTTTTAAAATTTGTTTATTGTGTATTTACAATACCAATGTTTCTTCTTTCGGTATTGTCCTCTGAATTGACAAAATAATTCAAATCAGTGGTATCAGAGCCAAGTTCGATTGCTTTAAATGTGTCTACAATCAGATTTAGCCCAAAATGAAGGTTTGCTAATCTTCTCCCTCAAAAATTAGCATTGGGTCTCCTACAATTCGATTTCTTAATTTCCATTTGATTTGGTGGTGTATTATTTCAAGTTATTGTAACAGTCCTAATTTTTGGGATACTCATGTTCTTCATTATCAGGTTATGATTAATCTGTTTGAAAGATTGTCAATCGATATCATTAGTTCAGTTTAGCCTATGTTTAGTTTTATAACAGTGATAGAAATCAAGTTTTGACAGTTTGATAGTAATTAGAATCGGTTCCCATGATAGGGCTGATTTGGGATGATGGCGGTTTCTCATGTAGCAGAGAATTGATTTTTAAAGTCTGAGCATTCGTTGTAGATTGAATTTAAGAAGAAACAGTTTTGTCAAGAACCGTTACCACATTATGGTATTGGTTGAATTTTATTATCAGGACTAGTTATTCAGTCTAACTATACCAAGCAGCGCTAAGAGAATATGGGTCTACGGTTATTGAAAAGAGGGCCCAAGAAAGTTCTGATTCTACAGACTATTCATAGTTGGAGTGACCAAATGATATTAAAGATCATTCATTCATAACAGCCGAAGACTATCATGTTGGGTATTTGGTCTTGCAGCAAGGAAAAGGTGGCAAATATGTATTACGTGCATGTACATACTGTGACAGACCTGTATGGTAATGAATTATATTCTCAGTCCATGGTAAGTGTAAAAACGGTGGTTGGTGACTTCGAATTAGAGTTATTTTGTGTTTGGGGTGTTGCTGAGAGATGGTGTTTTCAATCTTAATCCATAGAAGACCCCAAAGATATCAAAGGAATATGGATCTCTGAAATCAATGTTTATAAAGGAAGCTGAGATGATTAAGTGGTTGCAGATTTAGAACCATCGAGTTAGAACGGGACACCAACATATCTGAAAGTTCACTTTTGTGTCTGACAGTCTTGCATAAGAGCTCTGCAATTTCTTGTTCCTCTGCAGATTGTTCTGGTTATGTGCCTTTGAATCCCCATCTCAAGTGGGTTCTGTGGTGCAGTCAGAGGTTATGCTCCTCTTCTTGCAATGAAAAATTCACACACTCATTTGCAATTTCAGCTACCCAATACAGAGGAGCGCTCTAAAAGAAAAAAAAATTTCATGAAAGAATTATGATTTTGGAAAATCATTGCTTCATTTGGAAGATGGTAGGGCAATGGGGCCCATTGCCTTATAAGGAAGGAGGAATGATCAGAAAATGATTCGACATCTCATTAAATGAGATTTTTTAATTATAATGAACTTTCAAGTTTAGCTTGTCCGTTCAACTTCTAATGGGAATGCAAATGTAATGACCTTTCAACTTCAAATGAAGATTTATAAAGAGGTTGAAGCCAAATTCAAGAGCAGAAAGAAATGGAGACACATCTTGTTTGCTGAGATTGCTATCAGATCTTATGGAGTTCATGGGCATACATCTCATTCACAGGATAGCCCAACTTCTATGAACTTGACATACAACTCATCTACGAGTTTGTGCAAGCAGATTGATTAACGAGCATCCATCTCACTTACAAGATTGTCCAAAAATTGTACCAGATTCTTAGAATTATGAATGAAGAAAATTTTTAAAATTTGTTTATTGTGTATTTACAATACCAATGTTTCTTCTTTCGGTATTGTCCTCTGAATTGACAAAATAATTCAAATCACCTATTGATATGGTAAGAGTAAACATTATAAATAAATTTGTTATATGACTTATTTAATTTATTTATTTAGATTAGTTTTAATGATTGCATGCACTTATCTATATATTTTTTTTCCATTTATGTTCATTCGATGACATAGGAGGAGTTGAGACAGGTGGACGAGTCCACAGCTTCAGCCATTTCATTTGGCCTTAATGCCTATACGGTATATTATAAATTATGTACCCATTAGTTTTTTTCATATCATTTGGTGTACATGCTTAAATCTCTATCAATTAGAGCAATAAAATTGATACATTTACTAATATATTGTCATCTTATTGTACTCTTGCAGGCTACAACCGATGTGAGTGGGGGGCACAAGGGGGTTCCTTCATCAGGTGTTGACAAAGGAAAGCTAATTAATTGTTTAAGATTAATTATGCATGCATATGTATGCCACTTGTGTGTAGTAATAAATATTTTACTTGAATTTATTGTATAGGGTGTGGCTATCAATGATGCTCCGACACGGGTTTGGGAGCCTAGGTTGACAGGCATCTCGATTCGGAGTGATAGCCCGATTGTACATAGACTTTTACATATTGTTATTTGTATTTTGTAACCAGGGTTGTTATGATGAAGTACATTTATATATAATTGACAATATTTTTACTCTCATAGGTTACTCCTAGTGTGAGGGAGGGCCCACAAGAATCTTTTGTATCTTTGTTGACCTAGCCCACTATTCTAGAGGAGGGATCACCAGATGTAAGTTTTAATTTTAATTCAAATCATCCTATTTTGTAGATTTATTACTCTATGTTGCACCACTCTACTAATCTCATTATTGCAAATATATATTTATAGGTCAGAGTTGGTATTGTTGGCATGGTCCCTTCACTACTAAGGACTTATGCTAGGACACCTGATCATAGTAAGCGACCGAGAGGTCAAGTACAGATATTTGTATTCAGTTATAATTTTAATTAAATTAGTGTTTGAATTATGAATTATATATATATATATATGTACAAATCATATAAAGTAAGCAATCTAACTTGGGTTTGAACTCATTTTTTATGCAGGATCAATCAGAGCCAAACACTTCTTCAAAGATGCTACATTTTGATGATCCCCCTATGACATAGGATGTAGTTTTAGTTTTGTGGTCATTTAGAGATGCCACTTGACACATTTTGAGATGGCATATATGCCACATTGTACACCTTGAAACATTGATTTTGTAGACATTTTGAAATGGCATGTGCCATATTTTTATATGGAGATACTTTTGATACATTTGATACTTTCTATATATAGAACATGTTCATTTTTATGTTATATTTGCATCATCTTTTGTATACATATTTATTATTCATGTTTATGGAATTGAATGGTGAAGTTATATCTTGACTATGATTATCATTATGATTTAAATTATATCTTGTTGAAGTTACATTTGTTTTTCTTTACTCTGGAATACCCTGTTCATGGAGCTTATTATGTTTGAGGTTTAACTTCTATAGATTTCCTATGTTCTTATGTTTCATACCATTATATATACTCACTTGAGCCACTTAGTACTACATTGTTTCAATACTATGTATATAATCACTGTGTATATAACTCATCATATTGGGGTTTACTAAATCCACAGAGAAATGTAGCACTTGTGCTGTTAGGTCACTTGGGTCGAACGTGGTCGCGAGCATTCCAGTGACTCCATGGGAAAAATGTAGTTGTCAATGACATTTACCTAGCCAAACGGAGCTGATGGAGCAAACGGTTCGATCCCAGGATGGACGGTTTGAAAGATACACTATTGAGCTACTTTCAACTGACCCTCACTGCAAGTTTTGGCATCGACTGAGATCGCCTTGCCAAATACAAATGAAGTCGAATTGCCCAAAAATGAGAGAGGTTATTGTAGACCTTGGAAACATGATCTCGTAGCCCCTAATGGTTTTTTGATACCTCTCACGAGGTCTGAGATATGAGCCTCGTAATATTGCTGCCCAATCGTGCTTAGTACACCTTGGGGTCACTTGGGTCGAGCGTGGTTGTGAGCATTCCAACGACTCCATGGGTGGAATGGGGTTGTCACTAGTGTTTACCTGGCCAACTAGAGCTAATGGAGTAGACGGTTCGATACCAGGATGGACAGTTTGAAAGATACACTGCTGAGCTACTTTCAACTGACCCTCACTGCAAGTTTTGGCATCGATTGAGATCACCTTGCCAAATGCAAACGAAGTCAAATCGCCCAAAACTGAGAGAGGTTATTGTAGACCTTGGAAACATGATCTTGTAGCCCTTGATAATTTTTTGATACCTCTCACGAGGTCTGAGATACGAGCCTCGGAAGATCATTTCCCAATCGTGCTTAGTGCACCTTGGGGTCACTTGGGTCGAGCGTGGTTGCGAGCATTCCAGTGACTCTGTGGGTAGAATGAGGTTGTCACTAGCATTTACCTAGCCAACCAGAGCTGATGGAGTAGATGGTTCAATGCTAGGATGGATGGTTTGAAAGATACACTGCTGAGCTACTTTCAACTGACCCTCACTACAACTTTTGGCATTGACTGAGATCGCCTTGCCAAATGTAAATGAAGTTGAATCGCCCAAAAATGAGACAAGTTATTGTAGACCTCAGAAACATGATCTCATAGCCCCTAATGGTTTTTTGATACCTCTCACAAGCTCTGAGATATGAGCCTCAAAATATTGCTGCCCAATCGTGCTTAGTGCACCTTGGGGTCACTTGGGTCGAGTGTGGT
Organism: Chamaecyparis obtusa; assembly: GCA_027943335.1. NCBI lineage: Eukaryota > Viridiplantae > Streptophyta > Pinopsida > Cupressales > Cupressaceae > Chamaecyparis > Chamaecyparis obtusa. The sequence goes on along the minus strand of BSBK01000316.1, from coordinate 369,331 downwards.
CGCGAGCATTCCAGTGACTCTATGGGTAGAACGGGGTTGTCACTAGTGTTTACCCGGCCAATTGGAGCCAATGGAGTAGGTGGTTTGATCTAAGGATGGACGGTTTGAAAGATACACTTCTGAGCTACTTTTAACTGACTCTCACTGCAAGTTTTGGCATCGATTGAGATCGCCTTGCCAAATGCAAATGACGTCGAATCACCCAAAATTGAGAGAGGTTATTGTAGACCTTAGAATCATGATCCTATAGACCCTAATGGTTTTTTGATACCTCTCATGAGGTCTGAGATATGAGCCTCAAAATATTTATGCCCAATCGTGCTTAGTGCACCTTGGGGTCACTTAGGTCGAGCATGGTCGCGAGCATTCCAGTGACTCTGTGGGTGGAATGGGGTTGTCAATGGCATTTACCCAGCCAACTAGACCTGATGGAGCAGACGGTTCGATGCCAGGACGGATGGTTTGAAAGATACACTGCTAAGCTACTTTCAACTGACCCTCACTGAAAGTTTTGGCATCGACTGAGATCGCCTTGCCAAATGCAAACGAAGTCGAATCACCCAAAATTGAGAGAGGTTATTGTAGACCTCAAAAACATGATCTTGTATCTCCTAATGGTTTGTCGATACCTCTCACAAGGTCTGAGATACAAGCCTCGAAAGATCGCTGCCCAATCATGCTTAGTGCATCTTGGGGTCACTTGGGTTGAGCGTGGTCACGAGCATTCTAGTGACTCCATGGGCGGAATGGGGTTGTCACTAGCATTTACTTGGAAAACTAGAGCTGATGGAGTAGACAATTCAATCCCATGACAAAAGGTTTGAAAGATACAATTCAGAGCTACTTTCAACTGACCCTCACTGCAAGTTTTGGCATCGACTGAGATTGCCTTGCCAAATGCAAACGAAGTCAAATCACCCAAAATTGAGAGAGGTTATTGTAGTCCTTGAAAAAAAAATCTTGTAACCCTCGATGGTTTGTCGATACCTCTCACATGGTCTGAGATATGTGCCTCGAAAGATTGCTTCCCAATCATGATTAGTGCACCTTGGGGTCACTTGGGTCGAGCGTGGTCGCGAGCATTCCAGTGACTCCGTGGATGGAATGGGGTTGTCATTGGCATTTATCTAGCCAACTAAAGTCAATGGAGTAGATGGTTCAATCCCAGGATGAGCAATTTGAAAGATACACTTCAAAGCTACTTTCAATTGACCCTCACTACAAGTTTTGGCATCGACTGAGATCTCCTTGCCAAATGCAAACGAAGTCGAATTGCCCAAAATTGAGAGAGGTTATTATAGACCTTGGAATCATGATCCTATAGCCCCTCATGGTTTTTCAATACCTCTCACGAGGTCTGAGATATGAGCCTTGAAAGATTGTTTCCCAATCATGCTTAGTGTACCTTCGGGTCACTTGGGTCGAGCATGGTCGCGAGTGTTCTAGTGACTTTGTGGGTAGAATGGGGTTGTCACTAGTATTTACTTGGCCAAATAGAGCTGATGGAGTAGATGGTTTGATGCTAGGATGGATGGTTTGAAAGATACACTGCTAAGCTACTTTCAACTGACTCTAACTACAAGTTTTGGCACCGACTGAGATCGCCTTGCCAAATGTAAATGAAGTCGAATCGCCCAAAACTAAGAGAGGTTAGTAGACCTCAAAAACAAAATCCCATAGCCCTTGAAGGTTTTTCGATACCACTCACGAGGTCTGAGATATGAGCCTTGATAGATTGCTACCCAACCGTGCTTAGTGCACCTTGGGGTCCTTGGGTCAAGCATAGTCGCGAGCGTTCCAGTGATTCCTTGGGCAGAATGGGGTTGTCACTAGCATTTACCCAGCCAACCAAAGCTGATGGAGTAGATGGTTTGATCCAAGGATGAATGGTTTGAAAGATACACTTTAGAGCTACTTTCAACTGACCCTCACTACAAGTTTTGGCATCGGCTGAGATCGCCTTGCCAAATGCAAACGAAGTTGAATCACCCAAAACTGAGAGAGGTTATTGTAGACCTTAGAATCATGATCTCGTAGCCCTTGATGGTTTTTTGATACCTCTCATGAGGTCTAAGATATGAGCCTTGAAAGATCATTTCCCAATCGTGCTTAGTGCACCTTGGGGTCACTTGGGTTGAGCATGGTCGCGAGCATTCCAGTGACTCCATGCGTAGAATGGGGTTGTCACTGGTGTTTACCCAGCCAAATGGAGCTAATGGAGTAGATGGTTTGATTCCAGGATGAATGGTTTGAAAGATACACTGTTGTGCTACTTTCAATTGACCCTCATTGCAAGTTTTGGCATCGACTAAGATCACCTTGCCAAATGCAAACGAAGTCGAATCACCCAAAATCAAGAGAGGTTATTGTAGACCTCAGAATCATGATCCCATAGCCCCTAATGGTTTGTCAATATCTCTCATGAGGTCTGAGATATGAGCCTCGAAAGATCATTTCCTAATCATGCTTAGTGCACCTTGGGGTCACTTGGGTCGAGCATGGTCACGAGCATTCCAGTGACTCCGTGGGCAGAATGGGGTTGTCACTAGTGTTTACCTAGCCAAATGGAGCCGATGGAGTAGATGGTTTGATGCCAGGATGGACGGTTTGAAAGATACACTGCTGAGCTACTTTCAACTGACCCTCACTACAAGTTTTGGTATCGACTGAGATCACCTTGCCAAATGCAAATGAAGTTGAATCACCTAAAACTGAGAGAGGTTATTGTAGACCTTAGAATCATGATCCTGTAGCCCCTAACAATTTTTCGATACCTCTCACAAGGTCTGAGATATGAGCCTTGGAAGATCACTACCCAATCATGCTTAGTGCACCTTGGGGTCACTTGGGTTGAGCGTGGTCGCGAGCATTCTAGTGACTCCATGGGTGGAACAGGGTTGTCACTCACATTTAAAATGTCATGAAAGTGAACTACCAACTTATAGTCCACACCATTTTCACTAATGAAAAAGTTAACCCTTTTACTCTCCCATGCAAACTCAGAAAGCACGTCACTTACAGACCATAAAATAAACAATGCATTATGGTACACTGGGTAGCTTGCAAGCAGTTGTGTTTTACAGATTGAGTAAGTAGTCCTTGGGAACATGTCCTTGTCTATAGTGGAAACAATTAGTTTTTCATTCTGAAACAAGAGAAGACCCAAATGGGAAAGCATGCACACTTCTTTTCTTGACCCAGTTCCATTACAATGACTATTAGTGGTATGTTTGAAATTTGAACTGTGAAACTAATCATGATTAAGCTAGTCAAAACTCTACTAAAATTCAATTATTTTTAATATTTTGCCACCCCTCCCAAAACCCAATAACAAAGATTGAATATTAGGACATTTGTTTTTCTTTACTCTAGAATACCATGTTCATGGAGCTTATTATGTTTGAGGTTAAGCTTCTATAGATTTTTTGAAATGATAAAAAATAATATCCTTAAAGCATTAGAAACAACAATCAAACATGTAAGAATTCAAACCATGCAAATTACATAAGTAAATGACATGTAAGATCCCTTGTTGGCACTATTGGCCACCCATACATGATTTTGGTCATAAGTCCTTATCAAGACTTCTAGGACATTTAACTTTTAAATCAAATTGATTGTTACAAATTTCCATTATAGGCTTCAAAAGATCTCAAATAACCATTAAGGATCCTTTTGTCCTTCTATCTCTGATTGGATCCATGGTGATCATAGGTGTCTTTATAGGTTCTCCTGCACAAGTTACAATCCACATACAAAACCAAGTTTATTGACTCAAAATACAATCTAAGAAAGGTGAAATTAATGTATTGAAATTAAGCTTAATGAACTTAGAAAACAATGCACTAAGTTAACTTATTACCTAGTCAAGTGTTCCTGAAGGGTCATCTCTTTGCTTCAGGGTCTCCAATAGTGCTTCATGATTAGCAGTACTAATAGTCCAAAGTTCTTTTGTCTTTGGTCTTCCTTGATGCTTTGACAAATTAACATTTGTTGCTATAACAAGGTGTTTATACATGAGAATAGTTTTGTGCTTCTCATAGTCTTCAAATGCCAGAATTCCATTCTTTCTAATCATGTATGTTCGCAGCCATGTTCCCGCAACAATAACTAAACTAGTAGGATATGTGAACCCATCACCATCTATCATCAATTGTACAAGCTTCTTTTTACCTCATACATAATGTGCTAACTAATAATCTAACCTCTCATCATTCCCCTACAGTGCAACCAATGTAAAAACATATCCTGGCTTCAGAAGACCTGAAAGATGGTCATACTCAACTGAAGTGTCCATGTCATCATTTCTTATAGAGAGTGTCAAAGATAAAGGAGTTAGATACTATGGAACCCATGTATCCACCCACTCACTTGACTCATAATGATCCCAATCATACTGAAAACACATGGGGCAAAAACAAGCCAACTCTCATGTCCAAATGGTCCATGTACTACTATTGGAGCTTTGGAATGAATGCATTTTTGAAGAGTATTTCACTATTTAACAATCAAATCTATCTCCTATAGTTCCCTCCTCAACCAACCAAAAGAATCTATGCACTTTAGAATCAAGAGTCCCCCTATGACAATGCTAAAGTACACCAATCAATAATAAAATGAGCATCAAGAAGTACAGCACCTGAAATCCTCAATTTCTCCTTAACTAGAGCTCTCTTCACACACGCACCTGCTCCATCATGCTCCCCTTTCCCATGCCATGACTAAAAAAAACTCCAAATATGAGGTACATCTCTCTCCACATGCATTATACACAACCAATAAAACATTCTGGCATTCTTAAATTGACCGGTACAATTATCCGACCAAATGAGATGCCTATCCATAGCAATACCATTTTCTTGCAAGAATTCAAAATATTTCTGGAAACAATGTTCAACAAACTCATGAGAGTGAGACCTATCGTCACTCATATAAAAATGGTACTCTCTATATGCACCCTAAAATGGTGCCTAGACTTTGGGCCCCCATTCAGCAATTTATCAAATCCTTGAATCAATATTTTCAAAAATCAACATTTTTCAGATTATATCAATTTCCTTGATCAAATCTTATTTTATCATTTTTTATTATTTTCTATGGGCTAACCATTTTATCCTAAATTCTTTATTTATTTAAAAAGAATTTCCTCCCCTTTTATTAAATAAAAAGCCCTCATTTTTCCTCTTATCCTAAGTTGCACAAATAAAGCATTATTCTTATTTTATAACAAGAAGAAAATGTCTTTTTGTCTCATATGGGCATAAAAGTCAACTCTTATTTTCTCATTGGAGGATATTTGTGCACATGGATTGCTCCTCTTTGATGCTCCACCCTTGATTAAATCTTTTGCCTCTTAATCTCCATGGTCCATTCCTTTTCAATTCCTTTAAAATGAGAGCTCTTTTCTCATTCTTAGATCCCAACTTTTTATGCTAATCTTATGCTGCAGGATTTCTTGGAGACTTTGGAGCTTTTGGAGATCATTTCTTGCATTCTAGTTTCTTTCTTGCATCATAGCTTTCATGGCATCTAGCTTAGTTTCCTTTATTCTTTAGATTAGCTCACATAGCTTAATTAGCAAGGGTTTGTAATACTTTCCTTTCATAGATTAGCTTGCATCTTCATTCTTAGCATAGCTTGCATTGCATTGCATTCTCATTGATTCTTGAGGATATTGGCATTCTTTCCCTTGTCTCATTGAATCTTCCATTGTATGGTTTACTAGCAAGGTTGCATGCTTCAATAGCTCTAGTTGAGAGTAATATTCAAACAATCTTGTGACTCCACGCCAAGGGAGCTCTAGGTCACTTTCTCAAGGTTTTCCATTCATGGATTCCCTTGGAAGTAATGACTTAGAGAAGTGCACTATTTAGTATGTACATTTTTGGCGTAAGTACTATAAGAATCCTTCTCCTAAGGACTCTCCTGCTAAAAATAAAGATTACACTCTCAAACAAGATTATGTTAATGATGTACCTTTGTTTGGTGATGGTTCCTTTCCATCCCCTACTTCCTCCAATAACCATACATTTCCTAAAGCTTCAAAGTCTTCCAAATCTTTCACAAATATTTCATCCAATGAAGATCCTAATACTTTTCATGCAGTTCCCTATAGTTATCCTCAAGGGCTACCTCTTAAAGAAACTCAAGCTAACCTTCACTTGGATGCAAATACTTTCAATGATGCTAAACCTAAAGATTCTAAGCCTTTATGCGCTATAAAGCCTACTTTAGCTAGTCCTTCACTATCTCTTCCAAAGGCTTCCACACAATTCCAACATGCTTCCTCGTCCTTAGAAGTGGCCCCATGTCAAGAGGACTCTAAAAATAAAGAAAAGAACATAAAGAAAGATCAAGATCAAGAACCATCCATGTCATCCAATCCTTTTCATTATGTCTCTTATCCATTTCATGGTTCTTTTGATCCTCTACGCCCTTCCTCATTCATTCCACCATGTCTTAAGTCTTCTCATAGGAAAGATCAAGCTACTACTTACATTTTTGAGCTTATTGATAATCAAAATAACCTTACTACACTTGCGCTTTCCAAAGATGATACTTCCATTAAGGTTATTAAAAATAGTGTTGTTACTTCCGATGTTGAGCCTATTGAAAATCAAGAAAAAAACTATACGCTTATGCTATCCAAAGATCCTTGTCAAGATCAAAATCTTCAATCTTCTTGTTCTACCACTCCATGTTCACTTCCACTTTCTACTCTTCCTAAGTCTTTGCAAGCTTTGAAAAATCCTATCGAAGAAGTTGCTCCATTTCAAGATGTTCACGATCCTATTGAAAATCCTAATGCTCACTCTAAAGATGCTGATGTCCTTGGTTGTCATATAGATGTTGATGAAATTATTGATTTTTCTTTTGCATCTTCCACTTCCATCCTGAGACTTCCTCCACCAATACCAAAGGCTTCACGTCTTCCTTTTGTAATCATCCAAAAATGGTCACCTAGACTATTAGCCCCTTGCTAGCATTATTTGCTAAAATCATCAATTGCTTATTCTTGATCAAATTCTGATTCTATCATTTATTCGATTATTTTCTATGGGCTAACCATCTTATCCTAAGTCTTTATTTAATTAAAAGGAGTTTCCTCTTCTTTTAATTAAATAAAAAGTCCCCACTTTTTCTCTTATCCTAAGTTGCACAAATAAAGCATTATTCTTATTTTATAAAAAGAAGAAAAGCACTTTTTGTCTCATATGGACACAAAAGTCAACTCTTATTTTCTCATTCAAAGATGCTTGTGCACATGGATTGCTCCTATTTGATGCTCCACCATTGATTAAATATTTTGCCTCTTAATCTCCATGGTCCATTCTTTCTCATTTCTTATAAAAGGAGAGCTCTCTTCTCATTCTTAGATCCATCTTTTGAATACTAATGTTATGCTGCAGGTTTTCTAGGTGACTTTGGAGCTTTGGAGATTTGAAGCATTCTTAGCTTTTACATTCACATTCTATCTTAGTTCCATTCTTTCATTTTAGTTTCATTATCATGGCATGCATAGTTTAGTTTCCTTTATGCTTTAGATTGATTCACATAGTCTAATTAGGAGGGTTTTGTAATACTTGCATCTTTCCTTTCTATAGCTTAACTTGCAGATTCATCTTAACATAGCTTGCATCTTCATTTCTAGCATTTCATTTCATTCACATTTTGATTCTTGAGGATATTGGCATTCTTGCCTTTGTCTCCATTGAATCTCCCATTGCATGGTTTACTAGCAAGGTCATAGGCTTAAATAGCTCTAGCTGAGAGCACACTTAATTTCCTTGCACTCCATGCCTAGGGAGCTTTAGGTCAATTTTCAAGGATTCCCATTCATGGATTCCCTTGGAAGAAAAGGCTTAGAGAAGTGCACATTCTATTGTGTACATTTTTGGTGCACACCATGGGGCAGAACACTCTAGTTTTTTCCTTCATTTTTATGCATTTCCGCACTTTTTTCATCATTTTTTTAGCTTACTATTTTTGGCATAGTTTTACTTTTTTCTGGAAGATTATCATACGATACTTCACTAGTGTCGTGCGATACTTTGTCCTATACTGGTGCGATACTTTACCAGTTAAAGTATCACTCTCTTTGTAGAATTCTATCACACTATTTGGAACATTATGTCGCCTGTAGGTATAGTGAAGTGTCGCCCAGAAAGATAATATCACCCCAGTATACTGTAAAGTATCACATGATACTTCTAGTGATTATACTATTGCCTGTACCCAATAGTGAGTTGTTTCTTGGTTCTTTCTTGCTAATTTTTGATCTAATTAGCTTGCTGGTTTAGTTTGTTGTGGTTAGATAGATTTAATTTGCAAATTTCATTTGGATTTTTGTTTTGCTAACCATTGTGGGGCTAACAAGTTGTGCTTGTAGGTACCTTCATTTCTTGAAAAATTTTCTAAAAAGATCGCATGTCAAAGCTTCAAAGGCAAAAGGGCTACTAATTTTGTTTTGCAGGGCTGCCCAACGCCTAAAAACAACCAATTGCTTATTTATTTACTTTTCTTTTAAGTGCGGCATATACTAGTTGTCTCATTTCTTAGGCACTTAAGATCTTGTTGTAGGAGTCTTTTGGTGGTAGGGAATTATGCTCTTCACCCTTGTGGTGAACAAGAAATCCTGACCCACTTTTAGACTTTGAAAATAAGAGGGTAATTGAACTCTTTGTTTGATGTGTTTGGGGGAGATTCTTGAGCTAGGAGATTATGCTCTTCACCCTTGAGGTGAACCAGAAATCCTGACACTCAAAAGTCAATCCACTTTTGTTTAGCATTAGGATCCTTTAGCGGGCTTGCTCTTGAGAAATCAAGAGGAATGACCCAAGTGGGGACAATCTTTTGCTAGCTATTCTGACCCACTATAAACTCAAGGCTATCAAAGACACAAAACTTTGGTAGACATAGTGCTTCTCTTCGCTTGATGTGAGTACTTGTGGGATTGTGACCATGAGGAAAATGTTGAGCAAGAATGCTTAAGGTACTCTTGTGGTCACAAGGTCCTAGTCTTTTTTGAGGAGAAAGAGGGGTATACAAATAGAAGCCCTTACTATGAACCATAGGTAGAGGCCACCCTATTTTTCCGCTTAGCTTCTTGGTGCAAGGATTGATCCAAGTGGAATAACCCGGATCACCCCAAGATTACTCACCATCTGTTTTCCTTTGGTTGTGTCATTGACACCTCCACAACAAAGCCAACATCTATTGTGGGCAACCACTTTGTGTGAGGCAATGGAACATCAAGTGTGGGCCAAGTTGCTAAGTATTGAGCCTTTGTCCTTCTAGGCTAGCAAGTACTTGAACTGTTCTCATTTTTATGTACCCGTACAAACATTCTTGAACATACAAAGATTGTGGTAGTGCTCATAGAATTTTTCATTTTGATATCCCAATTGCTTGTGTCAGCAAGGTTGCTTTTGCTCTTGCACAAGTGTTTGATGACATGTTCCATCCCCTACTATTTTCAAACCTACTTGAATATTGTTGTCACTGTGTTTGAAATCAACAAATTAACCATCAGATTGCAAAATTGACAAAATTATCTTAAAAAATTGAGACTTTTTACGCTCACTAGTCAAGAGTCGTACGACACTGAAAACCAATCGCACATTGTTTCAAGTTTTATCGTGCGATATTTCATCCCTAGTTTTTTATCACCCTGCTTGCTTGGATTCTATCACCCAAGCTGCTTGGAAAGTATCACTCGGTCTCTATCAGAAGTATCACCTAGTCAGATTTTTTTGCCCTATTTGCCTGGAAACTATCACCCAGAATCTTTTTGTTGTCTCACTGCTGCCAAATTTGAAATTTCTTTTGTTGAGTGTCTTTTCCTATTCTTACTCGACCTTGTTCTGTTATCTGCATATTTAAGTCTATTCTAGACTGAGAAAATGAGTTAAAATTATCGGATTTGAGTTTCCCAAATGCTACTTTTGATCACTTGTCACATTATGGTTACCTCTCTAGCTACTTGCTAATTGAGCTTCTTACTCATATCTCGACTTGCGTCAATTGATTGCTATAAGTTCTTGAGCACTTTTGACCAACCATCTTTGTTGTTCTATCTTGACAAGTGATCTTCTTTGGCTTTGTTTATCTCAATATCTGACAAACTTTGTCTCATTTTATTAGTCAACCAACATTCCTTTTTCATGCTGGTTTGAACTCGGTCTCAATTCGAGCAAGGGAGTCACCCTCCATTCAACTATACACAGTTACCTTCACCCACAAGATGCTCATGAGTGCCAGTTAGCAATGACAATTCCAGTCCTAACCAATCCAAGGATTCTAAAGTCACCCCATGGTACAAAGGTTGCTTCCTCTTTTCCTCATTTAAGACCTCCAAAAGCACAGATAGTGTCCCACTCACTTTGACTGAACAAGAAAAGTTTCATAGTTTGCAAGAACATTTTGAGCACAAGGACAACCAAGCATTTTTAGACAAAATGGATACTACTAGGCACATGGAAATGAAGGGGATGTCTCAAGAACAACCTAAGATTAGTGGCTACGAATATAGACCCCTCCTTTTGGTACTTTGGGTAACTATGGAAACAACACGCCACCAAGATCTCCTCCAAGATGAACTTTTGCTGCTCCCTCTTCACCTCCTAGACTTCCTCCCTCTCAGCATGAGGAAGAAGCCAATGATGAGATTTCTAGTGAAGAGCTTACAAGATTTGAACAAGATGAAGCATCCCAACGTATGATGCTTAAACTTTTAGAGAGAAATGGAGATCAATACTTTCAGTACATGACTTCTAGGGGATAAAAGCTCCCTCTTGGCTATGATGTATGACAAATTGTTCAAGAAAGAGCACCAACTGAATTGGAAATCCTTAGGGATGAACTGCAATGAACCAATCAACATCTTGCTCAACTTGCAATAGAAAAAGAACCTCCAAAAGTTTCTTTTGTAGAATCTATTTGTGCTCTTCCTTTTGATAGGAGTCTATACATGGTCCCATTTCCTAGGGATATTGAGGTTCCCAAATATGACAAGTATGATGGAAACGGTGACCCCCATGACCATGTGCATCACTTTTACGCTCTTAGCATGGACTTCCTTCATGAGGACACATTTCTTCTATGATTGTTCCCTAGAAGTTTGAGAGGACAAGCTCTAGAATGGTTTGCAAAGTTGACGCCACCTCTTAAAAATTTTGATGATTTGGTTAGTCACTTCACCCAGCATTACTCATACAACATCCAATAGCCTATCACCATGATAGATCTCAGCACTCTAAAGAAAAATCAAGGTGAGCCATTTTCCACTTACAACATTGGAGGTCATTGTATTCTCGATATCCTCAACAGCTAGACGAAAGAGAAAAGATTGACATTTTCATCAACACTCTTGTGCCAGAACTATATTCTGATCTAAGGAAACAACTATTCTCCTCTTTCAATGACATGGTTGGAAGTGCGTATCAGATTGAAGATGTGGCCATAAGAAAGGGGGATATTGTTATTAATAAAGATACTAGGGGCAATGGCAAGGATAAAAGAAAACCTTGGAATAAAAACAAGTATGTTGTTAATGATGGTGTTGTGGATGTCCCAAAAGCCAAAGAACCTGCTTCAACCTCTCTAATGCTATATACATAGTGAAGCAACAAGAGGCTATCAATGCTCACAGTGCTCCTAAGCCTCAACATGCAGACAAGCCAAAAAAGACATATCAATGATGAGTCTACACTAAGTTGGCTGAACCATATGATGTGATTCTTAAGACTTTAGTTGCCAACAAGTATCTAATGCTTCTTGACAATTCTCGTCCCTATGATCCACTAGTTAAGCCTGATTGGTGGAGAGAAGATAATTTATGCCATTATCACAGGAATAAGGGACATAAGACAAATAATTGTTTTAAGCTTAAAGATGTCATTCAAGATCTTATTGATGGAGGCACAGTGCTCACAGATGGCTTAGTTAAAAATTATGATCACAAAGCTTTCAAGACTCCTCTACCTGAGTATGAGAAGGAAGAATCCTCTCAAGAAAATAAGAAGAATCATGATGCAAAGATCAACTATACATATACTCTTGATTCACCTGTGATCAATATGATAGAGCCTGTTCAAAATGTTCTTATGGTGAGATCTCAAGATGATAATAATGCCAATCATGGTATGCCAAAGTTGGTCTTGCAAACACTGAGTGGTTCATCTTCCCAAAGTGAGACACTAAATGTTGTTACTAGGGGGCAAGCCAAAATTGTCCTTAAATCTGCGCATGATCCCAAACAAGCTTCTTCTTCCAAACAAGTGGTTCCTTTAGTTTTTTCTGGCTATGACCTTGTACACCAATTACAACAGACACCTGCTCAGATATCCATTTTTGAGTTGCTTGAGCTATCCCCTTTGCATAAAGAGATCCTTGAGAAAGTTCTTCATACTGTATGCACCCTAAAATGGTCGCCTAGACTTTGGGCCCCATTTATTCAATTTATCAATCCTGAATCATTTTGATCAATAATCAATATTTTCAACATTATCAATCTCTTGATCAAATCTTAATTTTGATCATATATTGGATTTTTATCCTTGGGCTAACCATTTATCCTAAGTCTTTATTTGATTAAAAGGAATATTTCCTCCCCTTTTAATAAATAAAAAGCCCCACTTTTCCTCTTATCCTAAGTTGCACAAATAAAGCATTATTCATATTTTACAAAAAGGAAAAAAGGCACTTTTGTCTCACATGAGACTCAAAAGTCAACACTTCACTCTCATCGGAGGATACTTGTGCACATGGATTGCTCCTCGTTCAAGCTCCACCGCTGATTAAGACTTTTTGCCTCTTAATCTCCATGGTCCATTTCACCTCATTTCTTATAAAAGGAGAGCTCTCTCCTTCATTTGCATATCCATATTTTTATGCCATTGTTATGCTGCAGGTTTTGGAGCTCTTTGAAGACATCCTTGCATCCAAGCTTTGAAGACATTGTAGTTGCATTTCATAATAGTTTTGCTTTCATAGTTACATTCATGGCATTCTTAGTATAGATTTCCTTTTATGCAATAGAATAAGCTCACATAGTCTAAATAGGAAGGATTTGTAATCCATTGCTATTTCCTTTCATGTATTAGTTGCATTGTACTTTCATTTTCATAGCTTAGATTGCATTCTCATTGTAGTTGCATTGTATTGCATTACATATTGGATTCTTGGAGATATTGGCATTGTTGCCCTTGTCTTCACTTGAATCTCTCATTGTATGGTTGACTAGCAAGGTCACTTTCTTGTAGCTCTAGCTGAGAGCAAAACTCATAGTCCCTTGCAACTCCATGCATAGAGAGCTATGAACCGCTTTGTGAGGCCTCACTCTTGAGCAACCTTGCATGTAATGGTTCATAGAAGTGCATATTTTAGTGTGTACACATACAACAAATGTTCCCAATGATATTGATCCAGATCGATTCTAGGCTATGGTCAATCACATTGTGTCTCCCCACTACCTATCCTTTTCTGTAGAAGATGACACATCTCTTAGTCACCCTCATAATCTGGCTTTACATATTGAAGTTCTCATCTACCATACTTGAGTCCACCGAATCCTGATAGACAATGGTGCTAGGCTAAATATTGTTTCTTTCCATGTGGTACAATAGTTAGGATTGTTTGAATTGGCCGTGGATCCTAGGTGAAAGATTACCATAAAAGCATATGATGAAGTGGAAAGATCTTCCAAAGGTCTTGTTGTGCTACCTGTCAGAGTGGGCCCTGTCATGAAAGATATTGTTTTCCAAGTGTTGGACATCCCACTCGCATATAACATTCTTCTGGGTCAACCTTGGATCCATGAAATGAAAATTGTCCCTTCCACTTATCATCAGTGTGTCAAGTTTCCACATAATGGAGCTGAGATTGTGATTCCTGGGGACAATGCCATCGCGATCAATACTCTAACTATTGTTGAGACATTTGTTCCTCACAACAAACCCTCTCATGACCATAATGGAGCTGAGATTGTATTTCTTGGGGACAATGCCATCGCTATCAATACTCTAACTATTGTTGAGACGTTTGTTCCTCACAACAAACCCTCTCATGACCATAATGCGTCCCTCATTGCTGCTAAGAAAAAATTAAAGATGATTAGTATTGGTATGGGGAAATACACATTGGACTCTATTGCTGCTATGCCTACTTCCCCTAAGTCCTATGGTAGACCTTCAAAGAAGACAAAGCCTTCCACTTCCGCCATGATAGTTTTTGGTACATTTGTCCAATCATTTGTGCCCTTAGAGACTGAGAAAGAAGAACAAGTTGTTAGGGGGTGGATTTATAGAGAAGAAGAAGACACTATGACAGTTGCTACTCCTATTTCTCCTAAACATTATGGTAAAGGCTATGCATTTCTATAGAAAATGGGCTATCAAGGTCACGGACCTTTAAATAACAATGGGCATGCTCTAATTGAGCCTCTGAGTCATACTGATGGCCGGTCTTCTAAAGATACCACAGGTCTAGGATATGGTGTTGCCAATGACATCCCTGAATATTCTAGAAATACTCCTGTGCTTAGTGACTTAGATATAGATGACAAGGAATCACCACTATGTACTATGGCCCAAATGGAAGACTGTCTTCCTTCCACCTCACTTCTTTGGGGAGGAGAATGCATGCCTACTGATGGTACAATTGAAGCCTCTACATCTAGAAATTTTGTGCCTAATGAGTCATTGAGCTTTGATAGACAGCGTAGAAATATTGCACGATTGATAGAAAGAGGAGATCTCATGAATAATGACATGAACACCTCTACTTCTAGGTGTCCTAAGCCCTCTTGGTGAAAACATCCCAGCAGAAGTTCCATAACTGATTCAAATGAGTATGAATGGGACACTCTCTCAAATGGATCTTCTACAATAGATATGCATGTTGATGTGATTCATACCTATAGTGACCTACCCAACGTATTTGACAAGTCTCACGTAGGGTCTGACGAGTTCAATCCATGTATTTCTTTAATAGATCATGCTGGTCCTTCCATGTCAAATATAGATCTTGACACTTTTGGAGCATACCCTATAGGCTTGACTTCTCTTGTCACCAGAGATGATATCCCCCGCATCAATTACATTGAACTAGTCATTTCGCTTTCCCTCATGCACTCAGATCTCATAGATTGGTTTGTCCAAGATCAAAGACCTATATTACCTTCCTTTCAAAATGATTATGAGATCATCTGCTACCTCAATGTCATTGAACCTGTTACTTCTTCCACCAGTGCACCAGCAACAAACATGACTGAATTAGATATTAAGTACCTCAGTCATAAAATTAAAAGAAAAAAACAATGGTCAGATGGCAAAAACCACATTGTGGCAGTGTCTGAACCTCAAAATAGTAAAAATAAAGATGTATCTAAGGGTGAAAACCTCGCTGAGGCACCTGAGGATGAGGTACTTGGTAGTCTACCAAGTTATTTTCAAGAAAGGTCTTCAGTTCTCATAGAACCTACATAGCCCATCAACTTGGGGATAGAGGAATCTCCTAAAGTCATCCATGTGGCTCAATCTCTCTCAGCAGAAGAAAAAGAACAATTTTCTACATTCTTCCAAGAGAAAAAGATCAATTTTGCCTGGAGGTACTCAGACATGCTAGGTTTAGATACTGAGCTTATTATGCATCATCTCTCTATTGCTCTAGAGGTAAAACCTATCAAACAAAAATTGAGAAAGATGCATCCTCATGTGGCATTACTGGTTAAGGCTAAACTTGAGAAGCTCCTAAAAGCCAACTTCATCAGAGTGATTGAATATGCTGAGTGGATTTCCAACATTGTCCCTATTTCCAAACATGACAAATCCATTCATGTATGCACTGATTTCTAAGATCTGAATAAAGAATGCCCTAAGGATGATTTTACACTTTTGAATATTGACATGATAGTGGACATGACAGCGGGCTATGAAATGTATTCCCTTATGGATGGCTTCTCTGAATACAACCAAATTAAGATCACCATGAGGACCAAGAGAAGACAACCTTCACATGTGCATGGGGTACCTTTTGCTGGAATGTCATGTTGTTCAGCCTTAAAAATGCTGGTGAAACCTATCAAAGAGCCATGACTACTATCTTTCATGATATGATGCACAAAAACATGGAGGACTATGTTGATGACACGCTTGCCAAATCACAACAAAGAAGCACTCATTTGTCTGATTTGAGTTTCATATTAGACCGCATGGAATGATTTCAACTCAGATTAAATCCTAAAAAATGTGCTTTTGGTGTCACTTCTAGGAAACTACTAGGATACATAATATTAGCAAAAGGAATAGAAGTAGACCCAGAAAAAGTGCAAGCTATCATGGAGATGCCACCTCCTCGTAACATCAAACAATTAAGGGGTCTCTAGGGTCATCTCCAATCTATCAGGTGGTTCATTTCTCAGCTAGCTGACATAGCTCAACCATTCAATTAGAATTTGCATAAAGGAGCTACTTGCATATGGAATGAGGAGTGTCAAAAGAACCTGGACCAGCTCAAGAATTACCTAGCATGACCTCCTATCCTTATGCCTCCTATCCAAGGGAAACCCTTGATATTATACATTTTTGCTACAAAAAATTCTTTAGGGGCTCTCCTTGCACAACATGATGATAAGGGAAAAGAATGAGGTATCTATTATATCAGTCATGCTCTGGTTGCTTATGAACTCAATTACACTAGTATTGAAAAGGCTTGTTTAGCTGTGGTGTTTGCATCTCAAAAACTTAGACATTACATGCTTGCACATACTATACAGCTGGTTGCTAAAATTGATCCTTTGAAATATCTCCTAAGTAAAGCTGCGCTTACTAGGCACCTTGCCAAGTGGATGTTGATTCTTTCAGAATTTGACATTTAGTATATTGAGAGAAAAGCTATTAAAGGGAAAGCAATTGTGGATCAATTGGCTGAGTTTCCTATGATTGATTACGCTCCTCTTCAGATAGGTTTCCTAGATGCCTCAATCATGAATATCACAAGGCATACATGGAAAATATTTTTTGATAGTTCTCACACACAGAATGGTGTCGGTGCTGGAATCCTATTTGTTACCCCTCACGGATACACCATTCCTAAATCATACAAGCTTCTCTTTCCATGCACCAATAACATAGCTAAATATGAAGCCTTATTGAATGGTGTTAAGCTTGCCCTTGAATGGAGGATTTTTGAGTTGCATATTTTTGGAGATTCTCAACTTGTCATAAACCAAGTAAATGATGATTATCAAACCAAAGATGACAAGTTGATTCCCTATAAGAAGATGATAGACTCACTTAGGAATTATTTTACATCTATTACATTTTAACAATTTCCTAGAGTTGAGAACAAGGCTGCTGATGCCATGGCTACTTTGGCATCCATTCTGCAACTGGAAGAGCACGAACCATGCTTTGAGTTCTTGGTGGAAGAATTGCACTACCCTACCTATAATTCCCCTAACGACCATGTCATTTACACTGTGGTCATTCATGACTCCTCTCGCTATGCCACCATCTTTTCCTATCTCCAAGATCAAGTTATCCTTGAAAATCTAATGCGCAATGAGAAGTGCCAACTCATCCATAATGCTTCACACTTTACCCTCGTCTCTGGTGACTTGTATAGGAAGGGTCTAGACAGAACTCTCCTTAGGTGTCTAGAAATAGAGGAGTCAGAAACGATGCTAGTTGAAGTTCATGATGGCATATGTGGGTCACACTCTAATAGTCTTGCGCTAGCTCAGAAATTTCTTAGGGTTGGCTACTATTGGCCTACTATGCAAGCTGGTGCTATTCGATATGCCAAGTCCTGCAAAAAATGTCAACTACATGGGAATCTCATTCATGCTTTGGGATGTGAGCTCATTCCCTCTATTACTTACTGGCCATTTCAACAATGGGCATTTGACTTGGTAGGCAAGATTTGTCCTAGTTCATCAAGTGGGCATAAGTTCATCATTACAGCTACTGAATATTTCACCAAATGGGTTGAAGCTGTCCCACTATCTACAGCTATAGGCAAACATGTTGCCCTGTTTATTTTGAATCACATCATTTTTCGCTATGGTATTCCTTCCTCCATAGTCACAGATAATGGTGGCCAATTTAAGAACAAAGACTTAAAGCACTTGTGCACAAAGTTCAAAATTAAACAACATTGGTCTTCTGTTTACTACCCTCAAGGGAATGGCCAAGCTAAGGCCTCAAACAAAACATTGCTGAAAATTCTCCACAGAACAATGCACAAATCAGACAAGGATTGGCATCTACAGATCAATCTTGTGCTATGGGCTTACAGAATATCTATCCGCACTCCTACAGGTGAAACACCTTTTTCCTTGGTCTATGGTTCTAAGGTTGTCTTACCATTATAGGTTGAAATACCTTCACTAAGAGTCTCTCTCCATGGTTTGATTACCGATGAAGACCAAAGGGCCATGAGAGTGCATGATCTTACCATGTTGGAAGAATGCTACAAGGCCACCTTTGATCACATGTGCACTTATCAAAAGAGGATGTCTACTACTTACAATAATAAAGTTCATCCTAGAGAGTTCCAAGTGGGTGAACTAGTTCTCAGAGAAAATCCTAAAAATTAGCAGAATAGGGAGCAGAAAGGCAAGTTTGAGCCAAATTGGTTAGGGCCTTACATCATCACATCAGTATTTGGGTCTAGAGACTATCAGCTATCTACACCTGAGGGAGAAGAGCTTACTGAGCCTATCAATGTTCTACATCTAAAAAAGATCTATGCCTAAGGTTCTTGAGCTCTTTTGTACATATTCTTTATTGATCATGAAAAAATATCAAAAAAATTCATATATGATGTTGAAAAAATCCTAAAAAGCATCAAATGTCCTGAAAAAATGAGCATCCTAGTGAAAACCTAGCAATAGGCGCTTTGATGTCTCACCCAAAAAAATAAAGCAAAAAATTCAAAAAAATAGAAAAAGTGCCTTGGTGAAAACCTGGAAATAGGCACCTTGGTAGAAAAAATACAAAAAAATTGGAAAAAAGTCTTGAAAAAATCTATCAAGTGGTGAAAACTTGGAAATAGGCACTGCTTGAGACCCTTGCACCTATTTCTATCAGTCTTGCGTGGCGCTCCTTCATTCCACTTCTCGCTTTGCCTCTCCTAGCCTAGAATTGACTCGTATCTTAGTCTAGGGGGCATCTATTGGTCTAAGCTTATCTTGGGTCTCTTTGTGCATTTTGGTTTCTTGGGCCACTCAATTCCAATGGTGTTTTTCAACACCACCCCAACTATGTTCTTCAACACTTCCCTAGCGTCAAATATTTTTCAACACTTATTAGATATTTACCCGCAGTCAAGCACAATGCAATATTTCCACCGGCAAAGGTAATACTCAAAGATTGACTCTATGACCTACACACACACTTAAATCACTTGACTTGCTGAAACTTGTTGCACTTTCTTTCTTTGTGTGTTGTCTATGATGATTTCTTTGCTGAGTGTTCTCTCCCTAATAGTTTTCAATGATGCATAGCTAGAAGACTGGGGGCATGAGGACATGTTTTATTTCTCTCTCTTCTTGTGGATATATTTTGTTGTTCTTAATTTTCATTAGCATTTATGTTGGTTCTACTTGACAATAGGACTTGCAAGGTATTGTCCTTGACTGTGTTCACAAGTGCATACTTCTAGCCATCTTGACTTTCCTTGTGTCTTGATGTGAGTATAATCTTGCTATATTAAACTTAGGCAATCTCACTGCACTAGTCATCTTGACTTATATGTCTTTGATGCTTAGGCGGGATTCCCACATATCTATCTGATATAGATCATATTCATATTCACATAGTCATACTAGTGTGCATTGTATGATCTTGCGATGCTACCAATAATGCTTGATGATGAATATTAGAGTCTAAAAGCTTTGTGACCTTGCAAGTAAACCACTTTTCATAGTAGCTTGCATTCTTAGGTTCATGTTAGTTTAGTTTTGCATCTTGCATATGGAGAGAGCTCTCCTTTCCATCTTTTGTGGACCTATCAGTCAACTACGCTCACCTTTTCTTTTCTCAATCATGTCTTTCACTCCTTGTCTTTCAAATCACATTCTTTTCCTATCATCACAAGGGGTTAATCTTATCATCATATCTATATCCTGAAAGATATCATTTTCAAAAACATGAATCTATATCATACACATGAGAATTAAACATACATCTATGAGAAAGAATATACATGAGCATTTATAACATACATTTTGAGCAAAATGGCAAGACAATATATCAAACTGAAACATCCATCACAAGTGAGATGCATACACAAGATATATCGAACATCTAGTAAATCTCATGTATATATAAGAATGTCATGATACATTATACACAATATGAGATCCCAAAATCTAGATCAAAGTCTCATGATATGTAAAACATCTAAACACCCTAAACCTAGGACTCGCTACCACCATCATGTGGTGCTAGTGGTGGAGGAGGTGGTGCCATGTCTGGTACCATATTAGATCTCCCAACAATAGCAGAGTGGGGTGGTGCTCTCTAACCCTGTGGCACAACTTGAATATAGAGCCCATGGTAGTATGCTACTTGCACTAGCTCTCTCAGTGACTCTACTATAGCAACCTATATGGCCCTATCCCACCGCTTGAGCTCAGCTCTCAGATCCGTTAGTTGCTACTCCCTAACCACTATGGTGACGCATAACTTTTGCATCTCCATCTCTAGAGCCTGGATCCTGGCTCTTAGGTCCTCTCCTCTTACAGGCTGATCCTGCCTAATATGGTGAGTTGGCCTCCCCACATCCTCACCCTCATCTATAGAACCTATCCCCATGGCCATTTTTGGCCACCTGATCGAGAGCTCTAACTAGTCTCTCTCCCTCTCCCTCTCCCTCCTCCATCTCCTCCATCTCCTCCATCCCCGTCATCTCCCTCATCTCCCTGAGTTGCTGGCTATGCATCAGGTACCATGAACCTAGGAAATGGAGCTCACCACCACTCTTCTCTATAGGCTACATCAACCCTTACATCTGCCATGTCTGGGAGATAATCCCATGGCTCTCTCCGTATGGTTGTATCTTTTACTGCCTGCTGGTAATCTAGCATTGGTAGCTAGCCCTGACCCTCCTCATCCCTAACCTAGGCGTATGTAGTAGTCTCTATAGACACTCTCTGCTGTAGCCCGAACTGCCTCCATACCTGAGTAATAAAAAACCTCTCAACAATATTTGGGTGTTGGCCTACCAGTGGCCGGCTGCATAACATATAGCTCAGCTCATCTTCCACATCACCCCATACCTCCACAGCCCTCTATGGCCTCTACTGGAATGAAGTTAGCTCATCCAATATCCTCCTCTGGTATATCACATCCCTGCTATGAGGCTATGACAAGAATCTTGCATATCTATAGATAAAGGGATGTCTCATCTCCCTCAGCTATACACGTGGATGCACCACAACGATGTGCTCCCATGCCCACACCTATGCTAGAATAGCACCGCACACCCATGTCCTACTCTCATGGTACATGATCTAATGGAGCTTGTGGTACATATCGGCCAATATAGCCTGGCCCCATGCCATCCATCATGGATGTGCTATCAAATCTACTAACAATCTGCCCCATCCTAGTGAAAAACCCTTCTGACTCCTATCAGTGATAAGGGCCTGTGCAATAATGGAAGCAACAATACACGACATTGGGAAGTCCCTACCAAAATCATCCATCAATCAATTCTAGGTGATGTGTTTGTCTATAATCGTAACATCCTGGAACATGCCCTAAATGGCCTGTCATCCCTCGGTAGGATCCTGATTGTATTATACCTAT
Organism: Chamaecyparis obtusa; assembly: GCA_027943335.1. Lineage (NCBI taxonomy): Eukaryota > Viridiplantae > Streptophyta > Pinopsida > Cupressales > Cupressaceae > Chamaecyparis > Chamaecyparis obtusa. The sequence goes on along the minus strand of BSBK01000316.1, from coordinate 347,516 downwards.
GCCAGCCAATAATCATATCAATTTCTATTACATGGAAACTTTACATCTATGACTATCTATAAACATGATTATACTTATAGGATCACCATGGCTAGGCACTCAGAGAATCTGATAGATATCCTCCAAAGTGATCGATGCCTCTCCAATAGGCAGATGGAAGGTATTGTGCTCGCTATGCTATCTCTCGGCTAGCATAGTCAACAACCCATGGGTAGCTCAAATATGGGGCAACTTCAGCAAGTAGCCAAAGCCCATCACCCTCAAGTCTTCCTGGCCTGGATCATCCAAATCTCAGACATATCGTAGCCCAATAACCTTTGGCGCTCTGATCAACAGTGCTAGAAAGAACTCCTGCAAACCATCAACCCAAAGCCAGATGTCAGAACATATCATGATGGATGTATAAAATCAATACAACGCATCTTAAAAAGAAAACATTGTCTAGACCCATGTCATTTTGCTCAAAAAAACTAAAACACGTCAAATTTTTAAACTATGCGATACTATTTTTTGATAAAGTATCGTACGATACTTCTTCCTATAGCAGTGCGATAGTATCTTGAAGTATGATACTTCACATAATGTCGCACGACATTTCATCTGGTATCATGTGATACTAGACTTAATGTCGGTGCGATACTATGTTGACCCACGAAGTATCGCATGACATTTTCCCTCAAAGGGTGCGATACTTGCAAAAGATCGTATGATCTTTCGCCCAAGTTAAAAATTTGAAATTTCAAAAATAATAAAAACATGTGTCAAAATGCATTAAATGCTCATAATGACTCAAAAAGGGCAAGTTTTTCTGAAAACATACCGGTGCAACATATTGTGGAGGCCGGTTGTGCAATCGAGCGTGCTCAAATCGATGCCTATGAACCGGGACTGCTACTTGCTGGGCCATTTTCTCTCTCTAACCTCTTAAGATTCTCAAATCACAATAAGACAAATGATTTTAAAAATGACATTTTACCCCCTTTTATAGCATTTTGACTTTTTGACCTAATTTTCAAAACACCTCAGAAATGCACAAAAATTGCACCCCTAGCTAATTTTGACATCCTGGATCCATTTTTGGGATCAAAATTGAAATCTTAAGTTTATCTTGATAGTCAAATTTTCATTTCAATTTTTTTCCCTTCTTCTGCGTAGTTGGCTAACCTTTTGAGGCCTGATCTTTCGATCTTCGTTGGGGCATTCTTTCCTTCTTCATTCCCATCTCTCTCACCCTTCTAGTCTTTCATTCACATTTCACTTCATCTCTCTAAGATCTTCATTGGGGCATATCTGCTTGATGGTTAGTCTCTTATATTTCATCTTCAATTATGATTTCTAGTGATTTAATCACATTGCTCTTGCTTCTGCCTTCCCTCTACCTAATTTTGATTTGATCCCGAGGGGGCAAACACATCATATCCTATCGGCTATTCTCCAGAGCATATGCTTGATCATTCCATTTGCTCTGATCGATCTATCTTTGCACTTGACATGTTAGTTCTCATCTTGAGTCTTGATACTATCCATCTCTTTCCTAAGTGTTTAGTACTATCGCTACCATGCTAACCATGGAGGATTCGCTATCTCTCTGCACTTCATACTTTGGAGTTAGATCTCTATTACCTTCTTGGCTAATCTATTCTTTGACGTAATGTGTTCCTAGATTGATCACACATTAGTTAAAGAGGGGCAAATGTAATCATCCAAAAATGGTCACCTAGACTATTAGCCCCTTGCTAGCATTATTTGCTAAAATCATCAATTGCTTATTCTTGATCAAATCCTGGTTCTATCATTTATTCGATTATTTTCTATCGGCTAACCATCTTATCCTAAGTCTTTATTTAATTAAAAGGAGTTTCCTCTTCTTTTAATTGAATAAAAAGCTCCCACTTTTCCTCTTATCCTAAGTTGCACAAATAAAGCATTATTCTTATTTTATAAAAAGAAGAAAAGCACTTTTTATCTCATATGGACACAAAAGTCAACTCTTATTTTCTCATTGGAGGATGCTTGTGCACGTGGATTTCTCCTATTTGATGCTCCACCATTGATTAAATCTTTTGTCTCTTAATCTCCATGGTCCATTCTTTCTCATTTCTTATAAAAGGAGAGCTCTCTTCTCATTCTTAGATCCATCTTTTGAATACTAATGTTATGTTGTAAGTTTTCTAGGTGACTTTGGAGCTTTGGAGATTTGAAGCATTCTTAGCTTTTACATTCACATTCTATCTTAGTTCCATTCTTTCATTTTAGTTTCATTATCATGGCATGCATACTTTAGTTTTCATTATGCTTTAGATTGATTCACATAGTCTAATTAGGAGGGTTTTGCAATACTTTCATCTTTCCTTTCCATAGCTTAACTTTCATATTCATCTTAACATAGCTTGCATCTTCATTTCTAGCATTGCATTTCATTCACATTTTGATTCTTGAGGATATTGGCATTCTTGCCTTTGTCTCCATTGAATCTCCCATTGCATGGTTTACTAACAAGGTCATAGGCTTAAATAGCTCTAGCTAAGAGCACACTTAATTTTCTTGCACTCCATGCCTAGGGAGCTCTAGGTCAATTTTCAAGGATTCCCATTCATGGATTCCCTTGGAAGCAAAGGCTTAGAGATGTGCACATTCTAGTGTGTACACCTTCCATTTTGGGCCCTTATGCCCTTTAGTTTCCCCTCCTAACTCTCCTAATTCATCATCCATCTTGGGTCCTTACATCCCTCCATCTCCTATCTTTCCTCAAGATCAACATAGATGCATACCCTTGAATCCTTTTCATCCACCCACCCATCTAAACTAGTCATATCCTCCTTATTCTTCCATAAGTCCCAAGTCTTTTGGAAGTAACTTGAATGTTCAATACAAGAAAAAGAAGCAATACAAGAATCCATCAAAAAAAGAAGATCACCATGTCTCTTCTAATCAACATGGAAGCATAAAGTCAAAATAGATATCTAAGAAGAAAACTACAAAACAAGTATGGATTCCAAAATCCATCATTGAAGATATTCTCTCTAAATCATCAAAAAGAAATGAAAAGCCTAAGGCTATATGGATTCCAAATTCTCTCTTGAAAGAGTCTAATGTTGAGACACAAGTGAAGTTGACATTCAAGCTTCCAAAGGCTTCCACTTCATCTTCTTCCAAAAACATTCTTCCATTCCATGCGCCTAAACCGCAACCTCTACTATCCATTCACCATATTCCTTCACATATTCCTTCATTCACATTTCCTCCATGCTCTCACCACCCTTCAAGGTGTGTGTTGATGTTGATCTTGCCTTCCTTTCCATCTACCCTTTCACGATCCTTCCATTCATTATCTTTCTATCTTCTATCTTTTTTCCTCATTTTCCTATTCCTCCTATCTTCCAACCTCACTTGCTTTACATAAAACTTTATCCTCCATTTTTCTCTTCCATCTACCTTTCCCTATTAGCATCTTTGAGCATATAATTTTGAATCCTTTGCATATCATAGTTTATCCTTTCAAGGACCATTATCTAAAACGCTTGCCTTCTTCCAAAAAAAATGAAAAAATTGAAAATGTGCCTTGGTGGAAACCTGAAAATAGGTGCCTTGGTAGCAAAAGTAAAGAGAAATAAATTCATCCTATGGTGAAAACCACTCCCTTGTGGTTCCTTGGATAAGTACCATGATGAAAACTTGGCAATTAGGCATCATGCATAGTTCTTCTACATATTTCATCCATTCTCTCTTTTCTCTTTGATCTTGACAATGTTGACCTATACGCGAACATTTGGCTATCTTGTGAGCTGTCTTACAATGATCTTGCTTTCATTCCATTCATGTTTAGCCTTCATATTTATTTTCCTCCATTCATTCCTTTTCCCCTTTGGTCTTGATCTAATAAAAAAGAGTAAAACACGATGCTATGAAGCCTCTTGACATGTCTACTCCTTTGGATTGCATCCTTTCCTTCTTTTGCATTACGCTTTTGTGACTTATCCTACGTTGGCCTTTCATTGCTTGTCCAAATGTGCTTTGCATGATAATTTTTCCCTAGCTTGGGTATTCTTAAGGAGTTTGCCTTTGAGGATTTCTTCCCTTCATTCTCCTTCATTCTCTTGTCTTTCATCTCTTCCACCAGCTTGCTAATCCCTCTTGTTCTCCACTTTGCTAGACATTGGGACTACACGATGTGATCTTGCTTGGGAGTTTGATGCTCATTCTATCTGGGGGCATCCTTTGTACATATTTATTGATCCTGAAAAATTTCCAAAAAAATTCATATATGATGCTGAAAAAATCATAAAAAGCATATAAAGTCCTAAAAAAAATACAAAAAAATCAAAAAATGCAAAATTTTTTTAAAATATATATAAAAAGTGCCTTGGTGAAACCTTGGAAATAGGCGCCTTGGTAGAAAAAATACAAAAAAATCAAAAAATCAAAAAAAATCTCCAAGTGGTGAAAACCTGGAAATAGGTGCTACTTGAGGCCTTTGCACCCTTGTTTCTTAGCATGTGTCCTTGACACTTAGCCTTTCTCTATCATGCCTTGTCCTTGTTGCCTTGGTTTGGAATTGGTCTTTGTCTTTGTCTAGGGGGCATAACTCTATTAGCTTTGGTCTCTAGGATGCATTGGTCTTTGGTCTTTAGGACATCTTGCAAATGGTGTTTTTCAACACCACCTTAACTGTGTTTTTCAAAAACTACCCTACCATCAAGTGTTTCTCAACACTTATCAGATATCTTACCCGTAGTCTAGCATGATATGGTATTTCTCATTCATAGATGTGATACACGAAGTTTGACTCTATGACCTACACACACACACTCGATTAGACTTGCTTGACTTTATTTTCTTTCTGTGCTATCTATGATTATTTCTTTGATGAGTGTTCTCTCCCTAATAGTTTTTGATGATGCTGAGCTAGAAGACTGGGGGTATGAGGACATGTTTTATTGCTTTTTCTTCTTGTGGGTATATTTTGTTGGTCCTAACTATCATTAGCATTTATGCTTGTTCCACTTGACAGTGGACTCTACAAGGTATTATCCCTAACTATCTTCGCAAGTGCATACTTATAGCCATCTTGACTTTCCTTGTATCTCGATGTGAGTATAATCTTGCCATATTAAACTTAGGCAATCTCACTACACTAGTCATCTTGACCTATATGTCTTTGATGCCTAGGTGGGATTCCCACATATCTATCTGATATAGATCATATTCAGATTCACATAGTCATACTAGTGTGCATTGTATGATCTTGCGATGCTACCAATAACGCTAGATGATGAATATTAGAGTCTAAAAGCTTTGTGACCTTGCAAGTAAACCATTTTTCATAGTAGCTTGCATTTTTAGGTTCATGTTAGTTTAGTTTTGCATTTTGCATATGGAGAGAGCTCTCCTTCATCTTTCATGGACTTGTCGGTCCACTGCGCTCACCTTTCCTTTTCTTGATCATGTCTTTCACTCCTTGTCTTTCACATCACATTCTTTTCCTATCATCACAATGGGTTAATCTTATCATCATATATAAAATGACTTTTTTACCCCCTTTTATAGCATTTTGAATTTTTGACCTAATTTTCAAAACACCTTGAAATTGTGCAAAAATTGCACCCCTCGCTAGTTTCAACATTCTGGATCTATTTTTGAGGTCAATATCAAAATCCGAGTTCATCTTGATAGTCAAAATTGCATTTCAAAACTTTCCCCTTCTTCTGCATAGTTGGCTGACCATTTGAGGCCTGATCCTTTGATCTTCGCTAGGGCATCCTCATTTCTTCATCCCCATCTCTTTCAACCTCCTAGTCTTTCATTCATTTTCACCGCTTCATCTCTTTGAGGTTTGACTTCATTTTTATCCTATATCTTTCCCAGTCAAACCTAGTCAAACTGGGGCATGTCTTCACTACTTGATGGTTATCCTATCACCTTTCACATTTGATTATGATTTCTAGTGACTTGATCAAGTTTATCAATTTTCCGCTTCTCCTCTACTTGATTTTGATTTCGATTCCAAGGGGGCAGTACCTATCAGCTTTAATCCTTGATTCAGCTTATCAATCAGCTTTGCTTGAGATTCTTATCTCTTATTTGAGACTTGATTATCACCTAGATATATAGGTGTTGATCTTGTCTTTCAGCTTATCTTTGTCAGCCTATGCTTATGCTTGTCCTGATATGTTCCCATTCATTGAACACATGTCTGGATTGTTTTGTGATCCCAAATTGATCTCACATTTCAATTTCATTCTTTGACCACATGTGATCTCAAATAGATCTCACATTAGTCAAAGAGGGGCAAATGTATGCACCCTAAAATGGTCGCCTAGACTTTGGGCCCCCATTCAGCAATTTATCAAATCCTTGAATCAATATTTTCAAAAATCAACATTTTTCAGATTATATCAATTTCCTTGATCAAATCTTATTTTATCATTTTTGATTATTTTCTATGGGCTAACCATTTTATCCTAAAGTCTTTATTTATTTAAAAAGAATTTCCTCCCCTTTTATTAAATAAAAAGCCCTCATTTTTCCTGGTATCCTAAGTTGCACAAATAAAGCATTATTCTTATTTTATAAAAAGAAGAAAATGTCTTTTTGTCTCATATGGACATAAAAGTCAACTCTTATTTTCTCATTGGAGGATATTTGTGCACATGGATTGCTCCTCTTTGATGCTCCACCCTTGATTAAATCTTTTGCCTCTTAATCTCCATGGTCCATTTCTTTTCAATTCCTTTAAAAGGAGAGCTCTTTTCTCATTCTTAGATCCCAACTTTTTATGCTTATCTTATGCTGCAGGATTTCTTGGAGACTTTGGAGCTTTTGGAGATCATTTCTTGCATTCTAGTTTCTTTCTTGCATCACAGCTTTCATGGCATCTAGCTTAGTTTCCTTTATGCTTTAGATTAGCTCACATAGTTTAATTAGCAAGGGTTTGTAATACTTTCCTTTCATAGCTTAGCTTGCATCTTCATTCTTAGCATAGCTTGCATTGCATTGCATTCTCATTGATTCTTGAGGATATTGGCATTCTTTCCCTTATCTCATTGAATCGCCCATTGTGTGGTTTACTAGCAAGGTTGCATGCTTCAATAGCTCTAGATGAGAATAATATTCAAACAATCTTGTGACTCCATACCTAGGGAGCTCTAGGTCACTTTTTCAAGGTTTCTCATTCATGGATTCCCTTGGAAGTAATGACTTAGAGAAGTGCAATATTTAGTGTAAACACTCTCTAATTATCTTCGCTCATCTTTTGTGCTATCATGGGAATGTCTATATGTGATGTGTACAAAAATAGCAACCTGAATGGAATTGTAATAGTGAGCTTGAGTCTCATTTTGGGGCTGCAATGTATAGTTCTCCGCAAAGTCTACAATGGATATAATAGTTCCAATGGGGAAAGTGTCCTTACACATCTTGAATTGTTGATCCAACCATTGAGACCTATGACTATGCCTTGCATACTTGTAAAAAAGATTTGTCTTGAAATCTGAGATAAAATTAGCAACATTGTATTCTTATGCAACTAACTCACATCTAGAGCCTTCACCTCCACTCTTCAATGTATATTTCATTGTTTCATATACCTTTTTTTGGACGAGTGTCTTTCCAAAATTGTGTTCCAAACCCTCATGAAAACATGTTCTAAACTTGGACAAGCCACCACATTCTGAGCACTTGGCATTTAAGCAATCTTTTTTATAAAATAAACAATCATCATCTCTATGATATAAAAATTGATCTAGCAAGTCTCTTGATGATTTGGGAAGACCACTTGCACCACAATCCTCTAGCATTTCATTAGTATGCAAAGTAGAATGAATGGATCATAATAATTCATGATGCATTGAAAACACAACATGATATTTGCAACATGTATTCTGAATCTTAAGGGTACATAATAAAATGGCTTCACAGTGTCAAAAGACCTTTGTGATATTTTCAATGTTGGAGGTGTCTCACAAAAATTTTTATACAACATTGTTTGACTTACCTCCACATAATGTTTAGGATGTGGAGTGCGGTCTTGATTGCCAACTCTCAACTTCAAGACATCCTTCACATTTGGTGACACTCTTGAGTTAGCATCCCAAAATTATTGAATTTCATCCTTGACAACATCTATTAGCTTCTTATCGAAACATGGAAGTCTCCCACCATAAGCCCATGTATCAATTTGAAGAGGATCATCAAGTCTTTCTCTTCTTGCAAGTGCTCTACCCAAAGTTTTACGATCTATATTGAAGTCAACAAAAGTTTGTCTCATCAAACGAGCCTTTCTCAACTGATGACTTACTAAGGAGGTTGTAATAACCCTTTGAGCAACTCTCTTGTCTTTTTCTTTGCTAGTCTTCCCAATGCTGTTGAGAGAATTGAAAAGATTCTTTACAACAATGGCATTTCTCTCCATTTTCTTGCTCACACAAATCTTCAATTTCACAAGCACAGGTCTCATCTTTTGCATCTTTAACAATTGCACAAAAATTTGACATTGCTCAACCAATGTCTTGTTTCCAAAAAATTGATCATAAAGTCTTGAAGCCCAGAACCTAATGGTTCTATGTGACCTCTTTCCTTCCCAATTATTCATAATGTTCTCCTTAATTTCAATTAACCATTTAGGTGTTCTTTCAAGCCCCGAATTTGAAGATTGATTATCTTTATTGCAAGGGACTTCATTTCGCATATAATTTGGAGATGTGTAACGTTCATGTGGTTCTTGTGCAACATTTTCATTCCCCAAGTCTACATTTTCAATCTCCATCTATACATTTTCATCTTCATTCCATTCATTGTCATTCCCCAAATCTACATTTTCATTCCCCAAGTCTACATTTTCATTCTCCATCTCTACATTTTCATCTTCACTTCATACATTGTTATTCACAAAATTAATTTCCATATTATTTTCAAATTCAACATCCTCTTCACTTGCAACTACGTTTACGGGGTCACCTTGATTAATGTTTAACATACCTTCTCTTCTTCTTCGGTGATTTCCCCTATCTTTTTCCCTATATGCTTGAATTTCTTCATCTGTCACCTTCCTCTTGCGTTTAGCCTTTTGATGACTGCTGCTTCCCATGGTGAGACCACAAGTTGACAAAAAATAAAAAATGCACCCCAAATCATGTTTTTTTTTCCTACAAACCATGAAAAAAGTCTAAAATCCCGTGCTTCTCTAGTCTGTGGGGACAGAGAATATTTTGGTCAAAGTTATACCAGGAAATAATCGTGTACCCAATTTTATCAGGTACACAAAAAAATGGCAGGAGTAAATGAAAAAATTAAAATTTTATAAATAAAAGAGGTATATAATATATTATATATATATATATATATATATATATATAACATATTATATATATATATAATATATTTGAAAAAATACCTGCATAGTTGATTTGATGACATACAGCTTCAACCCAAGTCCTCTTGAAACTATCCACCACAAAATTTTTCTACAGACTCCTTGTAATTTCGGCGGTATGACTATACTGAATAAGTAGATATCATCATCTGTTCTAGAAACTAACAGTGGCATACAAATTGATGTAAGAACATTTGACCCCTAGGAAGTCCTCATGACCCCTTTTGACACATTTGAATGCTCAAGTGTGTCTTAAGGCATCGTAGGACCCCTTAGGACACACTTGAGCATTCTAATGTGTCAAAAGGGGTCATGGTGACTTCCTAGGGGTCCTAACGCATGATAAGGCATACAAGGACCCCTAGGGAGTCCCCATGACCCCTTTTGACACAATTGAATTCTCAAGTGTGTCCAAAGGGGTCATAGGACCCCTTAGGACACATTTGAGGGTTCCAATGTGTCGAAAGTGGTCATGGGGACTTCCTAGGGGTCCTAACATGTGATAAGGCATACTAGGACCCCTAGGAAGTCCTCATGACCCATTTTGACACATTTGAATGCTCAAGTGTGTCCGAAGGTGTAAAATTAAATAATACAATTAATAATAGATAGAATTAAATTTAATTACACAATTAAGTGGCAAGATATTAAATCTAATTAATTAAATATGAAAATATTCAATTAATCAAACCTAGGATAAATGTGATTTATTGCCAAATAATCATTAAATTAAAGATAATTAAGATAATTAGGAATATTGCTAGGAATATTCCCTGATGCAGAATTTAAGATAATCAATTAGGATTTGATGATGTTTAGATGTGCCTTAGGTTAGAAATTTGATGTCGATTTCATTCGAATTGTTGATATAGAAGATTAATGAACTTATAGCTCATTTTTGGGGTATTACAGTAGGACCCCTTAGGACACACATGAGGGTTCCAATGTGTCGAAAGGGGTCATGAGAACTTTTTAGGGGTCCTAACATGTGATAAGGTGTACAAGGACCCCTAGGAAGTCCCCATGACCCCTTTTGACACATTTGAATGCTCAAGTGTGTCCTAAGGGGTCATAGGACCCCTTAGTACACACTTGAGCATTCAAATGTGTCAAAAGGGGTCATGGGGACTTCCTAGGGGTCCTAACACATGATAAGGCATACTAGGACCCCAAGGAAGTCCCCATGACCCCTTTTGACACATTTTAATCCTCAAGTGTGTTCGAAGGGGTCGTAGGACCCCTTGGAACACACTTGAGGGTTCTAATGTGTCGAAAGGGGTCATGGGGACTTCCTAGGGGTCCTAACACGTGATAAGGCGTACTAGGACCCCTAGGAAGTCCCCATGACCCCTTTTGACATATTTGAATGCTCAAGTGTGTCTGAAGGGGTCGTAGGACTCTTTAGGACACACTTGAGGGTTCCAATGTGTTGAAAGGGGTCATGGGGACTTCATAGGGGTCCTAACACATGATAAGGTGTACTAGGACCCCTAGAAAGTTCCCATGACCCCTTTTGACACATTTGAATGCTCAAGTGTGTCTAAAGGTATCGTAGGACCCCTTAGGACACACTTGAGGGTTCCAATGTGTCAAAAGGGGTCATGAGGACTTCCTAGGGATCCTAATGCGTGATAAGGTGTACTAGGACCCCTAGGAAGTCCTCATGACCCCTTTTGACACATTTGAATGCTCAAGTGTGTCTGAAGGGGTCGTAGGACCCCTTAGGACACACTTGAGGGTTCCAATGTGTTGAAAGGGGTCATGAGGACTTCCTAGGGGTCCTAATACATGATAAGGCGTACTAGGACCCCTAAGAAGTCCTCATGACCTCTTTTGACACATTTGAACACTCAAGTGTATCTGAAGGCATTGTAGGACCCCTTAGGACACATTTGAGGGTTCTAATGTGTCAAAAGGGATCATGGGAACTTCCTAGGGGTCCTAACATGTGATAAGGCATACTAGGACCTCTAGGAAGTCCCCATGACCCCTTTTGACACATTTAAATGCTCAAGTGTGTCCAAAGGCATCGTAGGACCCCTTAGGACACACTTGAGGGTTCCAATGTGTCAAAAGGGGTCATGGGGACTTCCTAGGGGTCCTAACGCATGATAAGGTGTACTAGGACCCCTAGGAAGTCATCATGACCCCTTTTGACACATTTGAATGCTCAAGTGTGTCTGAAGGCATCGTAGGACCCCTTATGACATACTTGAGCATTTCAATGTGTCAAAAGGGGTCATGGGGACTTCCTAGGGGTCCTAACACATGATAAAGTGTACTAGGACCTCTAGGAAGTCCCCATGACCCCTTTTGACACATTTGAACACTCAAATGTGTCCGAAGAGGTCATAGGACACTTTAGGACACACTTGAGGGTTCCAATGTGTCAAAAGGGGTCATGGGGACTTCCTAGGGGTCCTAACATGTGATAAGGCATACTAGGACCCCTAGGAAGTCCCCATGATCCCTTTTGACACATTTGAATGCTCAAGTGTGTCTAAAGGGGTTGTAGGACCCCTTAGGACACACTTAAGGGTTCCAATGTGTTGAAAGGGGTCATGGGGACTTCCTATGGGTCCTAACCTGTGATAAGGCGTACTAGGACCCTAGGAAGTCCCCATGACCACTTTTGACACATTTGAATGCTCAATTGTGTCCAAAGGGGTTGTAGGACCCCTTAGGAAACATTTGAGGGTTCCAATGTGTTGAAATGGGTCATGGAGACTTCCTAGGGGTCCTAACATGTTATAATGCGTACTAGGACCCCTAAGAAGTCCTGATGACCCCTTTTGACATATTTGAATGCTCAAGTGTGTCTGAAGGTGTTTTAGGACCCCTTACGACATACTTGAGTGTTACAATGTGTCGAAAGGGGTCATGGGGACTTTCTAGGGGTCCTAATGCGAGATAAGCTGTACTAGGACACCTAGGAAGTCCCCATGACCCCTTTTGACATATTTGAATGCTCAAGTGTGTCCGAAGGGGTCTTAGGACCCCTTAGGACACACTTGAGGGTTCCAATGTGTCGAAAGGGGTCATGAGTGTAATCATCCAAAAATGTTCATCTAGACTATTAGCCCCTTGCTAGCATTATTTGTTAAAATCATCAATTGCTTATTCTTGATCAAATCCTAGTTCTGTCATTTATTCGATTATATTCTATGGGCTAAACCATTTTATCCTAAAGTCTTTATTTAATTAAAAGGAGTTTCCTCCTCTTTTAATTAAATAAAAAGCCCCCCCACTTTTCCTCTTATCCTAAGTTGCACAAATAAAGTATTATTCCTATTTTATAAAAAGAAGAAAAGAACTTTTTGTCTCATATGGACACAAAAGTCAACTCTTATTTTCTCATTGGAGGATACTTGTGCACATGGATTGCTCCTCTTTGATGCTTCACCATTGATTAAATCTTTTGCCTCTTAATCTCCACGGTCCATTCCTTCTCATTTCTTATAAAAGGAGAGCTCTCTTCTTCATTCTAGATCCCCAACTTTTTATGCTAATGTTATGTTGTAGGTTTTCTAGGTCACTTTGGAGCTTTTGAAGATTTGGAGCATTCTTGGCTTTTGCATCTACATGTTATTCTAGTTTCATTTATCATGGCATTCATAGCTTCATATTTAGCTTAGTTTTCTTTGTGCTTTAGATTAATTCATCTAGCTTAATTAGGAGGCTTTGTAATACTTGCATATTTACTTTCATAGCATAGCTTGCATTTCCATTTCTACAATAGTTGCATTGCATTTACATTTCCATTTGATTCTTGGAGATATCGGCATTCTTGCCCTTGTCTTCATTTGAATCTCCCATTGCATGGTTTACTAGCAAGGTTATTGGCTTAATAGCTCTAGCTGAGAGCATTCTTAAAACCATTGCACTATATGCCTAGGGAGCTCTAAATTGATTTCTCAAGGTTTCCAATCCATGGATTCTCTTGGAAGCAATGATTTAGATAAGTGCACATCTTAGTGTGTACAATGAGGACTTCCTAGGGGTCCTAATGTGTGATAAATCATACTAGGACCCCTAGGATGTCCTCATGACCCCTTTTGACTATCTGAAGGCATCGTAGGACCCCTTAGGACACACTTGAGGGTTCCAATGTGTCAAAAGGGGTCATGAGGACTTCCTAGGGGTCCTAACACATGATAAGGCATATTAGGACCCCTAGGAAGTCCTCGGGACCCCTTTTGACACATTTGAATGCTCAAGTGTTTTTGAAGGGGTTGTATGACCCTTTAGGACACACTTGAGGGTTCCAATGTGTTGAAAGGGGTCATGAGAACTTCCTAGGGGTCCTAACGTGTGATAAGCCTTACTAGGACCCCTAGGAAGTCCCCATGACCCCTTTTGACACATTTGAATCCTCAAGTGTGTTCGAAGGGGTCATAGGACCCCTTAGGAAACACTTGAGGATTCCAAGTGTGAACTATTCTTCAAAGCCTCCATTTTTGAGTAGCTAGGGTTTATGGCGCCTGTAAAAGGCACAACTATGCCCCTGTAGGGACTCATGCTCGTACTCAGAATCATATTATTTTTATGCATTCCCTGACATTTAATACAAAGATTTAGCCAGCTGCCTTTAAAGACCTAAAAGAAATGAAAAATAAAATTTAGGCAAAAAATACATACCACATTTCAATATGTCGTACCATCAGCTTCAATAATCTAGTCAGCTTCCTTTGCTACGGCACGAAGAACTTCATTAATGTATGCTCTGGGAGGAAGATTATAATTTCCATATTTCCACAAGCCCTGAAATATTTTTTTCATTATCGCTCTCTACCTCTGCTCTCTCAATTTAGTCATCTCCCTCTCCACTACACTCATCTTAGCCATCCTTACCTACTATTTAACAAAGATTTTCCAAAATTTGTATACAAAGGCATCCTATAGGAAAAAATGAAAACTTTCCTAGAGAATATCCACAATTCGTATGCAAAAGCATCATACAGGAAAAATGACAAAAAATTAATAACTAAAAGGTAAAATTTATCATTAACGCCGGCAGTACCAAGGTCATACCCGTTGTCAAATCCTAGCCTATGACGTGCAAAATTAGCAAAGAAAGTAAAATGGAAGGGAAGTATGGATCAAATAGTGAAGGTGCATCAAATCGGATCAATATCATAATAAATGCAGAAAATACTGTTACGGACAGAAATATTTGCATATTAATGGGAAAGAGTGGGAAGAGCTTCTTGGAACCATGATAGAAGTTATAGATAAGGAGGAAGATCTAGGGAGGGGAAAGCGGAAAAGGAAAGAATTAAGATATGCATGTTAGGTTATGTCAGATGATGATGATGAGTACTCACAATTTGGTAGTAGCTCAAGTAGTGACAAAAGCTCTTCAGTGCACATGTACACTGACACAAACAATTCAGATAGAGAAGTAACGAGTGTTGTGGAATTATCCATAGAGCAATGTGAAATGAAGCCTCAAATTGGTTCATTAGCACCACAAATATTTCTATTAGAAATGCCTATTTGTCAATTGCCTTGCATTTATGGGACTTGGGAAACTAGGTTACTCGTGTTGGGCATTATCCCTAAAATATAAGTTCATTGCCACCTTTGGCAAGGCAGTTTCACTCCTCATTTTACAATAAAGGGCAGCCATCTATGGTCCAAGGTTTTAATTCAGCTGACAAGTGGAGAGCTTCTCAAGGTACTGATCTCTTTCATAGAGAAGTTCCTGATTCATCTCAAGGTTCTCGTTTAGGTGACCAACTCCTTCAAGGTCCACAAATAAACCCATTGATTTCCCAAATTGGTAAAAGGGTACATGAAATTTTTTTAAGAGTATCCCAATTGAAGAGAAATGGAAATTCCAGTGAGCATAAAGTTACTACAGATCCAATGGGTGTATCACCTCCACTAACAAATATAACTCCTTCCAAAGACTTGAGTTTAAATAGAGACTGTCTGTTCCCAAACATGCCCCAGTCGAGCAGATGAACCAGATGTTTCTTGAGTAAAGAAGATAGTGGTTTATTAAAGCATCTACATTATCCCACTTGCTATTAGTTACTACTTTTTGAGCGGCTTGCCAGCTGCTTCCGTACATGATTTCTGTAATATATAATGTCCTCATGCAAGTACATGCCAATTTTTGTAAACATTTTATGTTGTAAAGTGTTAGTGAGCAATATCAAAGAAAAGGTTCTTGCATGTATTATTTAGAAACATATCAATTAGGAAACCATTTTTCTCTCATTACATGGCATAAATGCCTAGATTCACTTTGTCGATATCAATAGGTAGCAAGATGAGGGAAGAAATATTTTTGAAGAGGAAGTACAAATGTTACTGTCCAAAACCATTTGGAGAGTAATATTCTTCTCCTGATTGTAATAAGAAACTCAAAATGAAAAAGACAACAAATAGCTGGGGCATTTATTTCCTATGACCTATGTTAATTTCAGTTCAATTCCTATTGATGATATTCTCAATGTGTAAAAATAAACCGATGTGTTATTTTAAAATGGTGTTGACAGAAATTTATCAACATATGTCAAATATCCATTTTTTCCAAAATTTGAAATAGAACCAGTGGTAATATAATCAAATTTGTGAATTTCACATCCAATCATTGGATATTAATCAAAAGTACAACACAGTAATATTTTTGAACCGATAAACAATCTTAGTCTTACTTCAAGCCTACTCCAGTGTATGTGGGTTCTTGGAGGTATCTACTGAACAATGTGTGGATCTGTAATGTCCCTATCCAAGACCTTACTCACTTTTCTTAAAACTCCTAATTAGAATTTGGATTTCTAATGCCTGCTGTGATATTATTTAAGTTTTCCTTGCTCCTTATTGATTAATACTGTAATGAATTGGTTATCCTTCTCCTTCTCTCTCTCTCTCTCTCTCTCTCTCTCTCTCTCTCTCTCTCTCTCTCTCCTACTCTCTCCCCTTCCCCTTCTCTCTATCTCTCCTACTCTCTCCCCTTCCCCTTCTCTCTATCTCTCCTACTCTCTCCCCTTCCCCTTCTCTCTCTACTACTCTCTCCCCATCCCCTTATCTCTCTCTCTCTCTCTCTCTCTCTATCCTTCTCACCTTCTCACTCTCTCTCTTCCTCTCTTAGCCCCCACCACATTCTCACTCTCTCTCTTCCTTAATGGCTGCCCATGAATTTTTTAGATGGCTGATTGATTTCCTTTGCTTCTTTCAATGGCCATCCATGATTTTTCTACAATCTTCCAACCTTTTGTACATAGTTGTAAAATACATATTAATATATATTATACATATAAAATAATATATAATATATGATATATAATGTAACATTTAATATTAATATATATTAAATAATATTTATTGTAAAATGTATATTATATAATATTTAATATATATACTATATAATCTAATATATAGTTTTTGATATTGATATAATCTAATATATATAATCATATGAAGGATGGAGACATGGGAGGGAGAAAGGGGAGGCAAAAGTGAAAAATCAAAATTCTACCGGCCTTTTCGAGTACTCGAAAATAACGGGTACCTGATTAGGCTTGGTATTGCTTTGTGCACCAAACCTACATGGTCAACTATTGAAATGTCTCAAAAACATTTTTTTCCCCTATTTCTCTGAGTTCCAGACTTTGACCATGTAGCTGACGACTTTTTTTCACCCGAATTTGATGAAATGAAAAGGGTATCTTAAGGAGATTATCAGCTTTCTATCGATATAATTGCTATTGAATTTTGAATTCGGTAAGTAATTATTAGTTATTTTCTAATTGAGTTACCTCTAAAGTGTTGATTTATTTACTGATTGAAAAATGACTATAACTTTTAGACGATATAACATTTTTGAAATCTGAAAAATGCATCACATTCTATGCTTCACCTACTATAAGGAAATTTTTGTTTTTTGAATTTTGTAAAGTTTTGAATGAGTTAAGGTGGTCAGACATGGGAGTTTTTTTATTCTGAAAATGTTGTCGCAGAAAATTCATAATTAATTATTTTTTTGGAATAAAATTACAAAAAAATATGCGTCACATCCAAGCATGAGTCTACTACTTATATATATAATCTTATAATAAAATATTATCATTTGATTATAATTAAGGTGCTCAGACATACACCTACTTCTTATTTTTTTCTAGAAATTTTTGTACTGCTACATTGAAATCTATACTTTTCACCAATCATACTAACTTTTTTTCAAAAAAGGCCTAGTAGTTTAGAAACTACATTCAATTTTCTACAGATTCTATTCTTACAACTTTTTGATATTAGGTTGATAGCTAGTTGAAGTTTTCACGTCAAGTTGACTAACCCTAATTTGCTGATTTTTCATTGCCACTTAAGGGCATACTTTGGCCCCTCATGATCTTGCACATACCCAGAAGGAGATGTAGAAGTAGTTTCGTCTACAAATGGTAAAGTCTTGACTAGTAGACAAACAAGAAGTAAAACAATTAAGGAGGAACCCTATCATCCTGTCAAGATTGCTATGAAGAAAATAGTAAAGAAAACACAACCTAAGTGCACAAAGAAAAAGGAGGCTACTCCAACAAAGGTTGTTCGGAAAAGGAAAAAGAAAAGACAAAAGGCTACAAAGAAGTGCAAGAGGAAGCTGAAGGAATAGAATCAGAGCAAGAGCAAAAAGAAATTAAGGCTCAAGGTAATAATTCTAAAGTGGTGGGTGCCCCTACCACAAAATCTGTTAAGCCAAACTTTAGTAAATTTGGCTCTATTGATAAAATCATTGATGAAGTAAAAAGGTGGGGTATACTTGCTGAAGTTAAAAAATATTATGACAATTTTAGTGAAGAAGATCAAAGGAAAGTTGAATATGTTTTTGTAGGAAGTATGAATAAGTTCAGTCAAGTTGTTATGAAATTGCAAGATCAAATCCTATCTTCCCTATATAGTAAAATTGAAGCTAGATGGAAGGGAGACCTAGCTCATTTGGGTGCATTTTCCAATGAACATTTTTGACAAACCTTGTTGTTTTCTTTATGTCATCAAAAATTAAGGCTAGAATTGCACATTTAAGACAAAGACAAGAGTAACAAGACTACTGATTGGAGATTCACAATCTGTGTAAGATGAAACTAACATCATCTTGAAAAATCATGTAGGTCTTGTAGAGGAGAAGAAGGATGAAGTGGTAAAGGAATAGGAGAAAGGAGAAGAAAATGAGGAAGAAGATGTGATTTCCCTTACAAATTATGAGTGGACAATAAATGGTGTAAAGGTCACACTTGATAACAATCTTTTGGATAAGCTCGAGGATATAATGAACACCACATGTGATGTTTTGGTCACGGATATTCCCAAAGAACAAAAGGACGCAACAAAGAAATTGACATAAGCTCCAAAGGACACTCAATATCAACTAGAAAAGGAGAGAGAGGATAAAGGAACTGGTCAAGATATGACCAAAGATACATCAATTGAACAACAACAAGTAGTGATGATGGAGGAAACATGTAGAAATGAAGAAGAAGATACACATTAGGAGAATACTACAGACAAAGAGAGAGAAAAGGTAACCACTATCCAGTCTATGTCTTTAAGTATTATTGGAGTGGATGAAGATATTTCTTCCATTAAAGGGAAAATTGATATAAGTTCTATGAGCCCAAAATGATGGATATTTCCAATGCAATTAAGTCCAAAGAAAAGAAGGACGAATAGAAACAAGAGGCACATATAATTCTAGATGATAGAGATATTTTGTGTGACTTAGTGCCTAATGTAAATTTTTTATGAGAATGCCACACCAATTGAATAGTTGGATCAGTTGGTTACATCTATCGGTGAGAAAATGAAAAGCTTAGAGGATGCTACAACTATAAGGGAAGAAAGAGATTGTGAGAAGAATAGAATTGAGAAATTAGTTCAGTCTATTAGATGTGAAAATAAAAACTTAATAGCAATAGTGAATAAGGTGAAAGATTCATTGACTAAATGAGGTAAGATTCTCACCTCTACATCAGATTTTTCACAATTTTTGAAGGATCTAGATGGGAAGATATGTGAAGTTCAACAGGAGCTAAGACTTTTGACATCAAATTTTGATCCTATTAATGGTTCTATTACAAGTTTTGGAGCCCAAGTTATCTAATAAATCATAAGATTAAGGCTTATAGGGATGAGAAAGAAAAGAGCAATTCTAACTTGATGGAGTTATATAATTTATTGATCCCTAAGGTGGATATTCTACAACAAGGAGTGAAAGAGGAAGAATAGGTTTTGGATACCCTTGATATGTTCACAATAGATGGATTGGAAGAACTTGGACATCAACTACATGGATAAATGTTGATCATGGACAATCTTTAGAAGATTTGGGTTAATGATTTACAGATTTTGAAGACAAACTTCATTTCTATATTTAGTTTATTGTAAACTTGTAGATGCTACTCCATACTTAATAAAATTTTACTTTTTCATATCATTGTATACCTTTGTCATTGTTGTCAAAAGGGGATTAGTATAGGATGAAAATTTGATAAGTATTTGTTAAGAGGGAGAAATATAGTTATGAGAGTTAGAGTTATGATTTTATGCTCTAAAAAATTTAATGTTGAATGTTGGTTACATTTATGTATGGCTAGACACTTAGAAAAATTTCTTTCTCTAAGTGTTGTCATCAATTCCAAAGGGGGATATTGTTGGCATTTGATGAAGGTGTTGGAGAGATTGTTTTCATGGGATGAATGTTGGAGTGTTTTCATTTATAGCAACAAAGTCTTTTAGGATGAATGAATTCATTAGACTAGTGGTAAAGATGACTGCATAATGAATAATCTAAGTATCCAGTGTATTGTAGATAACACAGTTAGGCATGGTGAATGTGATGTGTGGTGATGATATGAAGAGAGATGATGATGCGATTGGAAAGGTAGAATCTATATAGTCATATTAGCCTACTTCTATGATCATTTAAGTTGATTCAAAGTATAGATGAAGATATGGAAGGAAACACCAGGGTTATTGGCTAGAACAACCAACTGGTTTAACAAGGTGATGAAATCAAGGTAGTAGTTGGATTAAAGTTATTAATTATTTTATTTTTGAATTTTATTGTTGAGATCTGACCTTGAGGATCAAAATTTCCTATGTTGGCATGATCGCTTATGAATTTTTATGGATTTTGGAGGCCGACATCAGTAACATATTTTAGGGTTATTCCGCTTATCTAAAAGTGTCTATATGAGAAGAAATTGAAGGGTAAAGATGATGGTTAGATGTTGGGATGGTTATTATCATTGAAGGAAAAGTGTGTATATGATTAGAGAAGTGATTTGAGAAAAGATGAAGTGGATTTGTTAGGCAAAGTGTGCTACAATCAGATCAGTTTATTGAGTTCTTTCTCACCGCAAGTTTTTAACAGGATTGTGGTTAAAATCTTTTAACTAGGTTAATCTTAACAGGTCTAAAGTTTAATCCCTCTGACCGGGAGACTCTCAAAAGGAGTTATAAATCCCCTAACAGGGTAGTTCCTAACAAGACTTTGTAATAGCTTTTAATCGGGCTATAGATACTCTTAACTAAGTATACCCTTAGCAAGGTGTTTCAATTGCTACTAATAGGGTAGATCTTATTTGATGCACTTGTGAGATTAGTGGGTGATAATTCCCACCATGGTTTTTCCCTATAACAAGGATTTCCTCGCAAAATATTGGTGTTTTTGTGTTGAATGCTTGTGGATGTTTTCTATGTTATTCTTCTACGTTATATTTACATTTGCATATTGGTTAATCTACAAATTTAGTAAAAGATTTTATAAATCTGTGGTTACACTGACTCACCCTCCCCCCAACTCAGTGCCTTATATCATTAATAGTGGAGAATATATGGTATTCACAGTAAACATTAAATCAAAATTTTACAGTCATACAAAAAAATAAGCCATTTTAAAAGTTCATATTCAAATATTTAAAATTTAGAAATGATTATAAAATAATATATATTTTAATATTATAAAATAAATTAATATATTATATTTGTCTATAATAACATTATTTGTTCCATTAAACATAATATGATAAGAAAAGATTGATAAAATAAAAATGTATGAATATATCTCACCAAGTGAAATAACTATGAGGGCAATAAGAATGATAAAAATACAAGAACATGTTGAAGATCCCATCACAACACCCTTAATGTTTTGGAATAATAAATTGTGTGGATAATAGATTAGAGAATACACTAAAGTTTACATAGCAATACTACAGTTGTTAATACATAACTATATTAAGATATTCCTTCATTGTTTACTAGTTTTAAGAATTGTTTTAACCTATTTTAAAAGAAAGATGTTTGTTCTTCATGTAAATAATTGTGACTTGCATATATTTTAATTAATTTTGTGATTCTATTTCTAAATTTGGCTCATGCATATGGTGTATTATTTGTATATGTTGGTACATAAATCAAATTTATGAATTAACTATTGTTGTTACTATCATATGGTGTTATATGTTATTTTTTGTTATAATGGAAAAGTGTGACTAAGACCCTATTGATGTTATAGCTATAGGAGTTATCTTTCTCTCCTTAATCTGAAATAAATAAATATATTATTGAATTCAACTCAAAACATAACATCATCTTCTTTTTAATGTCAAGGTAATGAAGGGTCAAGACAATGAAGGGTCTTCTCTTTGTAACGATAAGACAATGAAGGGTCAAGACAATTTTATATATTCTTCTAGGAGGAATTCGTATGAGGATAGATTGATATATTTTATTTTCTGAGAGATTGGTACAAAGGAATTATTATGATTGACATATTGTTAGATGTTATGATCATCACTTCAATTTATCCTAGTGTTTGGGATGATTGTAAAGCACTCTTCTGCTCTTTCATTATATATATGATATATTTGTGGTTGGATTTTTCTTGGGCCCAAGTTGGAGGGTTTTCCCAAGATAATTTGTTGTGTCCATTGTTGTATCTATTGTGTCTTATTGTTCATTATTTTTGTTTTTTGTTTATATTTATTTATAATATGAAACATAACATGATATCAAAGCCAGGTTGGATAATAGAAAATAAGGGTTTCAAGAAATTATCTCCATTTTTGGCTCTGTCTAAGATATTCCTAACGCTTTTATAATATTTTTTCAGTTCTAAATCAGAGGATTACTTTGAGGGAAGGCTTTGATAAAACCACTGAGCAGGACTTGGAGGATGTATTTTTTTTGTGTACTCCACAATGCCTAGGTTGCAAGGGTGCCTCGAGGATATGCATTTATAGAGTTTGATGACTGATGAGATGTTGTTGATGATTGACAGGGATCTTAAGTGCTATGAATATGGTGATCTTGGACACTTTTCAAAGGAATGTTGTTTTCGTATAGGTGTTGGAGGTTTAGGCAATGGCTGATGTCAAATCCCCATTCCCCGCTACAAGCGTAGCCCAAACTATGGGCTCAGGAGTTGTAGTCCTTATTGAAATTACTCTCCGAGTCATCGTAGTTATTCACTATGACGGGGGATAAAGTTACAACAAGTCACCTCCACTTCACCGTCGCATCTCTCCATATGCTAATGGGAGTCATGTTCTGCGAGATCAGTACCATGGCCGTAGTCAAAGTAGTGGGAGGATTTTACCAATAAGGAGACAAATGTAGTTTTACTCAATGATGTATTCAGTAGTTTTCATCTCTTAGACTAGATCTTTGGGAGATCAAAATATGGCACAAGGTATAGGTTGCTTGATATAGTGTTTGACTCTTGTTTCATCCTATTTCTTCGATCTTCACACTAGTTGGTCCCATCAGTTACCTGCCATTTGGATAAGTTTCTTTCCCATGTTTTCTCTTCTATTTTTTTAAACACAATCTTTTATAATGAGAAAAATTATTATTTCTAGTTGATGTACATTAAACAAATTGAAGCATAATGGTCGTAACATGTTGGCTTAATGAACTGCTTAGAGAAATCTCACTAAAGTTTTTTTCAATTTGTCTTTGTAACTATATGATTTCTAGGTTGGGCTGGATGGAGTCTCCTATGATCAACATTGCATGTTGTTTGAAATTTGTATTGTTGTGAAGATTGTAGTTACAAACGAGGAGTTTTGAAAGAGAAAACTTCTCATCTAATGCAGAGCTATTGAAGACTTTCAGTATTTTCTGAAGATGTCAAATTCAATGTTGAAATGATTGGTTTAGCTCTATAGATCATTCCCTATATATGTAAACTGGAAATCTAGGGGAGAAATTTTGTATTTGAAGACTTCCCAGCTTGGGGTCTACCATGATTTCCAAGTGTAGCAGGAAGCAAACCTTTGTGACACAAAGTCTGTGGAAAGAATTGGATCATATACAGGGAACAGGTGTTGTGAAATACCATTTGGGTATATTGTATGATAGACCTACAAGGAGTGGTAAAATAATTCATCTTTCTATGGTTTCTAATCTCAATCATTTGGGAGGAGTTGATCTTGTTGTCATTGGGAAGTACCCTGAGGGATAGGAGGCTCCTCAAGCTATGGAAATATCTCCTAATGATACCTCTAACATTTAGAGGGAGTATGATGTACCATTCAAGTCTACTAATCTAGTTAATGTACCTAAATATTTTTGTTGGTTTTGTGGAGAATGTTTCTCTTGTTGAGAGGGACTCTTAGCATCAATGACCCTTACTATGTGCTAAAATACATATTTCTATGAGACATAGAAATATGAGGTGAAAGCCCTTGATAAACACACTTCTTTACACACATGGGCGTAGCCATGGTGGATGTCATGTTGAGATACTCCATTATGACATTACATTGAGTGACTTTGTGATGATTACTTGTGCACATACTTCTTTCCACACATGGGAGTAGCCATGGTGGACATCATGTTGAGATACTCTATGATGACATCACATTAAGTGACTTGGTGATGAGTACTTGTGCACATTCTTATTTCCACACATGGGAGGAGCCATGGTGGATGCCATGTTGAGTGACTCCATGATGTTATCACGTTAAGAGATTTTGTGATAAATTATTTTATTCGCAAATGGATGAAGCCATTATGGGTGTCATGTTGAGTGACTCCATGATTTATCATGTTGAGATATTATGTGATAAACTCTCTTTCACAAATGGATATATCCATTATGGGTGTCATGTTGAGAGACTCCATGACATGAATATTTGAAAAGATACCTCCCTAGCTAGGAGAGAGTATTGATTTTATAGCTGTGGGAGTTATCTCTGTCTCCTGTATTTGAAATAAATAAATTTATTATTGAATTAAACTCAACACATAACATCATCTTCTTTATAATGTCAAGGCATTGAAGGTTCAAGATTATCAAGGGTATTCACTTTGTAATGGCAAGAAAATGAAGGGTCAAGATAATTTAATATATTCTTCCAAGAGGAATTTGTATGAGGATAGATTGATATCTTTTTATTTTCTAAGAGATTGATACTAAGGAATTATTATAATCTGCTTATTGATAGATGCTATGATCATCAATTCACTTTAGCCTAGTGTTTGGGAAAATTGTAAAGCGATCTTCTTCTCTTTCATTATATACATAAGTGATATATTTGTGGCTAGGTTTTTCTCCCTCAAGTTGAAGGGTTTTCCCAGGAAAATTCATTGTTTCCATTGTTGTATATGTTTTGTCTTATTGTTCATTGTTTTTGTTTTTGTTTATCTTTATTTCTAATATGAAATATTAATAGGCCCTAGGTTGGGAATTTTAAATTGATAGTAGAGGCTAGATATATATGTTATAAGTTATTATCTTAGTTGTTATGTTGTATTATTTTGTAGCCTTAATTTTGTATTATTGGGTTATGAATTTATTTGTGAGATTAATGTTTTTGAATAAGGTAAAAATAGGTTTTGAATGGAACCTGAAACCATTTACATCATAGAAAAAAGATAAAGCATGAAAGTTTTCCAAAATGAGACATTTGCTGGAAAGAACAGAGCAGGACCCAAAACAACACTAGAAACAACAACAAAAGCAAAGAAAAATAGATCTAGCAACACTACCAGCAGCACCCAGCAATGAACAAGACAAAACTAATTGCTTATCATTTTGTCTGGCTTCATCTTCATCTCCTCCATC
Organism: Chamaecyparis obtusa; assembly: GCA_027943335.1. Taxonomy (NCBI): domain Eukaryota; kingdom Viridiplantae; phylum Streptophyta; class Pinopsida; order Cupressales; family Cupressaceae; genus Chamaecyparis; species Chamaecyparis obtusa. The sequence goes on along the minus strand of BSBK01000316.1, from coordinate 322,071 downwards.
TTCTGGATTGCTTTTTTTAGGTCCTTCAGCTCCTTTGGCTTCTCAGGGATCTTCCTCTGAGTACGCCCTCTAGTTCTAGTACCTGGACCTGCATTCCCAACATCTTCTTCAATAGTGATGGTCGTGTTTTCCAGCTAGTTTTTCTCCAGGTAGTTGTGAAGCATGTTTAGGTTGATGACAGCTGCATTGAGTCCTTCATTGCTCTGGCTCAGGACTTCGTTAATCATTTTCCCATTGTTGCTAACTTTGACCTTAATTTCTTTAACCTTGTTGTCAATGATTTTGTTGATTTTGGCATTAATCTCCTCCCATTTTTTATTCTTAACCTTATCCAGAATCTTGTTCTCCAGCTTCTCCAACTTCATGTTCAGGGTTTCTATAGTTTTCTCCAGAGTATGGAGGTGAAGCTTTATCTCCTGCATCTCCTAATTGATCCAATCCTAAGGAATACTCTGACCTTTATCATTGTTAGCCTCATCCAGATTCATAGCATCCCCCAGGGGAGCGATGGTATCCCCCTTTTGACTTTTTTCCTCCTCAATGGCATTCTGATCAGTATTGGTATCCATTTCTTTTTTTTCCTCCTCTTTTTTAATCTATGATAGGGGATTGTTGACCAATTTCAATATCCTCTTCATCATGCCCCTCCAGGTGGCCCAAAGAATCCTCCTTTTGGGTTTCTCCATCCTCTTTACTAGCCAAGTCCAATCTTTCCTCATTGTCCAAGTGGGTGTCAGTATTTTCTTCTTCAGTAGGGAAATTCGGAGCTTCATTCTTATCAACCTTGGTAGGGGAGACTTGGGCCTCTTCTTCCTCCTCCTCAGCTCCTTCCTCATCTTTTTCATCATCATGGTAGTCCCCTTCTTTCCCTTCTTCATCTTCCTCCTTCTCATCCTCTATTATGACAACCTTGTCCTCTTCCTACTCATTGTTATCATTTTTCCAATCCTCTTTTTCCTCACTTCCAGAATCCATCTCCACATTTTCATCCTCAACATTTCCTATTTCTAGAGAAATAGGGCTTTTTTCCTTAGTTTCTTCTTCGTTGCTGCCGGGGCTTTTTTCTTTATTTTTCTTCCTCTTTTTTCCTTCTTCTTCACGAACATTAGAGATTTTTCCCTTTTGTTTCTTCCTCTTTTTGCTAGATTCAGCCTTTCTATCCCCCTCAATAGTCTCTGAATTTTTCTTTTGACCCTTTTAGGAATTGGTTCCAGGATAAAGTCTTTGGCATAGTCAGAAATAAGGAGGATCAACCCCTCATGCAACATCGGGTTATTCTGCTTCTTCCTATGCTCAGTGATGCTACTACTCAAGGCGCTCAAAAGAAAATACAAGAAGGATATCCTCTTGTTATGCCTAAAGTGGTTAGCCAAGATGAAATGCAGGTTGTAGATTTTGGAATAGCACCCATCAAGCGTGAAATACCCAATCATAACCTTCAACCTTTTAGCCTAGAAATCATTTATTTTGGTGATATATACATAATCCCCCTTCCCTTTTTTCATGAGGGCCTTTTCATTAGTATTTTTAGGAAATAGATTAAAAGCTTCAGGACCAAGCATATGGTTGCCTCTATGGAAATGAGTTCCCTCCAGGGATAATCCTGTAATCTTAGCCATAAGGGTAAGAGAAAGGGGGAAAGATTTACCCCATAAATTAAATTTACCTCTAACCCAGCCATCAACGAACAAGGAAGTCACCTGTTTGTCGTAGCCATGGAGCTTCTCGATGTACTGAGAGACCCCTCCCTTTCTTAGCTTCTTCTAGACTTTCCTATCCTGCCTCCATTTGTCACAGTCAGCCGACTCCTCTCTTCTCAGATTGCCTCCCATTTTGTATTTTCTGCTACTATCCTTTCTCAACTCCTTACAACTAATCTTCTTCTTACTGCAATGCTTTCTTATGTTATCATGATTACTTGAAGTAACCCAAGCTCCGTATATCATTAATACCAGAATAATTATCCGACACTTTGCCTTATATACAGCCTTCCTCAAAAATTGTTTCGTCCTTGTCATCATAATGTTAAGTGACATTTCCTTCAATGTGATTAATTTTATCATAAGTGATTAGACTCATGATCTTGGAGTTTAGATTTCCTTCCACTCTCCATGATTTTATGATGTCACTTTGGGTACCTTCGTTAGCCAGCCTGTCCGCTGGCTTATTACCTTCACGGTAAATATGGGTGACATGGCACTCTTCAAAGGTGATGAGCAGCATTGTGATTTTGTTTATTATATGGGTTATAGTCTAGGAGCACTCTGCTTTCCCTTTAATATAGTTGACAATGTTGAGGGAGTCACCCTCAAGCCAAAGTTTCGAGCAATCCATGTCTTTGGCCAAATTAACTACATAAAGTGATGCCTCCACCTCCGCCATGTGGTTAGTTTGTGAGATTAATGTTACTCGAGGTTCTTGTTGTGTTCTTGGCAGTTAATTGATGTCTTGGATCCCAATGTCGTTGTTTGTTTTTTTTAGACTGTGTCATTATGCAAAAATTGGTATTTGGGATTATGCCTTGGAACCTAAAAGTGTTCCTATGTGATTATTATCAAGTTGGACACAAGATGATTTTTATGAATATTTTGGACATATGATGTTCCTATTGATATTTTGAGTTGTTGTTCTTTTGACGATTTTAATGATGTCCATTTAGATATGTTAGACACATGTGCATCATAAATTTGATTTTGAGATTCTATTCATTATGCTCCAAACTCTTCTTTTGTGGTTTCTTTGGATATGTTGAGCCTATGAGGATTTTATTTGTGGTTATTTGATTTGTTATGTTCTTTTTGTTTTTAGTTTGGAGCATAGGGGTGGGCTTCTAGGTGCATTATGGGGGAGTGACTCTGAATGGGGGTTAGGGCCCTAAATTGGCCAATCTAGGGTAACACATTGACAAGTTGTAATCAAGTGATAACTTAATAAAATAAACTAGGAATAACATTAATCAAGATAATTGGGTTTCCTCTCCCATGACTAGCTAGGGTTTCTATCGAAAGTCGTAAAGTATTTTCAATCAAAAATTCCCAAAATAAATTTTTTAATTCTTGTAAAATGTCAAGGACTTTCAATAGAACTTACTTTCTATTGAAACCCCTTAGTTTTGATAGAAAGTACTTTCTATTGAAAGTTCTTGTGTAAGTCTCTCCCCCAAAAGCCAAGTAATTTTTATACTTTTTTGGCCTTCGGATTTCAATCTAAGGGCTCAAATGGGACAATATTGACAAAGCCATATGCATAAAAAAAAAGTACTCAGAATGAGATTTCCAATGATTATAATTTTAATATATTTTGAGTTTATTATACATATTTTTTTTACATTAATCAAATATAGGTTTCTTACCAACATCAACCTTTGTGTTCGATGCTTATGGAAAAATACTAGAAACGAGAGAAAAAAAATCTAAAAAATATCTATGCACTAGGCATTAAAGTCCTCTGTCTATCAAAAAAAAATTGAAATTTGACAAATACACAAGTTACTATAATACCCCAAAAATGGATTGTAGGTTCATTAACCTCTTACATCTTCAATTCGAACGAAATTGACATCAAAGTCCTAACCTAAGGCACATTTGCACATTATCAAATCCTAATTGATTTTATCCTAAATTCTGCATCGGGGAATATTCCTAGCAATATTCCTATTTATCCTAATTATATTTAATTTAATTATTATTTGGCGATAAATCATATTTATCCTAAAGTTTGATTAATTGAATATTCTAAATATTTGATTAATTAGATTTAATACTGCCACTTAATTATTTAATTAGAATTAATTAAATTATTCCTAAATTGTATTATTTAATTTTGACAATAAATCAAAAATCTTATGACTAATTGATTAAATTCTTATTTAATTAATTCATGTCAGTTGTCAATTTTTAAAAATATAGTTTTTGAATAAAGTTTGATTTAATAATTGATTAACCCATAAATCAATTATTGTTAATTTAAAAATCAATTAAGTTGAGAATAAATCACTTTATTTAATTAATTAATTGTGCACATTCAAAGAGCAGATAAACTCAAAATCAGGAAATCAATGCAAGTTGTTAACTTTTGGAAACTCAACACTCTATTTTGAGTTCAAAGCTGATCTAAACTTCTGATTTGAGTTAAAAAGTTGTTCTTGCATGCTTTTGCATGATTTTGTGAGTTAATTATTTCTGATTTTCTGATAACTCAAAAATCAACCTGAGTTTATCAAGAGCAATTTATGGCTTTTCTCTTGCATCCTCAAAGCCCTAGATTTCTATAAAAACAAGGCTCAACTCCTCATAATTACAACACTCGAATTTGCACAATTACTCTGGCAAATTGGCGATTGAAGGATTGAGCATTTGTGACAGGTGATTTGTGAGATCTTTCATAGTTGATCATTTAGCTTTTACATAGTTTCTTATTCGTAGTTTCGTACTCATTCATAGCATTTTTAGATAAAATCTGCATTCCAATTTCATTCATTCTAGATCAATTTCATACAGTTTTCCATATTATTGCATAGAAAATACAAAAAGCTAGAATAATCTGCATTCATATAGTTTTCATTCTTTGCATTCAAATCCTTCGTTTAGGTGTTGCATTGTCACTGGTCTCGGTCTGATCTGAGAGTATCATACTCACACCTACTAGAAGGCAGTAAATCACCTGGTTAGTTTAGTTTCCATTTCATTGCACGATTTTGGTTTTTGGCTAACCTCTAACGTTTTACTGAAGTGTTGTGTCTACAGCTAGGTACAAAATTTACACACACATTTCTAGCACCCACCGTGGGGCCCTGAAATGGTTTTCCATCATCTTTCTATCAATTTATATCAAATTCTTATCATTTTTTGGATAAAACTGTAATTTTTATTTTATGTCCGTACATTTTTCGTACAACTTTTGTCAGAGAGTCATTTCAGGAGATACCCACTATCGTACGATAGGTTTAGATTTCAAGACTCGTATCAGAGAGTACACACTATCATTTGGAAGCCCAATTGTCATATGAGAAGATACCCATAGTCGTACGAGTTTCCAAACTATCGTCTGGGAGGTAACCCACTGTCGTACGAGTTTTGACTCTAGAATTCAATTGTCGTTTCAGCATTTTTGGCAGTTTTTAAAATTTGATTTTTAGATTTGGTCTGACAGCTAACCCTAACAATTGAAATCTTCTATTTTTTACTTATACTTGTTGAATCTGATTGGAAAAAGTGTAACTAAATTGCTAAAATAGGTAAAAATCTACTAAGCACGTTGCGAGCAATTCAGGTATTCTTCTCAAGCTGATAACATTTCAATTTGGGTTAAAATGAACTCTCACGTGTCAAGCTTGTGTGATTTTCCTACTTTCATATCATAGACTTCATTTTGGGCTATAAAACGGACATAGATTTGCTTTCTGCATATCTGTTACACATAGTAAATAGGCCCTATGAACACTATTTGTGGATGATCTTGAGAAATTGAGCTTCTTTTGCTTGTTTATTCATACGAAGCTCCTCTTGACGAAGGATCCCCTTGTAGGTAGGGAAGGTACTGAGAGAGTCTCATGTTCTACTAGATTCGTGTGTCTTCAACTTTTGATTGATACATTCTCTCTCTGGAGGGGTTAATAGATCATAAGCGTTTGACGTCATAGATCTTTGTGAGATAATCATGGTCTTAGCATGTCAGATTAATCTGTCTGCTTTATTTTGGTTAAAAGTGAAAAGGCTAGAGGACTATGCTCTACTCCCTTTTTGGGTAGTATTAGAAACTCAGATCCTTGAATCTGGAACCAGTCTCCATGTGGTATCTTTTGTGAGTCACCTTAGAGAGGGTTAACCATAGTGGACATTCCCTTAATTGGGTCAACCATGTGGATAGAACCTCAAGTGGTAATAGCCATTTTTTCCATGGTAGCAGTAGCCGCTATATAAATGTCCTTGTGGAGGAAATCTTCACAGGTGTGGTCTCTTGTTGGGCTGTCAGATCTCCCTAGCAGCTCTTGATTGATTAATTTCTCGGACTGTGTCAAAACCCTAGTGAGCTTGGATTGGAGTTGGCCCTCTTGAGATCATAAAAGTTGCAAAGTCAGACCATTACTACAAACCCTAGTGAGGCCAAATTTTCATTTTTCTAGGAATATGTGCATTATTGAAAAACTTTTTAGAACATACACAATTAGCACTCCTAGGGATTAGCACATTCAATCACTTGATTATTCATGCACAAGGTTGCTTTGTCCCCTGTTCATTATTTTTAGACGTGCTTGGAATCACTTGCTTGTTGTTTTGTGTGCTTGTTTATCTATTTGGCTACTGAAAATGAACAATCTCAGAATAATCTTCAAACTTGGACAGAGAAATTTGTGAACAATCTGAAATTGAAAACCAAAAATTTGTGAAATCTGAAATAAAAATCCTTTCTGGAGTCAAAAGTCATCCCATCAAGTTAGAAAGTTGTATGAGTTTTGGCAAGTGTCATTTCAGAACCCCTGTATTGTCGTATGATAGCTTGTATAGTGTCATACAAGTTTTTCCACCAGTAAAAAACAAAAGTAAAAAATATGCTATCAATTGTCGTGCGAGTTTTGCAACTATCGTACGAGTTTGTCAATTGTCATTTCATAGCATACCCACTATCATACGATCCTGCAGAAAGTCGTTTGAGAAAAATTGCTAGAAAGTGGTTAGAATTGTCAGAAACTCAGTTTTTACAGCCTATTTTCAGAATCTCTTGAACAAATCACTGTGTCAAGAATAGAGTAGAAACTAGAACGAATCGATTCATTTTCCTAAAGTGGTCTCTTGAGTCTAATTTAGCCTTCTGGGTTATCGATTTGAGTCTTTTTCATCTTGTGTCAAAACCTTGTCAAAATTATCTTCAAATTCAGTCTTGTTACTAAACGGCTAAGTGTTGTGAGCTTGTGCCCGCCATCTATTAGGCTTCTACCCACACTATTGTGGCACAATATCCTTCATTTACGTTTGATCTAATCCTTAATCACTTCAATCTTGATAAGGTTGCATCATTTGATCTTCTGGAATCAATTCATTCTTCAGTTGTCTTCATCTCATTCTTATGCTTCACTCAAGGTTAATGGTGGAAACTAGAGCTTCGTCACACAAAAAATCCAGAGAAGCACTTGGCACTGCACCTTTGACTATAGACAAGGGTCCCACTCTTGAGAAACTCTACAATTCTAGTCTTTACGAAGATGACAGTCTTGGAAATTTTTGATTGAAAACTGGTTACGTACCCCCTCCATCAACTCACGAAGGTAATCAAAAAACCCCTCCTTAATCTAATCCAGGGAGCCCTAAAACTCCTAACATGTCTCACAGAGGGACACAACATGGGTCTCAAGGACACCATTCTCAACATGTTGTGGATCAAGAACCTACACCTTCTGAAATTGTTCAATTTCAAAATGATGATGACTTCAAGAAAATGATGAAGCATTTCTTGAAAGAAGATAGAGAGGCATACTTTCTAGAGTTAGCTCATCAAGGAGCTAAACTTCCTCCAAAATTTAATGTGGAAGATATCATTACACATGAGGAAGAAACTCCTATCATGGCTATGATGAAACAGATGCATGCCATGCAAGTCAAACTTAATAACCTTGAAAAAGAAAAGGAACCTAAGGAGTTCTCCATGGAAGCTCTATGCCCTTTTCCATTTGATAAAGACTTGTACATGCCGCCATTCCCTAAAAGAGTGGAGATGCCTAAATATGATAAGTATGATGGAAACTTTGACCCTCAAGATCATGTCAGAGAATTTTTGTACTCAATCTATGGAGTTTATGCACGAACCAACCTACTTAATGTGTCTTTTCCCTCGATCTATGGGAGGAGCAACCATTCATTGGTTCTCTAGAATGCCTCCAACTATCAAAACTTTTGAGGAGTTAATCAAACTATTCTATCAACAATACTCCTACAATATTCAACATCCGGTCACCATGATCAACATCTGCAATCTAAAACAATATCCTGGAGAACCATTCCTGACATTTCTCAAGAGGTGGAGGAAGAAATTTTCTCTATATGCTAGACCCATTCTAGAAACTGAGAAGCTGGAAATATTCATCAACAATCTTGTTCCAGAAATCAACTACCCTTTACAAATGCAAAATCATACATCTTTTGACAAGATGGTAGATAATGCGATCAAAATTGAGAAAGTACTTGTGAAAAAAGGAGACATCACACTTCAAAAAGACAAGTATGAATTTAGATCTAGTTCTAAGGACAAGAACAAAAACTGGAACAAGAATAAAGGCATTGTCACAGATGGCGTTGTTGATAATATATGTGCCTCATCTAAGGCACCTTCTTTCAATCTCACTGTTGGTACCCAAGCCATCAAAGCTTTTGAAGCTAAAGCAACAGAGTCCAATAGAAATTCATCTTATTACAAACCTTGGGCTACAAATCCTAATTGCAAATTCACTCCTCTTGGAGAATCCTTGGAATCTGCCATGAAAACTCTATTGGCAAAGAAAATCATTGACTTGCCTGAGATGAAAGTCTTTGATCTAGAACCTAAATCGAAATGGTGGAGAGAGAATGGTTTCTATGAATTCCATTGCAAGAAAGGTCATAAGACTAATAACTGCATTCGCTTGAAGCACATTATACAAGACAAAATTTATAATGGTGACATCATGATTGACAATCATAAGAGTAATAATGATCATACAACATTCACAGAACCATTTCCTAAACATGATAAAGAAGATTCTTCTTCTTGGCCTAATATGGGTGCTAAAGTCAATTATACCTACTCTGGAAACAATGTTGTTATCAATATAGTTGAACCATGCCTATCTGAGCGTTGCAATGTCATCACAATTGTGAGAAGAGATAGAGATAATGAATCAGCTAATGTAGTTACTCGATCACAAGCTCAGGCACACCTACAGGGACAAATACCAGATTCATCCAATGTCCCTAAGGTGCCTTTCAATCTTTCATCTACTTCTAAATATAAGGCTACATCTAAATCTTCAAATCCTAAATACACGAGGCCTACTTCATACAGTATTGTCCAACAACTCCAGCACACAAATGCTAAAATCTCCATGTTTGAGTTGCTTCAGATATCTCCAGCTCATAGAGCCATTCTAGACAAAGCTCTGCTTGGATCCAATGTTCCTGATGACCTTGATTTAGACAGATTCTAGACTATGGTTGGTCATTTTACTTCTCCATAGTACATTTCCTTTTCAGAGGAAGATGATAATTCCATGAGTCATCCGTATAACCAGCCCTTGCATATTGAATTCTTGATCCAAAACCGTCGTGTCAAACATGTGTTGATAGATGGGGATGCTGGCCTAAACATTTGTTCTTTCAGCTTGATTACACAATTGGGATTTTCAGAAATGGCCATTGATCCCAAGAAGAAGATAACTATCAAAGCATATGATGAGCAAGAAAGATCTTCTAAGAGAACTATTGTCTTACCTATCAGAGCAGGTCCTGTCATCAGAGATACTATATGTCAAGTTCTTGATCTACCTTTGGCTTGCAATATCCTTCTAGGAAGACCCTGGATACATGAAATGAAAGCCATACCCTCTACATTCCATTAGTGTTTGAATTTTCCTTATGAAGGAGTAGAGGTGACGATTCCAACTGATCTATATACAACTTGCAATACCTTGAAAGAGAGTGTTGATAAACTTGTTCCTAATAATAGAGAATCTTCCACTAAGCAGCTAGACATTGCTTCAACATCCAAGATGGAAGACATTGCTAAAGAGGTTAAGATCAAAGAAAATGGTATGGGAGAATATACTATAGAGCCAATCTTATCTTTGACCTCTCTCCCTATCTCACCTAAGTCCTATGGGCAAACTCTAAAACAGTCTAAAATAGAGTCTAAAGAACCTCTTGAGGCATATAAAGGAAATTTTATTGCAGAAAAAGTATCTAAACAGGAGTTTGAAGAGGATGAAGTTGTGCTCACATGGCTATACAAAGATGAACCTAAATCTCAAGTTGTTAAAAAATGTGATGCTAAAATACCGAATATCCCTTCCAAGTCATATGGCCCAGGGGACAAATTGATCACAAAAATGGGATATAAAGGAAAAGAACCTCTAGGACTACAGGGTAAAGGTCTCATGTCACCTCTTGATCACCGTGGCTGTGAAAACAAGAATACAACGGGTCTAGGATACATGAAGAAGCCCTTCTATCTTAGCAAGAACTCCCCACATGTTTTAGAACAGGTTGAGCCCTCTGTAGCGAATCAACTAAAGGGAGAAACAATAGAACAATTTGATAGTGATGATTTAGACACCATTGAAGATCTCATTCCCTATGAGCATTTTCCTAAAGAAATAAAAGACCTCCTTGAAGCTGAAGATGATCCAATAAAAATAATTAATGTAGTAGAAACACAAGAACCTACTATAGAGCAAGAGATAGTTGCAACACAAGAACCAGCTAATCTCGAAGGCAATCAAATAGACAAAGAGGAAGGTGGTAGTTATTCTGAGACAAATTCCCATGAGTATGAATTCAGATCAGAATCTGAGGGAAACCCTTATTGGGGTATTCATCCTTACTTTACTCATGTTCTCAGATTTCCTAGAGGTCTAGATGAAGAAATAGAAGATGAATCAAATGACTATGAATGGGGAGTCATTCCAGAACTAGATGAACTTATTACAGAAAAGCATGTTGATGTTATTCACCAATATGCACCTAAACCCAATGTAAGTCTAGAGCGAAATGATGAACTTATCGAGTTTGATCCACCAATGGCTAAAGTGGATTTCCACAATGACATTGAGCCTATTCACAAATTGAATGTCTTAAGTTGTAATATCACCTTTAAACTCGAGCATCGGGTTAGGACCAATGATGACACATCCATATCCGTAAACACTCTTTCCCAATCTTTCACCACTTTGACTATCCAATGCCCTGACCTTCTTGACATAACATCCACAAACTTGAACCAAGGTATTTATACATTTCCCAATGACCACACCCTTGCTTGCTACCTAAATGCAGTTGAGCCTATGAGGACTTCCATCAGTGAATCAAGCGTTAGCATGACGGAGTCGGACATCAAGTATCTTAGTCAAAAAAATAAGAATAATAATAAAAAGGAAAGGAGTTCTGAGGGTAAAAACCACTTTGTGGCAGTCTCAGAACCTACAAAAGTAAAAATAAAAGATGTATCCAAAGGTGATAACCTCTTTGAGGTGCCTAAGGATGAGATATTTGATGTCCTTCCGAGTCATTTACTGGACATATCTCTAGTTCTAATTGAGCCCACTCAATCTATCAATTTGGGAACAACAGAAGAACCATAGTTGATCCATGTAGCACAATCTTTATCAAAAGAAGAAAAGAAAAAATTTACAACGTTCTTAACAGAAAAGAAGATCAACTTTGCATGGAAATGCTCAGATATGCCAGGATTGGATCCTGATCTTATAATGCACCATTTATCTATAGCTCCAAACGTTAAACCTGTTAAGCAAAAATTGAGAAAGATGCATCCACATGTTGCACTCTTGGTAAAAGCTGAATTAGAGAAGCTCCTAAAAGCTGGATTTATCCGAGTTATTGATTATGTAGAATGGATCTCTAATATTGTACCTATTTCTAAACCAGACAAATCAATAAGAGTATGCACATATTTTAGAGATGTAAACAAAGCATGCCCTAAGGATGATTTTCCATTACCTAACATTGATATGATAGTGGACATGACTGTGGGCTTTGAGATGTATTCTTTGATGGATGGTTTTTCTAGATATAATCAAATCAAAATTGCTCTAGAGGATCAAGAGAAAACTGCTTTCACATGTGCATGGGGTACCTTCTATTGGAATGTCATGCCATTTGGGCTTAAGAATACTGGTGCTACATATCAGAGAGCTATGACTTCTATTTTTCATGACATGATGCATAGGACTATGGAGGATTATGTTGATGATACTTTAGCAAAATCTATGATTAGAGCTGAACATCTAAATGACTTGAGAAAGATACTTGACAGAATGGAAAAATTTAGTCTCAGACTAAATCCTAAGAAGTGTGCTTTTGGTGTCACTTCTGGAAAGCTTTTAGGCTACATTGTTTCAAAGAAAGGAATTGAAGTAGATCCAACTAAAGTTAAAGCTATCATGGAGATGTAGCCTCCCAAGAATATCAGTCAAATGAGAACATTGCAAGGAAGAGTTCAATCTATCAGACGCTTCATATCTTAGCTGGCTGACATATCACAACCTTTTACAAAGACATTACATAAAGGTGTAACCTTTGCATGGAGTGAAGAATGTGAAAAGAATTTTAATCATATCAAGAAATATCTATCAAATCCTCCTATCTTGATGCCTCCCATTCAAGGGAAGCCTTTGATCTTATATGTCTCCGCTACAGATACATCACTAGGGGCATTGCTTGCACAACATGATGAGAACAAGAAGGAAAGAGTTATATACTATATCAGTAGAACATTGGTGGCATACGAAAAGAACTATTCTATGATTGAAAAGGCTTGTCTAGCTGTGATCTTTGTGTCACAGAAACTGAGACATTATATGTTAGCTCATACCATGCATTTAGTAGCTAAGATTGATCCACTAAAGTACCTACTAAGAAAAGCTGCCCTCACAGGTAGATTAGCTAAATGGGTCATGCTCTTAAGTGAATTTGACATTGAATATATTGAAAGAAAAGCTATTAAAGGAAAAGTTATTGCTGATCAATTAGCAGATGCACCTTTTTTTGATGACACACCAATGCAAATGGAATTTACAGATCCCTCTATCATGAATCTTTCTTCTAGAGAATGGAAAATGTTCTTTGATGGCACCTATACACAGAATAGATCTGGAGCAGGTATCTTTTTTATCACTCCTCAAGGATACTCCATTCCTAAGGTGTTCAGAATTAAATTTCATTATACAAATAATATTTCTGAATATGAAGCCCTTTTAAATGGTATGAAGATAGCAATTGAGTGGAGAGTAACAGAATTACACATTCATGGAGACTCACAACTTGTAATCCATCAAGACAATGATGTGTACCAAACTAAAGATGAAAAGCTCATTCCATACAAGAGAATGGTAGATGATCTAAAGAAATATTTCATATCTATCACTTTTGAGAAAATACCTAGAATAGAGAATAAGGCTGTCGATGCAATGGCAACATTATCTACTTTATTACAGCAGCCTGAACATGAGCTTCGCTACGAGTTCCTGGTGGAAGCACTATCTTATCCTGCATATGATTCCCCCAAAACCCACATGATCTGCACTGTTGTTGGTCATGATTCATCCTGATATAAAAACCTATTCTCTTATCTCAAAGACCAAATCATTCTCGATACCTTTAACTGCCATGAAAGAGATCCCTTATCCAAAATGCCTCCCGATATGTCATCATTGGTGACGATCTGTACAAACGAGGTCTAGATGGTACACTACTTAGATGTTTAGAATAGGAAGAGTCTCAACGTACGTTAGAAGAAGTCCATGATGGTATTTGTGGGTCACACTTGAACAATTTAACACTAGCTCGAAAACTTATTAGGGCTGGGTATTATTGGCCGGAAATGGAGAAAGAGTCTATCAAGTTTGCTAAGAACTGTCAAAAATGCCAAGTGCATGGAAATTTAATTTATTCTCTAGGGAGAGATCTAATTCCCTTCACTACTCAATGGCCTTTTCACCAATGGGAATTTGATCTTATAGGATCCATACATCCTCATTCTTCTAATGGGCATACTTAGATTATTATAGCTACAAATTATTTCACGAAATGGGTAGAAGCAGTCCCTTTAACACAAGCAACTGGAAAGAAAATCTCTATGTTCATCTTGAACTACATCATATGCCGGTATGGTATTCCACATTCTATAGTCACAGATAATGGTGGACAATTCAAAAACAAAGATTTAGATGATCTATGTGCCAAATTCAAGATAACACAACATTGGTCATCTATCTACTATCCTCAAGGGAATGGACAAGCAGAGGCTTCAAACAAGAATCTATTGAAAATCTTTCACCATACAGTTAATAAAATAGGAAGAGACTGACATCTCATGATCAATCCATCTCTCTAGGCCTACAGAACAAGTATTAGAATGCCTATTGGGGCTACACCTTTCGCTTTAGTTTATGGGTCTGAAGCGGTACTGCCTATTGAGGTTGAAATCCCATCACTAAGAATCAGAATGCATGGTCTAGTAACTAATGATGACTACAAAGTGTCTAGGTCATAAGAACTTGAACTACTAGATGAGCGCAGACAAGCAGCGTATGATCATCTTAGAGTATATCAAAAGAGAATGTCTAGAGGCTACAACAAGAAAGTCAGACATAGAGAATTTCAGGTTGGCAATCTAGTCTTGAGAGAGAATCCTTAAAATCAATCACAGAGAGTGCAAGGGGAAGTTTGAACCCAACTGGCTGGGTCCCTTTGTTATCACTGCTACTTTTGGCTCTAGAGCCTATCAACTCTCAACGACTGAAGGAGAATAGCTTCGAGAACCAATCAACATTCTCCATCTAAATAAATTATATGCTTAAGGCATTCAGTCTATGGTAAAATGTCCTGAAAAAATTATAAAAATTGGAAAAAGTCCTGAAAAAATGAACATCTTGGTGAAAACCTAGCAATAGATGCCTTGATGATTCACAAAAAAAAAAATATCAAAAAGTACAAAAAAAAATTGAAAAAATGAAAAATACAAAAAAATGAGAAAAAGAAAAAGTGCCTTGGTGAAAACCTGGAAACAGGTGCCTTGGTAGCAAAAATAGAATCTCTGCCAAAATGGTGAAAACTCAGAAAATGGGTGCCACTTGTTAAAAAATACTCCATCTATCAACGTAATCTTGGTCTTTCCTAGCTTTCAGTCTTGCTTTAGTTTGTACATATCCCCTAGTTTGTTTCTGCTTTCCTATTTTCAATAAGTTGGTATGTACACCAATCGGTTCAAGCGTCTGTATCCTATCAATGTTCCAAACTTGGCGGAAATCAATGTCATATCCTATGGCCTCCAATGTATCTTAGACATATCATATCCAGTCAGAGTCCTTTGAAGCTTCATTTGAGTTAGTCAGTCAGTCTCATCTCCAGAAAGGATTTTGCATCTACAACAATGCAATCAACACACAATGAAAACAATCTGTGCTTCATGCTTTTATCTCCTTGTATGCTTACTTATTCACATTGAGATTTTTGCATATTTTGTTCACACGAGCTCTTCGATGACGTCCTTTAAAGGATTTAGAGAGTGATGACTCGGGGCATAATCTTTTCTTTGTTTTCTACTTGTATGTGAAAATCTAACAACTTTGGAAATTTTGGATTGAAATGGTGTCCGACTATAAGAGCCTCTATCTCAAATTGGATGGCCATGCGTACCTCGACCATTGATACCTGGAAAATTCAAAGAAGTTTGATCTAACTATTATCTTTTTGAGTGAATTCTTTCTCCTATTGTGAAATGCGATCTTACCTAAGGATGTGAATGATAACGAGTCACTATGGGTAATTCACACTGGACTTAGAATGATCTCTTGACTGCTTGATGTGTTTGTTTCAACAAGGCGTATTCTGGTCATCAAGACGTTTATGTTTTGATGCTTATACAAATTTCTATATCAAAATGGACCTGATATTCTGGTCATCCTGGCGTTTGTGCCTCGGTACTTGTATCTAATCTGACATTCCAAAAACAAAATCAATATTCATATGTTCATGGTTGTCTCACCAGTGGACGTTGTATTGATTCTTGAGCATCAAAATTAGTATTCATATGTTCATAGTTTCCTAACTAGTGGGCATTGTATTGATTTATCCAATTTCCTAAAAAACTCAATGATGAGAACGAATCGACACATGATCAATGACTAGGTCCTAGGTCCTAGGTTTGCATTTCATTCTACATTTCATGTTGCACTTTGCATGATCTCACAAATTGCTTGAACACTTAAACGATTCTTCAAAAAAAAAATGCTAAACATGACTACAAGAGTTGAATCTTACACGAAGGTCCATCCAATGAAATAGCAAGTAGAATCCTTTTTCAGGATCAAAATCAAAATCTGAGATCGTTTATATTGTCAACTGCTTGCACAATCAACCTTCAATCATCACATAAATCTAGTATTCAACTTAAACTAATTATCTTACATCAAACTATCAAAATTTCAACTTGGTCAACCATGGTCAACTCATGCTCAAACCTAGTCAAACTTGGTCTTCAGGACCTCTAAACGATGTAGAACGCATTCTCGGATGTGTATACCCACTTCTCAAATCAATTAACATGCTTCTAAACCATTCAATGCTGACTGTTCTTGTCAGATTTCAATTTTAATCCCAAAGGGGGCATGGTATTACACATCATTCAAGTTTGTAAATCTAAATCTGTAATCAAATCTTTCCTCAGTAATCAAGACAACAACCATGTCTAGTTGCTGATTCATCTAAAGTCCTTATCACTTGGGGCAAATCTATCATCTCTTGGGGAAAATCTATTGCAATTTGGTATCCTAAATCTATCTTGTAAACTGTATCTACTTTCGTAACCATTGGTTCATTAGTGTTATTTCCTTGGTTCTTCGTAATTGATGGGTTCAGGATGTGATACCAATATGATTCATATAAGGACATTGAGGTCTGGAATCAGTCACTCACTTCTTCACAATCATAAGGTTCAGAATCAGGCGTTTTGACACTTCTTTGTAATCACCGGTTCATTGTTGATATAGCTAGCATCATCTCGATTCCTGGTCATTCTGGGCCTGGGTCGGTATCTCTTTTTCCAATCTTTCAATCAGTTTCTATCTCAGAATAGGTTAATCTTTAATCTTTCGAATTAGTTTCATACATCTTTATCATACACAGACTATTCTTTGAACCACTATGCTTTGCACAGTGATTCAAAGAGGGGCAAAATGTAATACCTCAGAAATGGGCTATAGGTTCATTAACCTCTTACATCTTCAATTCGAACGAAATTGACATCAAAGTCCTAACCTAAGGCACATCTACACATTATCAAATCCTAATTGATTTTATCCTAAATTCTGCATCGAGGAATATTCCTATTTATCCTAATTATATTTTATTTAATTATTATTTGGTGATAAATCCTATTTATCCTAAAGTTTGATTAATTGAATATTCTAAATATTTGATTAATTAGATTTAATACTGCCACTTAATTATTTAATTAGATTTAATTAAATTATTCCTAAATTGTATTATTTAATTTTGACAATAAATCAAAAATCTTATGACTAATTGATTAAATTCTTATTTAATTAATTCATGTCAGTTGTCAATTTTTAATAATATAGTTTTTGAATAAAGTTTGATTTAATAATTGATTAACCCATAAATCAATTATTATTAATTCAAAAATTAATTAAGTTGAGAATAAATCACTTTATTTATTTAATTAATTGTGCACATTCAAAGAGCAGTTAAACTCAAAATCAGGAAATCAATGCAAGTCGTTAACTTTTGGAAACTCAACACTCTATTTTGAGTTCAAAGTTGATCTAAACTTCTGATTTGAGTTAAAAAGTTGTTCTTGCATGCTTTTGCATGATTTTGTGAGTTAATTATTTCTGATTTCTTGATAAGTCAAAAATCAACCTGAGTTTATCAAGAGTGATTTATAGCTTTTCTCTTGCATCCTCAAAGCCCTAGATTTCTATAAAAATAAGGCTCAACTCCTCATAATTATAACACTCGAATTTGCACAATTACTCTGGCGAATTGGCGATTGAAGGATTGAGCATTTGCGACAGGCAATTTGAGATCTTTCATAGTTGATCATTTAGCTTTTACATAGTTTCTTATTCGTAGTTTCGTACTCATTCATAGCATTTTTAGATAAAATTTGCATTCCAATTTCATTCATTCTAGATCAATTTCATACAGTTTTCCATATTATTGTATAGAAAATACAAAAATCTAGAATTATCTGCATTCATATAGTTTTCATTCTTTGCATTCAAATCCTTCGTTTAGGTGTTGCATTGTCACTGGTCTCGGTCTGATATGAGAGTATCATACTCACACCTACTAGAAGGCAGTAAATCACCTGGTTAGTTTAGTTTCCATTTCATTGTGCATGATTTTGGTTTTTGGCTAACCTCTAATGTTTTACTAAAGTGTTGTGTCTACAGCTAGGTACAAAATTCACACACACAGTTACAAGTTACAAAATGAACGTATGTCAAAATTATGATTAAGTCAACTTCAAATGTTAATAAAATATGAAATATTGAGGATGGTTAAAAGCACAAAGTTGTGTCACATTTCAGGCTAACTTATCAACATAGTTGAATTTGAGTATTTCTAACTAAAAATTATTATTTTTCAAACATATGGTCTAGCTAGATTCATTGGATAAGTGCTTCAACTTTTCCAATTGGAAATATCTATTAAATGCATATTTCATACCAATTTGGGTCCAATTACCAAAGAAATAAAATTATTTCAGAAAAAGTGATGTTTCAATAACTCTTACTCTTTTTAATGATATTTTTTTTTAAATATAAAAATATCATTTTGTAGAGCTTAGAGTCAAGATTATTGTCATATAATTTTTATAGTACTTTGATTAGATCTAATATAGTATAATTTCAAAATACTAAAAATAGGTATTTTAACATTCGAGAAGATGTTGCTTCAAATAAAGAAAAAAATAGTAAATCATATCAAAAAAATTTAAAATTTATATTTAACACTAGAGGAGAGAGTCCTCTTGAAGAATATGTCATTTTTTTGTGAATGGTGTATATTTGATAGGGTAAATTTGACATGAGATGAAAACTGTCAATTTCGGATAGGTTCAACTTTGACTAGTTATAGCAGAGAAAATATACATCTAAAACAAATATTTCTTCTTTTTTACACTAGCTATACATGTCATATATAACATATTTTAAAATCAGAGGAAAAAAATATTATTTGTATATACTTGTTTAGCGGGAACTAGTCCCCAGATTTTTAGCATTTTTTAGCAACTAAAAAAATGGACTTAAAAAATTAAAAAAATTGTTTCAATTCTTGTTCAATTTTTTTAAAAAAAAATATAGGCATAAACTTTATCTAATTATACACATTTTATCAGTTTACATCATCTTCAAATTCTAAACACAAATGCTACATTTATGTCGTTAAAGTTGAACAGTTTGTGTGTTGTTGACATTTTCCTTTAAAAAAGTGTGACATGGGTTTGTACTTCTACTTGGAAAAATTTATGAAACCAATTGCAAGCATTATATATGAATGTTAAAAAAATAAATTCGAAAGAATCACATTGATATCTATTTTAGAAAAAATAAATTATGATTTAAGAAGTGAGTGTCGCTCTTTAAAAATGTTGTTTACAACAATGTGCTAGTTTTGTAGGGAGATAAAAAAATGTATTCAATTCAATTCCAAAAAAAATAGAAAATATATTTAGAATCTACACAAAAAATTCTAAAAAACTCTAATTCACTTCATCTTCAAATTTGTAACAGTTTAGCATAAATCTATGTCTGAATGTGAAGCTTTTTTTTTTCAGAATGTACATTTCAATGTCAAAGTAGGCAGAGAAGTGTAACCCACTATTGTGAGTTCACCTGACCTTGAGTGCTCGCATAGATTAATGATGGGTTGGAGAAGGCATGGCCATCTATGGGGCATTGATCTAGCAAATCGTCTTCCTTCATCTTATGAAATATTTTTGGTTTCACATGAGTTCTACCTGGGGACCAGGGTCTAGAGAGAATGTCAAGATAACTCAAGATAGTGGTAACTATGTGATGACACTCTCCTAAACATGTCTTACAATTCCCTCCATTTTAGCCTTGTGGTTCACCTCTAGTATCTCTTAAGTATCTATTATGTTATCCCCTTGGTAAATCTTATGGTATCCTTTGTGGTTGTCATTGTGGTATTTTGTGCTTTGCATTATTGCCTTGTCCTTGTGTTTTCTTGTGTGGTGTGGTGTGGTGTGTTGCGTCTATCTCCTAGCACAATGGAGTGGGTCTTAGGGATCCACATGGTTGGGTGGTGGTGTTCTTTCTTCTCCATCAATGTTCATTGGTTTGTTCATGAGCATATTAGATGAACTTTTCATCTTCATTATAGTTTCATGGGCACTAATTATTTATATTAAACATTGTATCATGATATGCATCATAGAGTATATGTATTGATGTTGTATTACAATTTCCTTGAGGAGATGGATGATAATGTAACTGCAATCATGTAATAATGATTTTTTTGCAATGTATGTCTTATTTGACATCCTTGCACTTGATCTATAGGGTTGTCTTCTAGATCATCCTCTTCAACATTAAGCCTTCAACTCTTCTCTTTGATGTCATCTATCTTTTTAATCTCCTTTAGCACAAAAATCTAAATTTAAAGATTTCTACTACAACATAGAGTAGACAAACTCGAAGTTGAAAGAAGTCTCTCCAAAAATCAATTTAAATAATGTAGATTTTATTTGCAACTCAAGGCCCTTAACCCATCACTTCTTATTTATTGCATTGCTAACCCTCTTCAAGTTAACACCATATTGTACATTATTGCTCACCTTGAAGAAACATAAATTCAAGCATGAGAAAATCTAGCAAACTCTCATTTGTAGACTGAAAATTTGATCCAATCACTGCTCACATGATATAAACAAATTCAACTCCACAACCCAAGACACTAAAAGAGAATTTGAAGGAGCAAATAGAACACTCAACTGCTTATTTTATTAATCATTCAATACACATAAAAGTTTACAAATAATTTTATCTGGATCTTATGATTATGCTAATAGAAATGAAAATAAACTAAAACCATTGCCAACAAACTCAAACTTTTGACAACAAATTGGGACTATCAATAATTTCTCTTGATACCTATTTAATGCTCAACAACATAAATGCTCTCTCTCTCTCTCTCTCTCTCAAAATATTTGTCTCTTACATCTCTATACATTGTACTCTCTCCTCTCTCTATATGTTTTCCTCTCTTTTTATCCTTCTCTTTCTCCATCTCTATATGTGTATCTATCTCTAATAGACCAATCTTTTTCCTAATTGACATTCGACACTTCTTTGCCATAGCCATTACCCACCAAAATGTGATGTGATTGCTAGTTTTTGTTTAAGTGTGTGCATTCATTCAATTGGCCTACAACAAACACACTATAAAACCTAAAGCTCAAGGTAGCAGTGTAAAAATAGGAAATAGAAAGTCAAAATTAGCTTCGATGTCAATGCACCGTAAAACGACAAAGAACAACTTGTTGTATTAATTGCACGGGACAATTGACTCTGTGTTAAAGAGGAAATCAAGAACGCTAGGCTAAATTTGGTCAAAATTTAGACATGGAAATTGGCGCATTTCATCTATGCTTTCCCTCACCAACAACATGAGCAGTTGTGCTGTTGACGTGGCATTTAATGGTGGGGTCTACTTTTAGCATAAAATGTCGGCATGGGCAATTGATTCTAATAAATTCGCATTAATTTGGAGGTTCATAACTCATTGTGAATCGTAATCTATCTTTTGTAAATATATTTTATAGATATAATAATTTTTTATTATAATTTTATTAATTGAATGTGTTTACTCGTACATAATAATATATAAATTTAAGTATCTTTACTTTATGTTTTAAGCAAAACACGGGAGATGTTTCTCATGCATTTATTAGAAAGTCATATAATATTTATTAATTTAAAACTAAGAAAATATAAATACTATTATAATAAAAGGTGTTGCGGTTGATTTCAAAGTTTGTATAAAAATGATAATTAAAAAATGAAGCATTATATTTTAAATAACAAAGCAAGTGTTAGGCATGTACAATAGCATAAAGGATGAGGAGCATTATTCTTATGTAGGATATAGGTTTATATAGAAAGCTTTTGGAAGGAATCATTTGGTGCCTCCATTCAAGTGAAATAATGGGAGTAGAAGCCAAGTTAACCAAAAGCCTACATATAAATAATGGACACTTTGAAAACAATCGACAATCTCATATACAAGAGAGGTCCAACAAGGTGGATCAATATAGTTGATAATTTTTTTATAATCATATACAATCAAGGTTAATAATTGAGATTAATATTTTGAATAGTAAAACTCTGATGAGAGCTTTTACATTTTTCTTCTAGCATTTGTATAGATACGAAGTGGTTAGTTGTGCTAATACAAAAGTGGATTGATATTTATGTCGAGACCCATTTTAGTTATCATTTTAGAGAAATTTTATGTGAAATTGTATTCCCAATTTTCTTATGTTTGTAGTACAAAGTAGGTTTCTCTACGGTATTTAGTCTTATATACTTTTTTTAACAATCATTCTATCAATTTTTCATACATTTTATTATACAATGATGCTATGTAATGATTAATCTTACTTCTATCAATCTCTCTAAGTTTAAAATCTATTATGATGTATATAACAAGGAATATTGTTAGGAATAAGGTGTCTCAACCTTGGATAATTCCTATTCTTATTATTTGTTTTGTAAAATGTATTTCTTGCAAATAATGTTGATGTGTCAACATCTTGAATTGTGTGTAAGGAGATCATGACTAAAACGGTTATGACGGATTCCTATGACACGTAAGAGCTATGTCAAGAAGATTCAATGACAGGTGAAGACATGTGGCAACTGATAAATTTGAGTACTGTACACTCTTCCCCTATTTTCTCGGAGAATGGTAAAACCCTAATACAGTTATCTTTGGGAGTAGCCCTAAAAAGTGAAGCGCATGATATAAGCTTTTTTAGGGTTGCGAAGAGATATGATGCGAGTGTATTGTTGGAACATTTTATGTTGTCGTGATTTGTCTTCAAGGGTTTAGAAATCTTCTGAAAGAACTTGCACTGCAAATGTATTGTAAGCTGTAATAGTTTTGATCAATACATTGTGCAGGTTTTGGAGTGCTGGGGTTTTTATCGAAAGGTTTCCCTAGGGTATATCATTTTGTCATTCTCTATTTTTCTGTATGTATGGTATGTGGTTGCAATATCTTTGTTAAAGTAGTTAACGAATCTGAAATTGTAAGGATTTAAAAGAATTTGCACAATACTCTCCTATAGAGATTAGTGTAGGAAGCTGTTTCCGCACCTGAGTTTCCTTACAAGTGGTATCAGAGCTTGATCAACTTTTGATTCTAGTTGTTGGGTAGGGTTTTTTGAGCTGATCTCAAGTTTGAGTGGGAGTTTTTTGCAGAGCATTCTGAATCTTATTTGCAGATTGAGATGGCAAGTTCATCATATGGAAGAATGGAGGTGGAGAAATTTAATGGCACTAATTTCGAGTTGTGGAAACTCAAGATGGAAGACATGTTGGAAGATTGTGACCTATGGGAAGCGACTTCAAATGCTACAAGACTAGCAACTATAGCTCAAGCAGATTGGGATATCAAAGACCGTAAAGCTAAGGGTCTCATAAGACTCTGTTTAACCGATGCAGTTCTTCTGAATGTTCTAGATGAGAAAATCGCAAATAGTTTGTGGGAAAGACTTGCGGCTGTGTATCAGGCCAAATCTCTGGTGAACAAGTTGTTCCTGAGGAAGAAGTTGTACTCTCTACGAATGGAGGAAGGTGGATCCTTAACGGATCATTTAAATGCATTTAATCTACTGGCTGCACAGTTGACATCAGTTGGTGTCAAGTTAGAGGAGGAGGATCGTTGCTACACACTTTTGTGTTCTTTACCGGATTCATGGGACCATCTTGTGATGGCTCTTGGAAGCACGTTAGTCACCTTCAAAATGGATGATGTGGTGTCTTCGCTGCTATCAGAGGAGATGCGGAGAAAGGCTTCTGTTTCAGAAAAAGAAGCCCTTGCTGTTCGTGGGAGATCCATTGAAAGAGGGAAGAAAAATGACAATAAGTTTGACAATAAGGGTAGATCCAAATCCCGTGGGAAGTCAAAGACTTCCAATAAGTCCAAGGCAAAATGTTGGAACTGTGATAAATCTGGGCACTTCCGTAAAGACTGCAAAGAGCCGAAGAAGAAGAAGAAAGGTTCAGATTCAGCTTCAGAAAGATCTCAAGAAGATGGTGATGCATTCATCGTAGCATTGGCAGCCCATGCATCTGATGATGTGTGGTTGGTTGACTCGGGTGCATCTTTTCACATGACCTCTCATTGAAATTGGTTCTCAAAATATGAAGAGTTCGATGGTGGAAAGGTGTACTTGGGTGATGATTCTCACCTAAAGATAGTTGGACGTGGAAGGGTCACTATCAAATTTCCTGATGGATGAGTAAAGGGAATCAACGGAGTTATGCACATTCTGAGTTTGGCATGAAACCTATTATCTGTAAGTATGCTGAATGATGTAGGTGTGCAAGTTGTTTTTTCGAAAGAAGGATGCAAGATGATGAGAGGATCGATAGTGCTTGCAAGGGGTACTAGGAGAGGTACCTTATTCCAGCTAGATGCATGTATTCCTCTATGTAATAGTTCTTCATCCTCACCATCTGAACAAGTAGTGAAGAAGTCTGTGGCTATTGGTTCCGATGGTAGTGCAAACACTTTGGAAGGTAAGCTTCCTGCAGAAAAGACAATGTTGTGGCATATGAGATTTGGCCACATTGGTGAAAAGGGTCTCAAAACCTTGAAAAATAAAAATCTCGTTGAGGGGTTAAATTATTGCAATCTCGAGTTTGACTTCTGCGAACATTGTGTCTATGGTAAATAAAATCGTGTTCAGTTTTACTCTAGTTCTCACAAATCTTCTGATGTTTTGGATCTTATTCATTCTGATGTATTTGGTCCTGTAAAAGTTCCTTCAATCTCCAAGTCTATATTTTTTGTATCTTTCATAGATGATTACAGTAGAAGGATGTGGATTTATTTCATTAAAAGTAACACACAAGTCTTTAGTCGGTTCAAGGAATTTAAAGCTCTTGTAGAGAATCAAACTAGTAAGAAGATTAAGTGTGTGAGAACTGACAATGGTGGTGAGTTTTGCTCAGCAGAGTTTGAACAGTTCTATAAAGAACAAGGTATCGAGAGGCATAAGACAACTCCTTATACCCCACAGCAAAATGGAGTTGCAAAGAGAATGAACAAGACACTGATGGAAAAGGCTAGGAGTATGCTTACTGGAGCTGGTTTAGAACAAAGGTTTTGGGCCGAAGCTATGGCCACTGCTTGCTATCTGGTTAACAGATCTGCTACATCAGCCCTTGTTGGTAAGACACCCATGGAGGTGTGGTCTAGTAAGAAGCCTTCAATTAGACATCTTCGTGTTTTTGGTTGTGAAGCTTATGCACATGTTCCAAAGGAGAAAAGATCTAAGTTGGAAAACAAAGCTGTTAAATGTATTTTCATCGGATACAGTGCTGGTGTGAAAGGATACAAGCTTTGGGATCCTGTGACTAGTAAGGTGTTGTATAGTGGAAATGTTATTTTCAGAGAGCTAACATCTTCTCCTATTGTGCTACAGCCAGATGAAAAAGAAAAGGAA
This sequence comes from Chamaecyparis obtusa, assembly GCA_027943335.1. NCBI lineage: Eukaryota > Viridiplantae > Streptophyta > Pinopsida > Cupressales > Cupressaceae > Chamaecyparis > Chamaecyparis obtusa. Next base: position 296,583 of record BSBK01000316.1, on the reverse strand, counting down.
AAAGATGTTGTTCAGTTGCCTCCTACCCCTGAGAAGACTGAACAGAGAGACCATGTTGGGCCTAATGATGAGGAGAGCTCTAGCAGCTCTGATAGTTCGGAAGAAGAGGAAGAACAACCTCAACCGCAGCCCTTGAGGAGATCCACGAGAGAAAGAAAGAAACCAGAAAGGTTTGGTTATTCTATGTTAGATTACAGTTGTGCCTTTGCTTTGATTACTAACACTGATGAGCCTAGATCTGTGAAAGAGGCTTTGGGCATGTAAGATGCAGGTTCCTAGATTGAGGCTATGGATGATGAGATGGCTTCATTGGAGAAAAACAAAACTTGGGACCTTGTACCTTTGCCTAAAGGGAGAAAATCTGTTGGCTGTAAATGGGTGTTCAAGAAGAAATTCTGTGCAGATGGCAGTGTTGAAAGGTACAAAGCTAGATTGGTTGCAAAGGGGTATTCACAGGTAGAGGGAATAGATTATGGTGAAATATTCTCTCCTATTGCAAAGTTGACATCCATTAGATTTCTGTTATCTCTTGCTGCATCATATGATTTAGAGATAGAACAGATGGATGTGAAGATCGCTTTCCTTCATGGTGATTTGGAGGAAGAGATTTATATGTCACAGCCTGAGCACTACATTGTTAAAGGTAAAGAATCCTTAGTTTGCAGATTAAAGAAATCTCTATATGGTTTGAAGCAATCTCCTAGGATGTGGTACCTTAAGTTTGATGCCTTTGTGTTGTCAATTGGATTTGTAAGATCAAAATCATATCATTGTGTTTATTTCAGAGTTGAAAATGATCACCTTCTTATTGTTGCATTATATGTTGATGATATGTTGCTATTTGGGAAGGGTAAGGGTATGATTTCTGATTTTAAATCTCAGTTGTCAGCACAGTTTGAGATGAAAGATCTTGGGGCAGCTAGGTACATCTTGGGTATGTAAATCAGTAGAGACAGGTCTAACAGAAAACTTTGGTTGAGTCAGAGTAAGTATGCGAAGTCTGTGTTGGACAGGTTCAGCATGGCAAATTGTAGACCACTATGTGTTCCTATTTATGTGGGAACAAAGTTATCTGTAGATGATTGTCCAAAATCTCCTAGTGAGGTGGAGGACATGAGTAGAGTACCTTATGCTAGTGCAATTGGCAGTCTTATGTATGCTATGGTCTGTACTAGACCAGACATTGCCCAAGCAGTGGGAGTCCTGAGTCAGTTTATGGCTAACCCTGGACAGGTACATTGGGATGCAGTTAAGCGAGTATTCAGATATTTGAGGGGTACATCAGATTACTCCATATGTTATCATGGTAACTCTTCTGGATCTCCGCATTCAGTTTGTATTTGTGGGTTTGTGGATTCAGATTGGGCAGGTGATATTGACAGCAGGAGATCCACCAGTGCTTATGTGTTCACTATGTTTGGTGGTGCCATTAGTTGGATGAGTAAGCGACAACCTGTGGTTGCTTTGTCCACTACAGAAGCTGAGTACATGGCTGCTACTCATGCTTGTAAATAAGCCATTTGGCTTAGAAGATTGTGTTCTGATGTTGGTGTTGATGCAGAACAGATTACTATTTGGTGTGACAGTCAGAGCGCTATTTGCCTTGCAAATAATCCAACTTTCCATGCCAGAATGAAGCACATTGATGTTCAGTTTCACTTTGTGAGAGATATGGTGGAAGATGGAAAGGTAAATTTGGAGAAGGTAGATACTGTGAAGAATGTTGCAGATGCATTAACGAAACCAGTGGGCACTGAGAAGTTCAAATGGTGTTCGGAGTCTATGGGCCTTTTGGCCTATAGCGGTTAGTTCCTGTTATGTTCCTGTTGCTCTTACAAGGTGTTCGACAAGTGGGAGAATGTTAGGAATAAGGTGTCTCAACCTTGGATAATTCCTATTCTTATTATTTGTTTTGTAAAATGTATTTCTTGCAAATAATGTTGATGTGTCAGCATCTTGAATTGTGTGTAAGGAGATCATGGCTAAAACGGTTATGACGGATTCCTATGACACGTAAGAGCTATGTCAGGAAGATTCAATGACAGGTGAAGACATGTGGCAACTGATAAATTTGAGTACTGTACACTCTTCCCCTATTTTCTCAGAGAATGGTAAAACCCTAATACAGTTATCTTTGGGAGTAGCCCTAAAAAGTGAAGCGCATGATATAAGCTTTTTTAGGGTTGCGAAGAGATATGATGCGAGTGTATTGTTGGAACATTTTATGCTTTCGTGATTTGTCTTCAAGGGTTTAGAAATCTTCTAAAAGAACTTGCATTGCAAGTGTATTGTAAGCTATAATAGTTTTGATCAATACATTGTGCAGGTTTTGGAGTGCTAGGGTTGTTACCGAAAGGTTTCCCTAGGGTATATCATTGTGTCATTCTCTATTTTTCTGTATGTATGGTATGTGGTTGCAATATCTTTGTTAAAGTAGTTAACAAATCTGAAATTGTAAGGATTTAAAAGAATTTGCACAATACTCTCCTATAGAGATTAGTGTAGGAAGCTGTTTCCACACCTGAGTTTCCTTACAAATATTTGTTGTAGTTTATGAATCAAGTGATATTGGAGTGGTTTTATTTATTGTATAAGTGGTAGTTATGTGTGTGTGTGTACGAAAAAGGTCAAATAGTTCTCAAAAATCTATTTTGATGATGAAGGGAATCCTAGAACCAATTTATTTGTCAAAAATCTCATGTGATATGACAACAATGTCCATGTAATTACCTTCATCATGAACCGATGCAATTTAAAACACTAACTTTGACATTGAAAAAGTTTAGAGGAATTGTTCTAGATGCGATGAGGTTCGTGGTCCAATTATTTGAATACGAAGGTGGTTCTTGGTACTTATTGTTTCATCAATTCAAAGGATGAGAAGTCTAGATAAACTTGATCAACATTTTTCTTAGTTTTGAGACCTAATAAATTAGTGATAATGAATAAAAAAGGAAACCATTCAAAACTTTATTTGAGTAAGTGTGAAAAATATATTTTTGATGTTTCAACTTAGTCTAACAAGTGGGGAAGTATCCATGTCAATTCAAAATCTTTGGATATATGTCAATTTAGCCTCCTAAAAAACTAAATTTCCAAAAGAGAAATGTCGTGACCAATTAGGAGAAAAACTCCATAATATAATGAAATGCTAAAAAAAATTTAAGATTGAAAGCATAGATAATAAACACCCATATCTAATATTTGATGGATGATAAAATAGTATAAAGTTTATATTATTAGATCTATAGTGAATTCATTGGTTATAGTATATGGTAATTTTTAAAATGTTATGAAAAAAATGAAAATGTTGATATGTGAAAAATAACAATTTCACTCTATGTGAAAAAACATGTCATATGGTATTCCACTTTCTAGTTTTCCTTTAATTTTTTTTATTATTCAAATTCATTGATCTCCAAGTTTATGTGGTCATTTTAGACTCAAACATGGTCATTTTAGACTCTAAATTTATTATTGATATCTATCATATAAAATACCCATCATCATTTATGAATGAGTGTCATATAAAAATGTTGATGGTGTTATATGTACATTCCTAACTATGATTCATAGACTCCAACATAGTCTTGTTGATTTGATGAGCTTATGTTGATGTACTAGTGATGATATATGGATGTTGAATACGTGTCTAAAGATTGATAGTTTTGGCTCCAACAAAATTAGATGTGAGAATTTTTTATGGGGTTGTGAGGATTCTATATCACTAAATGTTGAATTGACTTATAAGGGTACCAAAATAGAGGTAAAGGAGGGTGCATTTTATGATGTGTATTATTGTGATATTGCACTAATATGCTTGTACTTCAAGGTTGATAAAGTGCCTAGATACCATTGGATCTACATGAGCGTGGGTGATTTCCATTTAATTTGTATCTTATTTTAAAATGTAAATGGTATAGTGTGAAACATCATGAATAATTATTTAGTTCTTGTTATTTTTTATTATCATAATGGTCCATCTAGCATTAGTAAAGAAAGTGTATCATGGTAGGATTAGTGATGAATGATTCCTTATAATTTTCCTTATTTTTACATTGATTATTTAATTTCAAAGTTCCATCCTTTATATGCCAATGTCAAAATATTGGTTATTTGTGTATTCATTATTATTTAGTGTGATTTGAATAACTAACAAAAGAGTTTTTATGCAAAGTATATGTGAAGATAGAATATCTAGTATTTTGTCAAATAATTAACTTTTATATGGATCAATGATATAGAAAGTAGTGCATGATGTGAAGACTTGACCTCTAATTAATGTTAGTGATCCAAAAAATTAACTTGCTTAACTTGGCATGCTCATAGAAACATAAGTATTAGTAATTGAGATTTGTTGCCATATTTGTTATAGCCTAGTGTAAAGGGCATTGATCAAATTTAAATATAGGAGTTTCTTAATAATGTTATATTGTACCCTAATGCCAAGATTTTTCCATCTTGTAATGAATTTATGAGGAGATTTAGTAGAATTTGCTTGATCATAATGAAGTTTTGTTGTTTATCTTTTGTTAATTTGTCCACTTGAATTTTTTTTAAGACTTTTAGAAAACTAACACATACTTGTAAAGAATTCTTAAGGAATGTATTATACCAATGTAAAGCTCAATACATAAAAGATCATGCAAATAGTTTACAAGCTACATTACAATTAAGATATATCCAATCAATAGATTTGGGAAAAAATGTTGAATATGTGAAATGGGATTTCATCAAAGTTTACATCTACAAAAAGAGACTCAATCTCAATAGAAGATATTTTTAGAGATAAAGGCAACTTTAAAAGGATTTGACTATTGTGTTAGTCATTTATTGTTTACATGTGAGGGGAGGTTGGAGGTGTGATTATACCGAGAGGTTGATTTATGGAATTATTATAGGTTATGTAATAGTGCTTGGTTATGATTGTCTATAATAGAAGTAGATTTATTTATATCTTATGGACGCTTAGGTTGCAAAAAAAATTGTGGGAAAAAAGTGGTGACATTTTCCATCATAGATGGAATTGTACAAAACCTAGAATGAGAGTTCACTTCAAACTCACAAAATGTATGCAATTTAAATATTTTAACTATAAAACATACTAATATAATTGCAACATAAATGAAATATAATGAAAAATTTAATTTTGATAAAGAAAGATAAATTTTGCCTACTTTTTTTTAACAATAATTTTATGTTGAACTTGTTCTTACACTACCTATAACTTGCCCAATAAAAAGAGAATAAAAGAAATTCATAAAATAATTATTTCAATGAGAGTTTATATTGTCTCTAAGGGTAAGGCCTTATGGGGACTTTGGGATCTATTTTGAGTAGGAGGTCCCATGAAACAAAAAAATATTGTACTAGCAGCCCCTACTTCTTAGGACTACATATTTTACTAGTGAAATTGAGGCGGGGCTACATATTGCTCAACCACTTTTAAATTCTTTTTCCAGCACTTGTCAATTAGCTAATGCTTTACATTTCATGCATAACAAAATAGAGAAGAAAATGATGTTTATTTATTAATTTTTTATTCACAATACACTAAATAAGACCACTAGCTTTCTTAAAATTCAGAGATTAAACTTTTAAACTGAATTATGCTACTAAATCCATAAGGCTACCACCTTTAAAATATTCCTAAAACATCTTAACATTATCCATAATTTATTTTAAGAAGCTCCCTCCATGAAACATTGCCCTAAGATCCTTACCAAAAAAAAATTAGATAAAAAATTAGATTATATTATTAGTACTTGCCAGTAGGCTAAGCAAGTACTATTGTATCATTTTATGGATTTCTTGCCTTAACTAGTGATTAAAATTAATTCTTTCCACCAATCAAAATTTAGTGTATGTTTTGTTTTGTTAAAAATAAGACATTTGCTATAGTCTAAATGTAATATTTTTAAGTTTATAATTTAAAAAAATAAATTTCCAACATCTGATTGGCTAAATCAATTGATGTCTTATGCATGAATTTTTAGGAATTCAAAAACCTGAAAAGTTTTCCGTGAGATGCTTTAATGTTATGCCATTATTCTCGACATCATTCTTGACACTTCTATCTGATGGATTAATTCCCTCGTAAAATTGTACCTTATTACCACATCAAAATGGAGAGATTTCTAAGAAATTCTAAAGTAATGTTGCATCAAATTATCTTGTATATGTCATAAGAATCTAGGTGTGGATAATTAAATTGTGTAAAATATCAATCGCCTCTGAAAAAACATATAAACTATATAATATTATAATATAATACATAATATAATAATGTATCATATATATAATTTTATTGATCGTGTATAATTAAAAATGTATTAATAAAATAAAATTAAGATTAAGAAATAATAAAAATAAAAATAAAACTAATATCAAAATTAATTATAATTTATAAGTTATAAGTGTTTAAATAATTATAATTAAAAATTATTTATTCTTAGAACTATATTAAAATACATCATTATAATTATGTAATTTAATGATTAATTAAAAAACATTTAATTAAAATTAAGATTAAGATTATGGTTAAAAGGAACACATAATATTTTTAAGATTATAATTAGATTTATATCCTATCAATAATGCTATCATTAATGTTATCAATATAATTCTACATTACAATTTCTTAATTATAAAAAAGTTATTATTTCTATTATAACTATAAAATATATAATAATTAAAAAATTAATACATTATTAATTCTTCTTTATTTAGCCACTAAATAGCACTTGTTATTAATGTAATTAAAAAACTCCACCTATAAAGATGACTAATAAAACACAAGATCAATTCCAACATCAATGTATCAGATATCGAACTTCGAAAATCAAAGTCAGCTGCAATTTCCAGATAATTTCGAGCTGACTTTTTTCCATCAAATTGCAAATACACCGTCCAATTGACCTTTTTACGTGAAAAAATCGTTTTGACTATATTGATTGCATCCTATTTAAAGCGTTCCAGAGCATAGTTTGAATTCGGAAAAAGTCAGAAAGCCAAAATGGGCAAAAGAAGAAGCAATTCAAGGCCTCAGAGGATCCCAAAACTGAAGGGAATTCGAATGAGAAAGTGGGGAAAATGGGTATCGGAAGTGAGAATCCCCAATTCCAGAACTAAAATTTGGCTCGGCTCATACGAGAACGCAGAACAGGCAGCCCGGGCTTACGATTTTGCTCTGTTTTACTTTAAAGGCCCCAATGCCACCTTCAATTTCAGCAAATCTCCGACTGAAATTTCGCTGATCTCTGCACTTTCGCAGCAAGAGATTCAGGCGGCCGCAGCCAATTTTGCTCTGAGAAAATTCCCGCAAGTCCCTCGTGTAAGTATGGCGGAAGGGGAAGAGATGTTATGCGGCGTTTCAGAAGTTGAATCTCCATTTTCCGAAGAAATCCCTGGTGAGAATGAAATGGATTTCTGGGAATCTGTGCTTAATGGAAATTCTTCAGACTCGGATGATCTGGAAATGGCGAATCTGGGATTCCCTTCCCCTGTACAGCAACATGGAGGAATCATATTAGATCAAGTTGAGTGGTGGGAGTGTTGAAGAAGAAATTTGTCTTTTATATATGTTGTGATATTGTTATTAGGATTTAATTGTGTAGTTTTTGAATCAAATTTATTGATTCGTGTTTATAAGTGTTTTTATAAGTAATAATTTACAAGAATCTTTTGTGAAAATGAATGAAACACTTAGCATTTGTTATCTCTACATAATGTTCAGATATTTTAATATTTTTCTTTTTTTATTGAATGTTGTGATCCTTATTCTCCTTTCTATTAAAGATTCATTTGAAATATTTATTTTATTTAACTGCTCTAAACATGTAATGTAGATATTTAGACATATGTAAGAGGAGGGTCATCCTTTGACAAGGACAAAGACCTATCTGAAAGACCTATTGACTAACATAGATTCTCAATTGCAAGAGTTAAAAAACTCAAAGGAATAGTATGGACACATAGACAAAGACCCACCACCATGGGTCCATCAAAGGTACCTAAATAACATAGGACCAAGTAAAACAACAGTAAGTGAAGTCAAATGATTGAGATTAGTGTTGGATATGGAAGGAAAAGTAATGGAGGCAGAGAGATGTTAATTAGCACTGGCAAGAGTTTGACATATCGTGACTAATGAATGATTTCATTGTTTGAAACACAAACAATTAATATTTGCTTTAAATGTAGTTTACCAGTTTCAGTTTTTGTCATAGTTAATGTAGTTTATCAGTTTTTATTATAGTTAATGTAGTTTATTAGTTTTTTTTCATAGTTAGGTTAGTATAGCAATTGTTGAATGCCAATTGTGATCATTTCAATTAGATATTTTTATTTTTTACTTTTATAATATTTGATTTTATAATAATTATTTTTTAAATTTAATTTTTTATATATTTATAAAGTTTAAGAGAATAGTATTAAGTTTATGTTTTAATTATCATTTATTGGATTTGTTAATTAGAATTTCATTAAAAAATATATAGCGAGTTAACTATTGTTCATTTTGTGGGAAAAAAGGTTAGTAAAATTTGATTAATTGTACAATTTTATTGATATCAATAGTACATGATTACTAGGGCATTTATGCATAAGTATTGGATCAATTATGCAATTTTCTTATTTGTCAAAGAAAACTGATAATAGTAAATTAGGGATTATGTTTCAGACGAACACTTTGAAATGACCACTTTTTTACTTTTGTACACATAATGAATCGACAACATTGTCTTTATTACCCAAAAGACAAAACAATAGTCATGAGTAGTTAAGTCACATACAAAGATAACAAAAAAAGATCGTTGAAATCCTATGTACCCTTTAAGAGCTTAGGATGTGTGAGATTAGCTATAATGACTACTAGTACTCTTCTCCTAATAAAGATATGATATTTCTATAAGTCATAAAAATTAATATAAATATTTTTTATAAAATTATGTAATTTTTTTTTATTAATATATTTTAGATTATATTGATTGAATCATTTATAAAATAAAAAAGAAAACTATCTTGTCAATTTTTATAGGATTGTCACTTTTTTATATTTTCATTAGGATTTAAACATTATTAAAATAAAACTTATCATGAAGCAATCCCAATTAAATGATTCCATCAAACATGAAGCTATCATGGATTTTACAAGCTACCACTTTCATAGAACATCGAGGTTTCATCTTCCTCTTAAGAAATGTTTATGACTTCCTAGAACTGATTTATGCTCAAATATTGGTTAATGCTAGATGAATTTTAATAGATCTAAAAATAATAATCTATTAGGGGTTAGAATATAATGATTGAACTATTCCATCTTGAGATAAGATTTCATGCTTACTAATGACTCTTGTCAAAATAACATGATGGTTCAACAAATGGATTAAAATGATTTGTTTGATTCTACTAAAAGTATAGGAGATTCTATAAGCTATAATTTTAAAATTGATTCAAGAGAATCTCAAAACCTTGTGGCTTTAAAGAAATCCATTGGAGTTTTGAAGGAGCTTTTGTTCAATAGTGAGGTACTTATTTTTGGTGCGTAATGTAAGGGTGATGGTAGTAACATAACATTGGCCTTGACTCTCTATAAAGATATTTATACTAATGATTTTGTTCAATATTTTGTAGTCCAATATAAAGGCTGGGTTTCCATATTATATATTTTTTGTAGTGGATGGTTGGTCTACAAGAAGCTCCAAAGGACCTTTATATGATTTCTCCTCTACAACTACTCTCTTGAGAGAGAAAAATAATTTATGGATTTTGATCTATGTAGTAGTTGGGGAAGTTATGGGGTTGGAGATGGATGGTGTAAGACAAATACCATATCCCAAATACACTACCAAGGTGTCATGGGAGTTCTTAAGATAAAAAACAATATCCTTAAATTAGGTCCTTCAACTCTTTCCAACAATGCCTTATAGATTAGAAACTCTAATTTTTTAGGAGTTCCTTCCAGAGATATAGTTTACTATTCTTAGACACTTTAGAGAAGTTGACATGTCAAGACAACGTAAGAATATCTAGAAAACACCTTCCTTATCAAGTATATAAAAATAACTACTAACCATTTCCACATAACCATTTACCTTTGCCACATAGACACTTTTTAATTGTGATTCATTCTAGACCATGTTGAATATTGGCCATCATGCACTACAATCATCCTTAACTACTCTAGCTAAGCTCAATCTCCACTAAACAATATATATCAAATTGATAAGTGTCATTTTTCCATAAATTAGGACATAGATAAATATAGAAAGTGGTAGATAAAGATATAGAGACAAAGAGAGAAAAATAAAATAAAATAAACAATGAAAGAGGAAGGAACAAAGATGAATATAAAGCAAGAGAAAGAGATGGACAAAGAGAGATATAAATAGGGCAATAGAAAAATAAATAGACAAAGAAAAAAAGTTGGGGAGAGGGAGAGTTAGTCTCGTGATCATAAATGCCTTTTTATTTTTTTTTATTTGCATCTAATTTTTTGTGTAACAAACATTTTAAGTTGGAGTTTTCTAATTCAAATTTCTAAAATATCAATAATATAATACTTATTTATGGTACTTATGTTTGCAAAAATAATTAATCAATCAGAAATTGTGGGCTATCTTTGAAGACAGAAATTACAAACAAAATATCATTTGCTTGATAAAGTCACAATTGACCACATGTATTATATCCTTAAAATAAAAAACCAAATAAATATAACCTATCATTAAGAAATCCATTTTACACCAAAATGTAATTGTTACACAAAAGACTTATTCGGACAAAAATAGAATAAACAAAAGAAACGAATAAAACAAGAGTAATATTTGGGAATGAACTTTCTAAAATTAAAGTCAGCTGCAACTTGCAAAACACTTTTTGAATGCTTCATGAAATTACAGACCATTTCCAAATGTCAATGCACCGTCCAATTGACTTTTTTTATATGAAATGAGTAGGTAAAAAATTGACTTGAATATACATTTACCATTTCCTATATAAACCCCTGCAGAGGATTCTTTCAATGCGACACAAAGTCGGCAAAATTAAATGGGCAAATCAAGAAGCAATCCAAGGCCTCTGAGAATCCCAAAACTGAAGGGAATTCGAAAGAGAAATTGGGGAAAAGTGAGAACACCCAATTCCAGAACTAAAATTTGGCTCGGCTCTTACGAGACGGCAGAGCAAGCAGCTCGCGCTTATGATTTTGCTCTGTTTTGTTTGAAAGGCCCAAATGTTACCTTTAATTTCATTAAATCTCCAACTGAAATCTCCTCGGCCTCTTCACTTTTGCAATTATGTCGATTTGTATACCATTTTGTATGGAGAGCAACAATTGATTAAAATAAGACCCACCAATTACAATCAAATAAGGTCCCTATACAAATTGAAACCCCAATGAAAAATATATTAAATCAATGCAAATGATTGAGATTCATATTTTATATCACGTATCTCAATTTATGTGAATGTCTTGGAAATGGATTGTATAAATCAATAATCTACAATTAAGGGGTACAAATAATGAATTTCTATTATCATTTGTTCAATCATTTTTAATCAGATTGTTGTCAATAACATATTTTCTAATGATAGTAAAGCAATATAATGTGTAATGATATTTAATTTTATGACAATTACAATTTTTTAAACATTACATGACTTGAGAAGTGGTTTAGAGGTATATAATGGATGAATGAGAGTGTAAATAGATTAGTATCCAAAAAAATTTAAATCACATATTTATGGGTTTTTAAATTTTAATGAAAAATTTAGGAGCATTTTGTTTAAAATAAAGAAAATAAGAACTTTTAGTCAATTGATTCACATTTTCTCTTCATATCACTAACCTTTAGAAAATATTTTCCTTTGGATGCACAAGGATATAAAGCATGATGAACTATGTTGATGACATTATGTACAAAATTAAGATTATACATTTTAAGCACATGCACCCAAATCCATGAAAGAAACTTAAAACTATTCAAATACACATTATCTCAAATTTGTTTAGTTAAATCTTTTATTTTGTTAGCGTATAATATCAAATAAAGCATTAATCAACTTAGAGCACAAAGATTGAAATTGAATAACAAAATCACAAGTATGTGAGCATCGGATCCTTAGGCATATTGAGATAAACTAGACATAATTACTCTATTCGACCCATATTAACCTTGAATTTCTTTAAAAACACTTATGTGAGATCATCAAAAGATTAAATAGACTTTTGAGAACTTGAAGAGAGTTGCACTATATGAGAATCAAGTTCAAAGTGAAAGAAACTAGCTTGGTTAATAATTATCCTTATAAATAAGGTCTATGAACATGCAACACCACAATTAGTTAGATGCATGTTAGGGTCACCCTTGCTATCATACATGGAAGATACCACATATCAAATAGGCAATGGACATGTCAGAATATCATAAGATATTTTGTAGAGTATTCTTCTACATAATTCCATCACTATTTGTAGGTTTTGCATCCATTCTCTTTTCTACAAATAATCTATTTTATGAAGGAGTGTATCTAGGAGAAAAAAGGAATGGTGAATAAATGTGAATTGCTAAGTTCATGTATAAGAAATGAGAGGAGTGGATGAAGTGATGGATTTAGATAAAGGCATGGATGTTCAAAATGATATTTAAGGATATTTATAAGGTGTGTGGTACGAAAGTAGTTTGAGTAAGTTGGGTAACTATAGTAGTTAGACAATTATAAGTCTAGTAGTAGTGGAGGAAAAAATGTGTGAAAGTGTGAATCATTATAGGGATATTAGGCATGTTTTAGGAGGAGTATATTTTAGAAGCTAATACATAAAGTGGAGGGTAAGTGGAAAAGACATAAGCACTTAATGGTGGTACATTATTGGTCATGTTCAATGAGAATTCATTGTAGTATTAGGAGCCATAGGGGAGTCTATGTAGATGTGGAGATAGATCTAATACATCCATATAGAGGAGTAAATGAATCTATAAATACTTGCAAAGTTTCATGATGGATATCATTTAGTGGAAAACATATCCTAAAAAATACCTATTAGTTATGTACCCAATTCTTTCCATTAGTCAAACTACACAACTTATTTTCATAAAACCTTGGTTATCTACATGAGGATTAATACATACTTAATTTTCATTATTTTGATCCATGATAGGGTTTAGGTGGACGTTTCTTCTAGATGGCATAAACAAAAGGTGAATAAAACTCAAATTTCCACTTTTATATTAAAAAAATAGAAATATCAAAGATACTTTAAAAATAAAAACCTAATATGGTAGACAATTATGTGTAGGGTGGAAGACCCTAAAAGAAAAGAATACAAAGCACAATGAAATAAAAGAAAGGGTTACAATTTAATATGGATGTAAGATGCAATATTAGAAAAATGTAGATCTAAAATCTCTTATGCAGAGTCAACAAAGAGAGTTAGCGTGTAGAGGATTGGAAGGATTCACTAAAATGAAAAGATTTAAATAAAATTTCCTTGTAAGTCTAGGCTATTAATTAAATTTAAATACAATGAAATAAATACACTAAGCATAGATTAACTCAATAAAATGAGTTGGTAGACAAGAATAGTGAATTGAACAATGTACTTTAGAAATTGAACAAGATGGAAGGTCATAATTGGTCTAATAATTGAAGAATGATGTCTTGAGAATGAGTAAGATTTTATATTTATTTGCTATCAAATCTAGAATGGTGTCTCTCTATTAGTGAAATTTCATGGAATTCTATTATAGAACCATACCCCCATGGAATTTGATTAATGTTGGAGATATTGAGCAAGTGTCTGAAATGTAGATTCTTTAAAAAAATTATTACAACAAACCTAACTGTGTCACTATTGTCTGCTCTCTAGAATGATTGATTACTTCATTATACTTGGTTCCTGGATTACTTCAAAGGATCCATTGAATGTTTTTAATTATAAATGACTAGCATGAAATCAAATCATACATGTCTTTGGTTGACTCTGTGTGTGTGAAAATTGTACCTGATCTATAGACACAACACTTCAGTAAAACATTAGAGGTTAGCAAAAATTAAAATCGTGCAAAATTGAAATCTAATTTAACCAAGCGATTTACTGCCTTCTAGTAGGTGCAAGATTGATGTTCTCAGATTGTTATCGAGATCAGTGACCTAGATGACACCTAAATGAAGGATTTGGATGCAAAACTGATATGAAATATGAATGCAATTAATCTATATTTTTGATATTTTCTATGCAATGATATGAAAAACTGATATGAATCTATGTTAAATGATATGCAATGCTCAAAAATAGAAAGATCTCACAATAGCTTGGATTCACAAAGATGATTCTTCAGATTCCAATTCGACAGTGTGGGAATGCAAATTCGTGGATCAATTATGAAGAGCTGAGCCTTGGTTTTATAGAAATCCAGGGCTTTGGAGGTGCATGGAAGAAAGCCATAAATCACTCAAATAACTCAGGTTGATTTTTGAGTTATTTTTAAATAATAGATAATTAAGTCACAAAAATCATGCAAAAGCACAGTTCAACTTGAATTAGAAGTTTAGATCAACTTTAAAACTCAAAAAGATGCTGAGTTTCAAAAAGCTAACTTGCATCGATTTTCCAATTTGAGTTTAACTGGTCCTTGAATATGCACATGGATAATTATGATTTAATAAATAAATAAAGTGATTTATTCTCAACTTAACTGATTTTTGAAATAAAATAATTAATTTATGGGTTAATTAACTATTTTATCAAAATTTTATTAAAAACTATATTATTAAATAATGACAACCTGCTTTAATCAATTAAATAAGAATTTAATCAATTATTCATAGGATATTGGATTTATTGTCAAAATTAAATAATACAATTAATAATAGATAGAATTATATTTAATTACACAATTAAGTGGCAAGATATTAAATCTAATTAATTAAATATGAAAATATTCAATTAATCAAACTTAGGATAAATGTGATTTATTGCCAAATAATCATTAAATTAAAGATAATTAAGATAATTAGGAATATTGCTAGGAATATTCCCCGATGCAAAATTTAAGATAATCAATTAGGATTCGATGATGTGTAGATGTGCCTTAGGTTAGGACTTTGATGTCGATTTCGTTCGAATTGTTGATATAGGAGGTTAATGAACTTATAGCCCATTTTTGGGGTATTACATTTTGCCCCTCTTTGAATTACTGTGTGAAGCGCAGTGGTTCAAAGACAGTCTGTGTTTGATAAAGATATGAAACTGATTCGAAATTGATAATTGATATGAGACAGAAGTTGATTGATATTGATTTGATATGGAGATAATAGGTCCTGAATGACCAAAGATAATGTTCATTGTAGCAGCGATGAACCAAGGATTGCGAAAGAGTGTCAAAATGCCTGATTCTGAACCTTATGATTGCGAAGAAGTGAGTGACCGGTTCTAGACTCAATTGTCTTAGCAGAATTAGCAGGTATCACATTTGAATCCTTCAGTTGCCGAAGAGCCAAGGAAAGAACACTATGATCCGATGGTTGCCAAAAACTGATACAATTTACAAGATTAGGAGAATACCAGATTGATATGGATCTTGATGAATCTGATATGCCCCAAGTGATGATAGATTTGCCCCGAGCGATGAGGTCTTTTGATGAATCAACAATTAGACGTGGTTATTGTCTTGATACATGAGGAAGATATGATTTCAGCAAGATATGATTTCAAATTAGATTATAGACTTTGAATGATATGCAATACCATGCCCCCTTTGGGATTAAAATTGAAATCTGACAAGAAAAGTCAGCGTTGATAGTTTAGAAGCATGTGAATTGATTTGAGAAGTGGTTAAACAAAATCAAGAATGCATTCTGCATCGTTGGAAGGTCCCAAAAGACCAAGTTTGACTAGGTTAAACCATGAGTTGACCATAGTTGACCAAGTTGAAAATTTGATAGTTTGATGTAAGATAATCAGTTAAGCTGAATACTGGATTTCTGTGATGATCGAAGGTCGAATATGCAAGCAGTAGACCGCCCTAGGCCCAAAAATTTTAAATCATGATTTTGACATATTAAACGATCTTAGATTTGAATTTTGATCCCGAAAATGGATTCAGAACGTCGAAATTATCCAAGGGTGCAATTTTCATGAAAAACGGAGCACTTTTGAAAATTAGGTCAAATGCTATATAAAGGCCTGAAGGGTCATTTTTAATTCATTTCAACCATTTGACTTTGGAAATTGTGCGGAGCCCTCTGAGCAAAAAAATGGTAGAACAGTGAGATCTGAAGATTCCTATGAGTTCTCATCGATTTGAGCGCAGCCGGAGATACTAGAGACCCCGACAGTATGGACATCTGGTAGGTGGACCTCTGTGCCCCTCTGAAAATGCAAATTTTTCATGTTCCTAGCATTTTAAAATTTTTTTCATACGCGTTTTGCTTTTTTAATTTTTGAATGTTTGAAAACTCGTACGAGTCTCAACTCAGACTCGTATAACACTTCATTTGAATTTCATTTGTCGTTTCAAGTCCACCCAAGTGTCGTATGAGAGGGACCCTTGTGTCGTATGACATTTCACCGGGTCCCTCGAAACTCGTATGATCCCGGGTGCAGTGTCGTATGACCATGGATTATCGTTTGGTATACTGTGGAGTGTCGTACAACATTTGATGCCAGTCTGGACTGTCGTATGAAAAATAGAGTGTTGAAAACTGACTTTTAGGGCCAAATTTTGACTTTTCTGATGCCTGATGCTGATATCTGACTGGTTGACCTACCTTCTGAAGTACCTGACTGTCCAATATCTGTACTATTAGCCTATTATTGAACCCAACTTCTGATAGAATGCCCTATTTTTGTATGAAATAGGTGACATATCCAGATGTACACATCCGACATTCATACCCAGCTACCCAGAGATTATGTGTCGCGCTTTCGAACCCGATGAGGGTTCATCTTGCTGCCTGTGGATTCGAGTATTTGATTCATTTACCCGACATTAGGGTAAATCATGGCCTTTTGACTGCCTTGATTGAGAGATTCCATTCGGAGACATAGATGTTTCATTTACCTACTGGAGAGATGACCGTGACTCTAGAGGACATCTATAGGATACTGCGCATTCCATTTCACAGCAGTCGGCGTCATGAGTATGTGAGTTCTGGTCAGGGTGGTCTTCATGCCTTTAGGCGTCTATTTGGAGATGATACACAGTTGACGGGGTCTATTTCCTGGGAGACCCTTGTACAGTGATATGGTCAGACGCACCGTTTAGAGTGCATTATAGCTGGTATGATCAGGGAGCTCATCATGCCAGGTCTTCAACAGAATGAATTTTTGATGGGATGGGCTTCGATGGTAGCATTGCTTATGGCTACGCCCACTGAGCTTGCCTGGGGTCAGTGCCTCTTGGCACATATGTTTTCAGAGATGCATGAGATCGTGTATCAAGATTGTAAGAGCTTTGCTTCAAGAGCTCTTGTATTACAGATATGGGCCTAGGAGCATATCCTAGTAATGAGACCAGTTTTTCAGACACATCGGCAACCATAGGAGCCAGTGATATATACATATGCTGGTTATGTCACACAGGTCCGGATGGGTCATACCGAGTACTTTCAGCGATGTCTAGATGACATGACTTTTGTTCATTGGAGGCCATATTTGTAGATAAGGTCTGGCCCACTGCGAGGGAGCAGTATAGTTTTCTTTTTCAGAGTTGAGTACTTATTGGCCACTCTCCCACTGTTCTGGAGAGATTTTTGATTAGCAGAGTGTGGCGTCAGTATGGACACAGACATGATACCCCATGAGAGTACACTGCATATGCTCACATTGTGCATGAGATTAGGCTCGAATGGACACCGAGGCTCTCCTATTCCTTATGTGTAGAGGAGTATAGTGCCATTATAGGCAGAGATTGGGACTACCGGCCACAGGTTGTCGATGCAGGAGTGATAGACGGATACATTATGTGGCTTGCAGATCATCCCATCCACAGATTCTCAGATCCTACAGAGTTGATACCCTCCATGGAGGAGGCGATGGATGTCATAGGTGTTCCTATGGTACAGGGCCTGAGACCACAGGCAGTGCATCCTACACCACCCAGACAAAGAGTGACGGCTCCATTGCAGAGATCATCTGGGCATATGAGGCCTCCTCGTCCTTCTACTTCTCCCATAGGCACATCCACAGGGTCACATAGATGATCCAGGGGTGAGAGGGGTACTTTGGGCAGTGTCGGTGCGATAGATGAGGTGTTGGTAGGTGAGCAGTTTGCAGGTGGTGATGCAGATCCCACACAGGTAGACACTATGTTTGATTTGGGTGCGGAGGTTAGATGCCGTAAGGTGCATAGATCAGAGACCACTAGACAACAGCCAGAGCAGCCAGCACAGGATACAGAGATGCTAGCAGCTGCAGCAGAGCCTACTGCTCCTCTGACTTCATCAGAGATGATTAGACAGCTCAAAGCTCAGGTCAGGGACCTGAAGGTATAGAGTGCCAGATGGGAGGAGAGGTTTCGAGAGGCAGACAGGTAGCACACTAAGCTTCACTCAGAGTTTCGGAGACTACAGACAAAGGTGACCCATCAGACCTCACGAGCCTCCTATTATGTGTCTGCATACTATGCTGTTGTTTCGGCTGAGTAGAGAGTACCTACATACTCTGAGTACATGGCAACCTCAGAGGGAGCTAGGGCACCGAGGGTAGAGGTCATACCAGATGCACCACCGCCTCCTCCACCAGATACCGAGGAGCATGTTGAGAGTTGATTCCTATGGTCATGTTTTGATATATTCTGTTCTTTTTTTTTTTCATTGATATACCATTCTGATTCTGATAGCTTTTCGGAGCTCATTCTTTTGTACATTGTGCCAATAGTGCACCCCTCACACATTTCAAGATTTTTGATATATATGAGATCGATATTTTGATTGTGACTTCATGTTTACTTGTCATGATGTGGATTTATGATGATATCATGCTATGCTTATGCTATGATTAGTGTAGAATGTATGTATGGATCGATGCAATGCAATGATTTCTTTCATATGTATGGATGTTATGCAAATGTAATTGATTATGAAAAGATGTATGTATGATTTATGCGTATGCAATGAATGTAATGTATGGTAAGAAATGGTAATGATATAAGATGTAAATGCAGCGATACACATGATATGTTTTTGCAGGTTGATGAAGACAAGTACTCAGTCTTATGTCAAAAGGATGTTTAACCTCAGAGGGTGACTGCTCGCGATTTGATGAAGAGACCTTCGAGTGAGAATCAGCTCGCGTTAGATGTGAAGAATTGATATGAAGAATTGTTTAATCTTTGAAGTATTTCCAAACAGTTGTGAGATCATGCAAGCATGCAAAATGCAAAGAGACATGCAAAATGAAATGCAACCTAAGACCTAGGACCTAGTCACTGATCATATGTCGATTTGTTATCATCATTGAACTTTTAGGTAACTGGATAAATCAATACAATGGCCACTAGCTAAAAAAAATACCATAGACATATGAATATTGATTTGTATGCGCAAGAATCAATACAACACCCACTGGTCAACAACCATGGATATATGAATATTGATTTTGTTTTCGGAATGTTGAATTAGATATAAGCACCAAGGCACAAATGCCAGGATGACCTGAATATCTTGTCCATTTTGATATAGCAATTTGTAGAAGCATCAAAACATGAATGTCGTGATGACCTGAATATACCTTGCATGACAAACACATCAAACAACCAAGAGATTATTCTAAATCCAATGTGAATTACCCGTAGTGACCCTCTAGCATTCACATCCTTAGGTAAGATTGTGTTTCCTAGTAGGAGAAAGAACTTACTCAAAAAGACAATAGTTAGATCAAACTTCTTTGAATTTTCTGGGTATCAATGGTCGAGGTACGCATGGCCATCCAATTTGAGATAGAGGCTCTTACAGTCGGACACCATTTCAATCCAGAATTTCCAAAGTTGTTAGATTTTCACATACAAGCAGAAGACAAAAAAAAGATTATGCCCCTAGTCATCACTCTCTAAATCCTATAAAGGACATCATCGAAGGGCTCAAAGGGACACAATATGCAAAAATCTCAATTCGAATCAGTAAGCATACAAGGAGATAAAAGCATGTAAAAAAAAAAGCATAGATTGTTTTCAGTTTGATGTTTGATTGCGTTGTTGTAGATGCAAAAATCCTTTTTGGAGACAAGACAAACTTGACTAACTCAAATGAAGCTTCAAAGGACTCTGACTGGATATGATACGTCTAAGATATACTGGAGACCATAGGATATGACATTGATTGCCCCCAAGTTTGAACATTGATAGGATACAGACGCTGGAGCTGATTGGTGTACAAACTGACTTATTGAAAATTGGAAATGCAGAAACAAACCGGGAGATATGTACAAACTAAAGCAAGACTGAAAGCTGGGAAAGACCAAGATTGCGCTGATAGATGGAGCATTTTGAAACAAGTGGCACCCGTTTGTCAGGTTTTCACCAGCTTGGTAGAGATTCTATTTTTGCTACCAAGGCGCCTGTTTTTAGGTTTTCACCAAGGCACTTTTTCTTTTTTTTCTTTTTTTTGTATTTTTCATTTTTTTCAATTTTTTTTTGTACTTTTGATATTTTTTGATTTTTTTTGTGAATCATCAAGGCGCCTATTGCTAGGTTTTCACCAAGATTTTCATTTTTTTTTTCAGGACATTTTCCAATTTTTAAGATTTTTTCAGGACATTTTACCATAGACTGAATGCCTTAGGCGTAGAATTTCTTCAGATGGAGAACGTTGATTGGTTCTTGGAGCTATTCTCCTTTAGTCGTTGAGAGTTGATAGGCACCAGAGCCAAAAGTAGCAGTGATAACAAAGGGACCCAGCCAGTTGGGTTCGAACTTCCCCTTGCATTCTCGATGGGATTGATTTTTAGGATTATCTCTTAAGACTAGATCGCCAACTTGAAATTCTCTGTGTCTGACTTTCTTGTTGTAGCCTCTAGACATTCTCTTCTGATATACTCTGAGATGATCATACGCTGCTTGTCTGCGCTCATCTAGTAGTTCCAGTTCTTGTAACCTAGACACTCTGTAGTCATCATCAGTTACTAGACCATGCATTCTGATTCTTAGTGATGGGATTTCAACCTCAATAGGTAGTACTGCCTCAGACCCATAAACTAAAGCGAAAGGTGTAGCCCTTGTAGGCGTTCTGATACTTGTTCTGTAGGCCCATAGAGCTGGATTAATCATGAGATGCCAGTCTTTGCCAGTTTTGCTTACTGTTCTATGCAAGATCTTTAATAGATTTTTGTTAGAAGCCTCTGCTTGGCCATTCCCTTGTGGATAGTAGATAGAAGACCAATGTTGTGTGATCTTGAATTTGGCACATAAATCATCTAGGTCTTTATTCCTGAATTGCCCACCGTTATTTGTGATTATGGAATGAGGTATCCCATATCTGCATATGATATAGTTCAATATGAACATAGATATCTGTTTCCCTATTGGTTGTGTCAAAGGGACTGCTTCTACCCATTTTGTAAAATAATTTGTAGCTGTGATTATATGGGTATTCCATTAGAAGAATGAGGATGTATAGCTCCTATAAGATCAAATCAGGGATAACTTTAAGAAACCCCCTTTTAGGAAAAAGTGTAAAGTCTTGGTGAATTGTACATTATTTTAGGGGGTAATTTGTTTTAATCTAGGCAATTTTTTTTTTCAAATCCATGATTTTTCATAGTTTGTATTGGCAATTTTTTCCCCCCGGATTGAAAATTTCATAAATTGCTGGCGAATAATTTTCTTTTCAAGTAAAAAATTATAATATTTGAGGCGAATAATTTTCTTTTCAAGTAAAAAATTATAATATTTGAGGCGAATAATTTTCTTTTCAAGTAAAAAATTATAATATTTGAGGTGAATAATTTTCTTTTCAAGTAAAAAATTTTAATATTTGAGGCGAATAATTTTCTTTTGAAGGGTGAAAAAATAATTGTATTGGCTAATCGTTCGTTAATTATGGAAAAATAAATAAATTATTGGCATAAGTAGCCTAATCATTCAAAAGATGGGAAATAAGTAGCCTAACCTAGCATACCTAACATACATAAATTATTGGCAACTGGCAAGTGATGGTTTAAAGATGTGGTTGTTTGACCTTATATTATGGAAGCATAATGTATTATTTGCCACTACCATAATCTTTGCCACTACCACTGTAATTATGTTAAATGTATTATTTGAGAACTCAGACCGTCTAATGATCCAAGATCAATGGCTGAGGTTTAATTTCGGCCAACATTTCTTGAAGGAAGAAGAATTGTCGAGGTAGTCACCGGAATGTTGACACGTATCAAAGTAAGTTGTCTGCAGAGTATTAAAAGCACTTAATCGGAATGTTGACACGTATCAAGGTAAGTTGTCTGTAGAGTATTAAAAGCACTTAACCGGAATGTTGACATGTATCAAGGTAAGTTGTCTACAGAGTATTAAAAGCACTTAACCGGGAAAGAATTAAATGCCATGTCAGTGACAGCGACATTCTTTGGCTACCACACACCACTTCTCAAATTGTACAGCCGATTTCTGACAGTTTTTTATCGATAGAAAAGATTTACTGCCAGATGTGAAAGATTAAGGACAAAATTTTCAATTCTCACACGCATGTATTTAGGGAAAAGATTTTCGTGCAAGATTTAGAGGCATATCGAGGACAATGTATTTAATACCATTAAGATAGAAATAATTGATTGGTAAGTAACGATCAAGGATTCAAGGGCTATTTATAGACGATCTAGCTTCATTATTCATCGACATTGATTGATTGTTTGTTTAGGGTCTGCAGTGACGCATTCTGCAAGTAATTTGTTTTTAAATTTTCTAGTTTTACTGTTTTAAGTTTTACAGTCTACAAGTAATCTAAGATGGACACTCCCATTTGTCTTAGATGCACTTCTGAGGAGGCCCATAAGGCCTTTCTGGGTTCCTTTTCTGATTAATTTTTAGCATCAATTTGTAAGGATGGTGGGCCTTTCGTTACAGAGGCTGTTAGAATGGTGTTGGGCTGAGAGTTTCTTGACAATGAAGATAGGTACCGGGTAGCCACGAACATTACATTTCATTTTTTGGCTTCCCTTCTAGACCTTGGAGGACCGAAGGTTGACATGGTGATGCTGCTGAGGAGGGTATTCAAAGAGGAATACTTGGGGGATGACGTTCAAGTTGTCATCTTTGCTGAATTAGGGGTGGGGATCCCTAGGGAAAGTCAAATACACAAGCTTCTCCTCCCAGGCCAGAATGTGGCCATGCAACCTTTTCTTTTGTGCCTGACTGCTGGGCAATTGAAGCGCCATAGGAAATGGGCGCTGATTGCCAGGGGTTTTCTCCGTAAGTGGTTTGAGCTTGACACAGAGGAGGCTCGGGCGGGGCAATTTGTGTGGCTCGACGAATTCATGCAGCTAATCCTCTCTGCAGAATTCTACACAAAAGGGGGCAATTGATTTTTCTTTATAAATTTTTTTTTTTATAAATATTAAAAGCTTACCTTGTACTGGTACTGGTACTGTAGTCGTTTACGATTTTTTTTTTGTTTATAGACATAGTATCAAGTCGAGAATGTAAATATAATATGTTTATATACATAGTATCAAGTCGAGTATGTTTCTTTTTGTTTATAGACATAGTATGAAGTCGAGAATGTAAATATAATTTTATGAAAAATACAATGGAAATTTTGCAAGCTTTACCTCATTTCAATTTTTGCTTTGTGTAACCATGATTGCAATATTTCTTCTCTGTAACCGTGATTGTAAAAATGGTTTTTAATATTTTATATTCTCTGTAACCATGATTGCAATATTTTAATTACTTGCTTCAATGCTTTATCAGTTATCTGTAGACTAGCTTATCTATATTTATTTTAATATATATAAAATAACCAACAAATATCCTCCTTCAGATATCTATTACAATTAAACTTCACTAATTGAAACTGTACTTTAATAAAATTTTTAAAATGGTGTCTCCCACATTTAATTTATTACATAGTCTGAAGTACAATTATATCTCTACGAATGAGATTGATGTTTAAATACTTAAATAATTACTCTCCATTAAAAAATATTCACAAATTATAATATAGAATTTGAACATTACTTTTCACATGTAATTTTTTTAACTCTTATTATGGTAAACTAACATAGTATAATTTAAACATATATAAATGAAAAAAACTTATATCTTATATTTATAATTTGTAACATCATAAAATATGAAATATATTTCAACTTACATAATGATTATAATTCTTTCATTTTATTAAAAGATTAAAGTTGTCAAATTGAGTCTCTAAGTTTTTAACAATGTAAAAAATAAATCTAAAAAATATGTATAATAATAAGTATATTTTAATAAATAATCCCATAGAAAATATAAGTTTACTATAAAAAATAATATAAAGGTTATGTGCATAGTTATAAGATAATATAAGATAAATATAATAATAATATAGTTAAAAGATGATATAAAAATAAAAATAACTAAAATATAATACTATCATAATGATAATATTATAATAACAATATCTATATATATGTATTTCTAAATATATTATAAAAAATTAATATTAATTAGATGATACAAAAATAAAATCAATTAAAATATAGTACTATTAAAATGATAATATAATAACAATTCTAAAATATATGTGTTTTAAATAAAAGAATGTTTCCAAATAAAATTAAATAGTAATATTATCTTAAATTAAAAAAAATTAATCACTACAAAAAATAGTACACCAATACCATTCACTGTTGCCGTTGGATTATTATACATCAACGACCGAAGTTGAGTTTCGGGCCAAAAGGGAAAAGAAACCCCATCTTTTCAAACACGTCTTGAAATCATGACACGTGTCACTTAACACCTCGCACGGTCGTCGGTCTACCAACAAATGACATTGAACAATGTCATTTCAATTTGGTGATGACGTGAGACTGACATGTCTGACTTGTGATGTGAGTCATCTTGACTAGATTAGTTAATGGGACCCATGGTCCACGCGGCCACCACACCATTCACCATTGTCGTTGGATGTTTATAGATCAACAACCAAAGTTGAGTTTCGGGCTGAAAGGAAAAAGAAACCCTATCTTTTCAAACACGTCCCAGAATCATTACACGTGTCACTAAACTCCTCGGTCGACCAACAAATAACAATGTCATTTTAATTTGGTGATGACGTGACACTGACACATCTGACTCGTGATGTGAGTCATCCTAACACTAATACATTTGGGGTCATTTTGCGACGGCTATGTGTCACAATTGCGACAGCTATGTGTCGCAATAGCAACACCCATAGACGTCGCTATTTTTTAGTCACAAATTGCGACGTCTATGGGTAGCCGTCGCAATTGCGACACATATCCCGTCGCAATGTGACTAAGATTTAAGAAGCGGCATGGCCGTCGCCCCCCCGTTGCATGGCTTCGGAGGGCCGTCGCAATCGCGACGGACCTCCCAAGCAATTGCGATGGGCGCCTGCATCGCATTGCGACGGGTTTTCGTCGCAATTGCGACGCCCGTGGGTGGATTAAAAAAAAAAATTAATTTAATACATTGCTAATGAACCACATTAATGCTTTTTTCTTTCAACAAATGAGGACAGCCACTGTAAAGACAACATGATAATGTACACTCACTGTAAGGACAATCACAAATGAGGACATCTCACAGTGACTGTCCCTAGTGTAATTGCCACTTGAATGTATTGCTATTCAGCCACATTAATGCTTTTCTTCTTCAACAAATGAGGATAGTCACTGTAAAGACAACATGATAATGTACACTCACTGTGAGTGTACATTATCATGTTGTCTTTACAGTGACTATCCTCATTTGTTGAAGAAGAAAAGCATTAATGTGGCTGAATAGCAATACATTCAAGTGGCAATTACACTAGGGACAGTCATTGTGAGATGTCCTCATTTGTGACTGTCCTTACAGTGAGTGTACATTATCATGTTGTCTTTACAGTGAGTGTACATTATCATGTTGTCTTTACAGTGTCAATATATGCATTATTACTTAAACTGAAGAGTACTCTAAATAATATGTCATTGTGGAGTTCTGATTGCTTCCAATTTGATATACGCTTGTTCTACTTATGTATCCAGCATCATGTAAGAAAAGTTGATGCTTTTAAATAGATTCATTTAGCCATGAAATGCCTATGCATGTTACATACAAGATTCCAAGGCCCAAAACTGATTACTCATTATAATTCATGTACAGAATGATAATCAACCACAACGAGGCATGCGTAGGCATTGCTTAGATTTTGAGGCATCAGAAGCTCGTAGAAGAAACTTGACCAATGGCTCATGGAATGCAACAAACTTATTGCCTAAAACAGGAGCATTGGTAACCACAGATGATGGTTTTGAAAAGAACACTTCACCATCAATGTCACGTGAGGGAACTGCAATTTCTGATGGCAAGTAACTTGTAGTATATAAGAGAGATGCAAGTACAGATGCTGGGAATACATTGCTAATGAACCACATTAATGCTTTTTTCCTTCAACAAATGAGGACAGTCACTTTAAAGACAACATGATAATGTACACTCACTGTAAGGATAGTCACAAATGAGGACATCTCACAGTGACTGTCCCTTGTGTAATTGCCACTTGAATGTATTGCTATTCAGCCACATTAATGCTTTTCTTCTTCAACAAATGAGGATAGTCACTCTAAAGACAACATGATAATGTACACGGGCTGTAAGTGTACATTATCATGTTGTCTTTACAGTGACTGTCCTCCTTCAAGTGGCAATTACACAAGGGACAGTCACTGTAAAGGCAACATGATAATGTAGAGAAACGTTGTCATTTGTATTTTCAACAGTTGCGAGAGAGATTCCCTCCGCGAAATCACAGCTACAATTTCTGAGTACGTTGGGTTTATTTTTCTTTTGCCATTATTATGTAATCTGGTATTCAGCTGTTACAGAGCTAAAATACCCAGAAATGAGGACATATCTGTGTTGAATTTATTGTTAGCGGCTCTGGTTATTTAGAAGTTTAATTTTATTTGTTCATCTTTCAAGCACAAACGTTTTATGGACCGTAACATCTTCATTGTTTCGGGTATGCAATGAAACAGCCGTCACTTGCAACTACCTTCACGGTACTTGTGTACATTATCATGTTGTCTTTACAGTGACTGTCCTCATTCAAGTGGCAATTACACAAGGGACAGTCACTGTGAGATGTCCTCATTTGTGACAAGGACAGTCACACATGAGGACATCTCACAGTGACTGTCCCTTGTGTAATTGCCACTTGAATGTATTGCTATTCAACCACATTTATGGGCCCGTTTGGACCCCAGCACACAGTAGCATCTACAGAGAAGAATATCCCAGGTGTAACAAGTTGTAAGAATATACCAACAGTTCTAAGAAGTTCCCTAGCACATAGTAGCATCTACAGAGAAGAATATACAACATGAGGGCAGCCACTGTAAAGACAACATGATAATGTACACTCATTGTATGTGTACATTATCATGTTTTCTTTACAGTGACTGTCCTCATTCAAGTGGCAATTACAGAAGGGACAGTCATTGTGAGATGTCCTCATTTGTGACAAGGATAGTCACACATGAGGACATCTCACAGTGATCGATTGTCCCTTGTGTAATTGCCACTTGAATGTATTGCTATTGAACCACATTAATGCTTTTCTTCTTCAACAAATGAGGACAGTCACTCTAAAGACAACATGATAATGTACACTCATTGTAAGGACAGTCACAAATGAGGACATCTCACAGTGACTGTCCCTTGTGTAATTGCCACTTGAATTACACAAGGGACAGTCATTGTGAGATGTCCTCATTTGTGACAAGGATAGTCACACATGAGGACATCTCACAGTGATCGATTGTCCCTTGTGTAATTGCCACTTGAATGTATTGCTATTGAACCACATTAATGCTTTTCTTCTTCAACAAATGAGGACAGTCACTCTAAAGACAACATGATAATGTACACTCACTGTAAGGACAGTCACAAATGAGGACATCTCACAGTGACTGTCCCTTGTGTGATTGCCACTTGAATGTATTGCTATTCAGCCACATTAATGCTTTTCTTCTTCAACAAATGAGGATAGTCACTCTAAAGACAACATGATAATGTACACGGGCTGTAAGTGTACATTATCATGTTGTCTTTACAGTGACTGTCCTCCTTCAAGTGGCAATTACACAAGGGACAGTCACTGTAAAGGCAACATGATAATGTAGAGAAACGTTGTCATTTGTATTTTCAACAGTGCCGAGAGAGATTCCCTCCGCGAAATCACAGCTACAATTTCTGAGTACGTTGGGTTTATTTTTCTTTTGTCATTATTATGTAATCTGGTATTCAGCTGTTACAGAGCTAAAATACCCAGAAATGAGGACATATCTGTGTTGAATTTATTGTTAGCGGCTCTGGTTATTTAGAAGTTTAATTTTATTTGTTCATCTTTCAAGCACAAACGTTTTGTGGACCGTAACATCTTCATTGTTTCGGGTATGCAATGAAACAGCCGTAACTTGCAACTACCTTCACGGTACTTGTGTACATTATCATGTTGTCTTTACAGTGACTGTCCTCATTCAAGTGGCAATTACACAAGGGACAGTCACTGTGAGATGTCCTCATTTGTGACAAGGACAGTCACACATGAGGACATCTCACAGTGACTGTCCCTTGTGTAATTGCCACTTGAATGTATTGCTATTCAACCACATTTATGGGCCCGTTTGGACCCCAGCACACAGTAGCATCTACAGAGAAGAATATCCCAGGTGTAACAAGTTGTAAGAATATACCAACAGTTCTAAGAAGTTCCCTAGCACATAGTAGCATCTACAGAGAAGAATATACAACATGAGGGCAGCCACTGTAAAGACAACATGATAATGTACACTCATTGTATGTGTACATTATCATGTTGTCTTTACAATGACTGTCCTCATTCAAGTGGCAATTACAGAAGGGACAGTCATTGTGAGATGTCCTCATTTGTGACAAGGATAGTCACACATGAGGACATCTCACAGTGATCGATTGTCCCTTGTGTAATTGCCACTTGAATGTATTGCTATTGAACCACATTAATGCTTTTCTTCTTCAACAAATGAGGACAGTCACTCTAAAGACAACATGATAATGTACACTCATTGTAAGGACAGTCACAAATGAGGACATCTCACAGTGACTGTCCCTTGTGTAATTGCCACTTGAATTACACAAGGGACAGTCATTGTGAGATGTCCTCATTTGTGACAAGGATAGTCACACATGAGGACATCTCACAGTGATCGATTGTCCCTTGTGTAATTGCCACTTGAATGTATTGCTATTGAACCACATTAATGCTTTTCTTCTTCAACAAATGAGGACAGTCACTCTAAAGACAACATGATAATGTACACTCACTGTAACGACAGTCACAAATGAGGACATCTCACAGTGACTGTCCCTTGTGTGATTGCCACTTGAATGTATTGCTATTCAGCCACATTAATGCTTTTCTTCTTCAACAAATGAGGATAGTCACTCTAAAGACAACATGATAATGTACACGGGCTGTAAGTGTACATTATCATGTTGTCTTTACAGTGACTGTCCTCCTTCAAGTGGCAATTACACAAGGGACAGTCACTGTAAAGGCAACATGATAATGTAGAGAAACGTTGTCATTTGTATTTTCAACAGTGCCGAGAGAGATTCCCTCCGCGAAATCACAGCTACAATTTCTGAGTACGTTGGGTTTATTTTTCTTTTGTCATTATTATGTAATCTGGTATTCAGCTGTTACAGAGCTAAAATACCCAGAAATGAGGACATATCTGTGTTGAATTTATTGTTAGCGGCTCTGGTTATTTAGAAGTTTAATTTTATTTGTTCATCTTTCAAGCACAAACATTTTGTGGACCGTAACATCTTCATTGTTTCAGGTATGCAATGAAACAACCGTAACTTGCAACTACCTTCACGGTACTTGTGTACATTATCATGTTGTCTTTACAGTGACTGTCCTCATTCAAGTGGCAATTACACAAGGGACAGTCACTGTGAGATGTCCTCATTTGTGACAAGGACAGTCACACATGAGGACATCTCACAGTGACTGTCCCTTGTGTAATTGCCACTTGAATGTATTGCTATTCAACCACATTTATGGGCCCGTTTGGACCCCAACACACATTAGCATCTACAGAGAAGAATATCCCAGGTGTAACAAGTTGTAAGAATATACCAACAGTTCTAAGAAGTTCCCTAGCACATAGTAGCATCTACAGAGAAGAATATACAACATGAGGGCAGCCACTGTAAAGACAACATGATAATGTACACTCATTGTATGTGTACATTATCATGTTTTCTTTACAGTGACTGTCCTCATTCAAGTGGCAATTACAGAAGGGACAGTCATTGTGAGATGTCCTCATTTGTGACAAGGATAGTCACACATGAGGACATCTCACAGTGATCGATTGTCCCTTGTGTAATTGCCACTTGAATGTATTGCTATTGAACCACATTAATGCTTTTCTTCTTCAACAAATGAGGACAGTCACTCTAAAGACAACATGATAATGTACACTCATTGTAAGGACAGTCACAAATGAGGACATCTCACAGTGACTGTCCCTTGTGTAATTGCCACTTGAATTACACAAGGGACAGTCATTGTGAGATGTCCTCATTTGTGACAAGGATAGTCACACATGAGGACATCTCACAGTGATCGATTGTCCCTTGTGTAATTGCCACTTGAATGTATTGCTATTGAACCACATTAATGCTTTTCTTCTTCAACAAATGAGGACAGTCACTCTAAAGACAACATGATAATGTACACTCACTGTAAGGACAGTCACAAATGAGGACATCTCACAGTGACTGTCCCTTGTGTGATTGCCACTTGAATGTATTGCTATTCAGCCACATTAATGCTTTTCTTCTTCAACAAATGAGGATAGTCACTCTAAAGACAACATGATAATGTACACGGGCTGTAAGTGTACATTATCATGTTGTCTTTACAGTGATTGTCCTCCTTCAAGTGGCAATTACACAAGGGACAGTCACTGTAAAGGCAACATGATAATGTAGAGAAACGTTGTCATTTGTATTTTCAACAGTGCCGAGAGAGATTCCCTCCGCGAAATCACAGCTACAATTTCTGAGTACGTTGGGTTTATTTTTCTTTTGTCATTATTATGTAATCTGGTATTCAGCTGTTACAGAGCTAAAATACCCAGAAATGAGGACATATCTGTGTTGAATTTATTGTTAGCGGCTCTAGTTATTTAGAAGTTTAATTTTATTTGTTCATCTTTCAAGCACAAACGTTTTGTGGACCGTAACATCTTCATTGTTTCGGGTATGCAATGAAACAGCCGTAACTTGCAACTACCTTCACGGTACTTGTGTACATTATCATGTTGTCTTTACAGTGACTATCCTCATTCAAGTGGCAATTACACAAGGGACAGTCACTGTGAGATGTCCTCATTTGTGACAAGGACAGTCACACATGAGGACATCTCACAGTGACTGTCCCTTGTGTAATTTCCACTTGAATGTATTGCTATTCAACCACATTTATGGGCCCGTTTGGACCCCAGCACACAGTAGCATCTACAGAGAAGAATATCCCAGGTGTAACAAGTTGTAAGAATATACCAACAGTTCTAAGAAGTTCCCTAGCACATAGTAGCATCTACAAAGAAGAATATACAACATGAGGGCATCCACTGTAAAGACAACATGATAATGTACACTCATTGTATGTGTACATTATCATGTTGTCTTTACAGTGACTGTCCTCATTCAAGTGGAAATTACACAAGGGACAGTCACTGTGAGATGTCCTCATTTGTGACAAGGACAGTCACACATGAGGACATCTCACAGTGACTGTCCCTTGTGTAATTGCCACTTGAATGTATTGCTATTCAACCACATTTATGGGCCCGTTTGGACCGCGGCACATAGTAGCATCTACAGAGAAGAATATCCCAGGTGTAACAAGTTGTAAGAATATACCAACAGTTCTAAGAAGTTCCCTAGCACATAGTAGCATCTACAGAGAAGAATATGGGTCAACGAGGTTGACTTCAAAGCCATGCAATCTAATGGTAATAGTAATATCATAATTTGACATACTATCAGAAATACTTCCTAAATAGACTATTCAATCTTATAAGAGATGGATTCATGAGAACTATTATTTATGAAATATGAGTCAATGACTTTAATTAAAAAAATTACACAATCTAATTCTTGTAAAAATATCAAAATTTGACACATTGAAAATACCTTCCAAAAGTATCGTTAATTGATTAATATGAATCACTACTCATGAAATATAATTTTATAAACCTAATCTAAAAACTACACAATAAAAATCTTAATAGCAATATTGTAAGAAACTATTTCCAAAAGCAAGCCTAATAAAATTTGATGAAAATAATTTTTGTTTCACTCAACTTTGACATTCACAACTTCCTCTTTTATTATAATAAGAAAAAAAATGTCTTTTTAGATATACCTCATGAACCATACTCGAATAATCTATCATTTTTCTTCTCAAAAACATATTTGCAGAGCCTGCTTCTTTTACTTGTTTGTACTTTTATCTCTCTGATGGAAAGGGTTCCTTCAGGACACATTTTTCCAAGTTCACTGCTTGAGATATTTGAGGAGGGTTCCCCTGCTTGAGTATCCATCCAACCCATATTCGAGTAGTTCTACAATTGCACAGTCTAAATTAATAATACTGACAATTGAATGACGAATGATGATACATAGAATTGATATAAACTAATCCTAAAAACACTAAAACATTATTAATATATTTATATTTCATAAATAAAATTGATATAAAAGATTTGGAAAGATACATTAAAAAATAGAAAAACAGTAATTTATAATAGAAGGAAACTTAAATTGCTATTTAAAAAAAAACAAGAGTCTTAAATCTTATCATTTTGTTTCATTATCATCCATAAGTACACACCTCTAGCATAATAATTATATTTTACCACCCATAAAATGAAAAAAAGATTTTCACAAGAGAAATTCAAGCTAGATTATAAAAATGAACCATCTTATTGGAAACTGGAACTGTTATCATACCCAAAAGCACTACAAAATTTCACCTTATCATACCCAGATTGTTGCTTTG
Source organism: Chamaecyparis obtusa (assembly GCA_027943335.1). Lineage (NCBI taxonomy): Eukaryota > Viridiplantae > Streptophyta > Pinopsida > Cupressales > Cupressaceae > Chamaecyparis > Chamaecyparis obtusa. Next base: position 263,307 of record BSBK01000316.1, on the reverse strand, counting down.
CCTGGCGGAGGGAAATTTGATCAGTAAAATTGACACAGAGTATGTTGTCTCCATTGTCATGCTGGATAACAAAACACCAACTTTAATGGGCATGTACTGTCCCTTGTGTAATTGCCACTTGAATGCATTGCTATTTGATGCAGGGGCATCCCTAATGCAAGCCAAAGACACCATGATTGAAGGAAGTTGCCATGAAGCCAAGGAGTCAAATCCTATCAATTGGAACATAAGATTTTCACCTTGGAGCTTTGAAGGATTGACTGGTGAAAGGTCCTTTTGATTGACAAATCAGAGTCTTTTTGAATGACAAATCAGAGTCTTTTTGAATGACAATAAATTAGAATAGGAGTTTTAGATGTTTTCTTGGTTTGTAATAAATATTAAGGATTGATTTTATCTCCTTATAAACATCCACTTGTTGGACACAAGACCCCTTGGTGACTTATAAACCTTGGGCATCTTTTGAGTCCTTGGATGAAATGAGCATAGTAAGTGTTTATTAGGTGTCTTTTAGATGTTGTTAAGAAGTTTGAAGGTCCAAAATAACTTTAATAAGGTTCCTAAAGTTTCACAACACATTTTTAACCTTCTCGGCAAAGTTGTTTGCAAAGTTGTAATGCAACTTTAAAAGTTGCTTAGCAAAGTTGACATTTGTTGGATAAACTGTTCTAACCACCTAGATGGTTGAACCAACGTTTGGAGAGCCTATTTTAGGCTTCAAATGGTCGAAGACAGACAGAGAACCAGTATTGTAATCATTTTGCTTTCATAAAAAATAAAAATAACCCTGTTTTAGTGCATTTCTGGTGAAAAACGAACTCTGTACGGCTGTACGGATGGTGGTTGGATGATAAAATTTGCCTGGAAGTTGTAATAGTGACATCTGATGCTTTGGAAGTTGGTTTGATTGATTCTCTTTGTTTTATATCTAAGTTATTTCAAATTTTCTGTGCATTGTTTACAAACCCTCATTTTTAGGGTTTGACTGATGTAAAGACCTTAACTCACGTTTCAACCATTGGAATTCCTTCTTCCTTGGTGGAATGAGAGTTAAGGATGTATATTTGTATATTCTAAAAGCCCTGACTACTCTGCATCACTATTGAACCACATTAATGCTTTTTTCCTTCAACAAATGAGGACAGTCACTGTAAAGACAACATGATAATGTACACTCACTGTAAGGATAGTCACAAATGAGGAAATCTCAGAGTGATTATCCCTTGTGTAATTGCCGCTTGAATACATTGCTATTGAACCACATTAATGCTTTTTTCCTTCAAGTGGCAATTACACAAGGGACAGTCACTGTGAGATGTCCTCATTTGTGACAAGGACAGTCACACATGAGGACATCTCACAGTGACTGTCCCTTGTGTAATTGCCACTTGAATGTATTGCTATTCAACCACATTTATGGGCCTATTTGGACCATGGCACACAATAGCATCTACAGAGAAGAATATCCCAGGTGTAACAAGTTGTAAGAATATACCAACAGTTCTAAGAAGTTCCCTAGCACATAGTAGCATCTACAGAGAAGAATATACAACATGAGGGCAGCCACTGTAAAGACAACATGATAATGTACACTCATTGTATGTGTACATTATCATGTTGTCTTTACAAGGATAGTCATTTGTGACAAGGATAGTCACACATGAGGACATCTCACAGTGATCGATTGTCCCTTGTGTAATTGCCACTTGAATGTATTGCTATTGAACCACATTAATGCTTTTCTTCTTCAACAAATGAGGACAGTCACTCTAAAGACAACATGATAATGTACACTCACTGTAAGGACAGTCACAAATGAGGACATCTCACAGTGACTGTCCCTTGTGTGATTGCCACTTGAATGTATTGCTATTCAGCCACATTAATGCTTTTCTTCTTCAACAAATGAGGATAGTCACTCTAAAGACACAATGATAATGTACACGGGCTGTAAGTGTACATTATCATGTTGTCTTTACAGTGACTGTCCTCCTTCAAGTGGCAATTACACAAGGGATTTGTGTTTTCATTTGTGTTTTCAACAGCGCCGTAACCCTCCGTGAAATCACATCGGGATATAAGGGCAAAACAAACAAGAACGTTGTCATTTGTATTTTCAACAGCGCAGAGAGAGATAAACAAACTTAAAACTCAGACTTAAGAAAGATGAAGGCAATGCTTCAAAAGGCCGATGCCCTAAATACGGGAAAACACAATACCACCATTAAACGATGCCCTAGTCACCGTATCAATGCTGCCAGCTCCGTACCAGTATGCTGACTGCTCACTTTCATCCTGTGATAAAGGTAACTTCATTAATCATACTTGAAATGGCAGCATACGAACTAAAGCTGATGAACATTTATAAACTAAAAGTTTAAAACTACAGATTACAAATGTAGTAGTTTCATATGAAAAGAACTTGATGTCTGAAATTTACCATTAGAAGTATCCAAAGGAATACCACAGTACTGTTGAACTTGGAGAATCAGAGATGATCTACACAGCAAGGTTCAACAGCTGTAAGGACTGTTACACCATCTTTAGCATTTGAATACATTTTCTCCTTGGCTTCTGGTGGATCCTCAAAGACCCCCAATGACGTTTTCCCTACAATTATCAATTGTTTGTCAGTATGAGATATTAATAAATAAACATTAATCACAATATTAGGCAAACAATGTTCTTGATGTCTGAATCTAAATCACAGAAAGCTCTAATAAAGCAGTTCTCAGTTTCACATTAAACTAAGTTTCAATTTCAAATGGTTATAATAATTTTTGCAAGTTATAAGTAGCTGGTTACAGTATATGACATAAAAAGAAAAAAAATCATTTCTATTCTTTTCTTCTTTTTCTCTTTCAACGAAGCTTTTGCACCACACAAATGCATACCAAGAATTTCTCAGGAGGTTTCAAGACCATTGCATACCAAACTTCTTCTCTATAGATGCTACTATGTGTCGTGGTCCAAACGGGTCCAAATAGACCTAGTGACTCTAGTAGGTCTCCAAAACCTGTTCTGCAGCAATAACTCTTCAATTTGACAAAGGACCTTATGAACTTATATGTTTTTTGAGTACCCTTTTTGATGTTCTAACAATCCTCCAACTCCCAGACCTTGACTCCACTCCAGCATATCAATGTCCTTATTGAGTCCGTAGACCTAATGCATGCCTTTGGGTGTGGGTTCCAAAACAAGGCATTGAAAATGGGTGCATGAAACCAAGATCAGAGTTTGAAGATGTCCACCATGCTCTAAAGATCTAGATTCAACAAGGTTTGAGGTCCTTTACTTGCCGCTACCCTCTGATCTTGCATAATCCATCAACTCCTAGTCAAGAACATTGAGATTCTTGACCTAGGGCTTGCTCTTGAAATTCTCTGGCTTAGTATCCTGTTCCAAAGCTTTTAAAATATGAAAATAAACCCCCTTAACTTGCATTTTACAAAGAACAGAGGATATCCTATGGTTTATTTGCAAGTTAAGGCCATTTGAATGCAATAACCCAAAAAATGAGGGTTTGATAGAACAACAGATAAGAAAAAGGAATAACTTTGATATAAGGTGTCTTGAATCTACCAAATAAACTCTCAAAGCATAAGATATAAATACTCTAACTTCCACACTGGTCTGCCCTCCCTTTCACATCCGTACACTGTACAGTGCTTGAAGGAAATGCACAAAAAAGGCTCTGAAATAGTGGCTCTATCTGACAGAGAGTCCATGCTAGGCTTCATGACTAACCTAGAGCACATTCCTTGTTATGGAGGAAGTTTGAATGGTGAAGAACTTATGGAATGGATAGAGGACCTAGATAACCATTTTGACTACAAGTATCTTATTAATAACCATTTTGACTACAAGTATCTTATGGATAGAGGACCTTGATAACCATTTTGACTCATTTAGTATCTTATTGAGCTTCACTTTGTTTCGAGAATATAGTTTAATATTCTCTACTAAACAGGGCCAACCACGTGAAGGTGGAAGCTCATTTGGCCCCACCCCCCTCCCCCTAACATCACTCTACATTCCCCGTTAACATCTAACATTCATTCATTCTTTCAATTATTAATAAAATGTAACATTCAATCAATATCACATGATAACATTCATTAACACATTAGATTCGTTAACACACAACATTCATCAATATGAAAATAAACACATAATTCATGAACATTCATTAGCACATAATTAAATTCATTGAGACATAAAATTCAGTCATTATCAATTAAGGTATTTAGATGACAATCATTTCTTTTTTCTCTTTCTAATTTTTTTTTCTATGTAAGCTCTAAGAGGAGCATCAGTGTTATCATCAATACCCCCCTCATCAGTTGTTTTGTTCTTTGTTCTTGATGATCTCAAATTCCTATGCTGCTGCAAAGGGGGGTCCTCTACAATAACAAATAAAAGAGTTAAATTTAAAATATTTAATTATAATTGTTACAAGTATTTAATTATTTTAAAGAACATAACTGTGGCGCTCTTTAATTACCTGATCTGGCCACATCATTTTGTCTAGACTCAACCTCAACATGCTCATGAGCACCGACCCCTCGATCCTCTACAGTTGCTATACAAAATGTTACATTAATCCAAACACCAATTGTAATTACATATAAAAATTTTAATAGCAAATGTATACCTCCACCACTAGGATGCACATCATGCGAACCTTCATTATGCATAGATTGTGTAGAAGGATTGTCAGGCTGCATTCCAATATCCTACACATTGTTATCATTGCTTTCTTAAAACAGATATACTCACTTTATATTAGAACTTAACATCAAATAGACTAATTGGTAAAGTATTCAATTTGAAATAAATTTCATTTAGCTTATTTACCTGTGGCTCAGATGCATCATTATTTGAACCTTGCACACTGATTTCAGCTCGTAGCCGTTCAGCCACGGCTCTATAGCCTTGTTGGAAGCCAATTCTCTTGTCCTCTTCTGTGAGGCATCTATTGAACTCTGACCCCTACATTTTTTCTTGGTATGGTGAATTTTACTTGCATTGTTTGATCAAAAAAAATTTCCTTGCAATATATAAAAAAATTGATACAAGTTTTCATTTACTAATACTTACAACTCGTGCTTGAAGTTTGGAAAAACCACCAGAGCCGAGCTTGTGTGTCCCATGCTTTTCTAATCTTGCCTTTGTTGCCTTTGATGTGTCAGGCAATCTATGAAAAGTTTGAAATATGTTAGAGACCAGTATAGGAAAAATTTAGAGGTTAATTAGTACATAATTACATTCTCAAAAGTATCACATACCTTGCTCTACTCTCTACTGGCGTAATTCCTTTTTTCATGTCGGCTTTATACTTTCCATCCAAAATCAAACCCTGCCACTCAGCCTCAAGAACACAGGGCGGATGCTCGTGCCTTGGGTTAACCTCTAAATATTTCCTGTACTGGTCCCTAATATACTTCAAACATAAACCAGCTCTTTCAAGGAGCTTGTTTCTCTCGAATGCACGAGGTCCAAAAAGCTGGGTCATACTATGTACAAGATCATCCTTCAACTTTTTATCTTGGTTATTCCACCTTTTAAGTAAAAAAAAACATGTTAGACTCATAAATGAAGAGAAGCTACCTTTAATATAGTTCAAGAAATTGATGAAAAGGAAAACTATTCTAGCAATGATATGAAATCAAAATAGTGGTTTGGGGTTTTAGTTAGGATATGATGTTCCACCATGTACGTATGGTGGGCCCGAATATCCGCAAACACTCGTCACCAAGTTTTCGCCAAAAAATATCATTCCCTACAAAATAATCATGGGATCATTAGTCGATGAAGAGTGATCAAAAACTAAATTACTATTATATCACTATAGAATAATAATAACTTTAAAGTACCTGGAAGTTTGGATACTTTTAAGGGAACGCCTTCATCATCGCTGATGATCAATATGCAATCCTTCACCGTTCCCGTACTAGGAACACAGGAACATCCAGGAAATGATGTTGCATCGGGACTTGTTGCATCTCCTATTGCAAAAAATGAAAAACATTATCAAATGCCTCCAAGAAATAATACTTCAAGGGAAATAAATTGGTGCAGAGCACCCATGGCACAAATACAATCAAGGGATCTACATCGTAAACACATAACACTTAAACACATAACAAAAGAGAGAAAAAGAGGGATTTGTGTACCAGTAGATGGTGCAACAGTTGGTGCATTTAGGCTGTGTTGTTGACATGGCAGTCGGCAAGACATTTGTGGCTGTCCTGGATGGAGGCGGCGTTGTCATATCATCATGGAAAGGAGCTGAAGAATAAAATTGTTAGAGCATGCATAAATATAGAACGCGTGGACTAGCATGGACAAGATTGTTAGAGCATTAAAAAAAAAGATTGTTCGAGCATGTATTGTCAATGATTATGATCATTCCTATATATATTCAGTGGAAAACACAAGTGGGGAATGGAACATGTGATCTACCTGAACCACTTGCAATACCGGCCTCATCATGGGAATGGGGTTCAAAATTACGCAAATAACTCTGTAAAGACAATGCATCCATATTTTAATTAATGTCATAAAAGAGCATAACATAAAAACCATTATTGAACTCTTGTAATAATTAAAAATTTCATTAATACTTACTTTAAAGTTTTCAGAAGTGTGCAACAACTCAGCTGCCCTGTCTTTTATTTCCTGAGTCTGAGGATGTATGGATACCAAACGTAGAAGTTCTTTCGCAATTTTCTTTAGCAGCTTTTTAATGGAACCGATCGGGTCATCGGTCTCTGCTAAATCAATAAAAAAAGGGTCCACAAGGGGGGACTCCTGAGGGACTGCAGGTTGCTTTCCCTCTCTCCGACCACCGACCCTCTGTGACAACAATAGTATTAGTATTATCAAAATTACTCCAAAACAATGAAGAAAATAACATTAAAAAAAATAACATTTTGCTTCTATCTAGTTTGCACAATTACAATGAATTTTACCTGCTCATGTGTAGATGAGCTAGGAATATCGTCACCATCACCTTCGGGCGGTTGCTCCATATTGTGCCCCTGTGTCAAAGATCAAGTATAAAAATGTTAGCCAAAAATTTAATAACTAAATGGTATGTTGGAGTCATTGATTAGAAGTTGGTTTAATAGTATGTACCACCCCCATGATAGTAGCCTCGTTTGTATCTATGCGGTTCAAATTGTAATCAATAAGCAGCTCTTCCCCTGCACGTATTGATTTTATCGCACAGATGAATACACGATTTCCCTCGCGCGCCTCAAATATGCAATTGGGTTGCTTTATAGTTGACCCAGGTCGTGTACTATTTATAAAACCCGCAATATTCCCTGTTGCTTTTGGCCTTCCATCAATGTATATAGCCACACTTTTACTTTGATTATTGTCTTGCTGTTGTATATAATTTTCCGAGAGTGCATACCTACGCATACTTTTTTTATATTGAACAATATGCATCCAACTTTTGTAATCGTAACATGGTCCAACATACTCCATCAATTCAGAAACTTTGTTGTAAGACACCTTTATGCCATCCATAGAAAATAGGCCCAAACCATGTAATGATGATGGTGCTATGCGATATATCCTCTCATTAACACAAAAATCAATGTTTATTGGAGGAAGTTCCTTGGGTACCCAATGTTTCTGTAGATGTTGGTACCTCAAGGGCACCTCGATGTCGCCTTTCGTCTCATCATCATAAGAACATGACCCCCCTTGAGCAAGGAAAAATTTCATGTGTTTATTGAATTTCCTTCTAGTCCTTTGACCTCTAGTTAATCTCCCTATTCTAGATAAACTGCATGTCTCACTTTCCTCTTCTATTCCTATATTTCCCTCACTCGAGGAAGACACTTCTGACAAATACCTATTTGCTGGTACCTGCAAATGGGAGAGATCTTAGAAGACATCAATCTTACTATTGATAAGTGTATTAAATAGACTTTCTATAAGGTGTATTGACTTATACCTGTCGATCCATGAGACTGTGCGGGATGCTCTTGAAAGGGGTTCAATTTCCTGCAAATGTAATTCAATTATCGTGAGCATAATCACATCATAATCATAATCACATCCATCATAAGCATCACATAAAAATTAAAAACATTAAAATGTACACATTATAACACTTATAGCTTTTAAATAGATAATGAATAAACTATGTAACCATTTAAGACAAATATATTTCTATCAAGAAATGAATATTAAATACATTAAGGATTGATGGCATACCTTTAAATTTCATCATCATCATCTTCATCATCATCATCATCATCATCATCATCATCCTCATCATCATCGTCATCATCATCGTCCTCGTCGTCGTCGTCGTTGTCGTCATCATCAACATCATCATCATCAACATCAACATCATCTTCATCATCATCATCAGTAGCAGCATCATCTTCTTCTTCTTCTTCATGAAAATTTGTCTCAGGAACATCATCCAATAATTGTCGATTGTGATCATCATCTACATCATCTTCTACTTCTTCGGTATCTTCTTCTTCCATCGCATTATACTTTATCGGCCTTCCTCTCGGTTCATGTCTAACAACAAATGACCAACCCGGTTTATGTGAAACCTCTGAGTAAAATACCTGTTCACATTGGCTTGGAAGAACATAGGGCTCATCCCCAACTGGCTCAAACGACCTTGTATTAACCATTGTAAATCCATTATCATGTTCAATAACAGTTCTATTAGGATCATTTGGATTAAGTCGTAGCCTGTACCATTTGACAACAAAGAGTACTAATTTGAAGGAACTAAAGTCGCACTCAAATATATCATCCAAAATGCCATAGTATTGATTTTTAGACTCTTGAGGATCTAAGTCATTTCTAGATGAAATATTAGTCACTTGAAAGACTGCAGTTATTCCAGAATCACAAGTTTTCTTCGTGTCATCCAACACTTTGACGCGAAATTTTTGACCATTACAGAACATACCCTTGTGGTGTTTAACCTGCAATAATATGTGAAACATGTCAAAATTATTATATCGTGAGTTGATAAACATACGGGTGATTAATAATTTTGTACGTACCTGGAAATCTCTTAAACCATATGCTAAATCTATTTCCCTTTGCGTAACATTAGAATCTCCATTACGATGAGCTTCTTTAACCAATGAAGATACACCTTCCCATGTTAATGTGTGACCAGAATGTTGACATCGTTCAATCCATACCGTCATCCAATCAAGATTGTTTGCAATATACAAATGTAGTGCATCCCACTCTCGAGCAACTGTACAAAAAAAAAATCGATGACTTACACCCGATTTATTTTGAAGATTAAGAAATAATTTATTACAATAACATCTTATAATTTATTACCTGTCACTTTCCTCAATCTACCTTTCCCCATCAAGTACTCCCCTTTGAATTTTTTAAAAGGGTCGAGATCCCAAATGCGATCTACATGGATATTTGAAGCAAACTTAGGAAGATATTCAGTAATGTACACCATAGTCTGGTATACCATGTATCCCTCTACCATAGAACCATCAGGATGTGGTCTTTGTCGAACCAAAGCCTTCAAAGATTTCAAGTGCCTCTCAACCATCCACATTGACCTAGTGTGTGCAGGTCCACACAATTCAATCTCCTCAACTTGGTGTATGAGGTAGTGTTCTTGTGCATTGAAAAAAGTTGGAGGTAGACACTTTTGCATTTCACACAATAAATGAGGAATTCTTCTCTTCCAATAGTTTATATCTTCTTTATGGATTTCTTTAGATGACAACCACCTACATTAAGAGATTCAAGTCACAAAAAATATATAAATACGAGACTTTACAAAATAATATACAATAGATTACATAGCAAGAAAAACAAATCGCGAATATAATAAATATATACAACAAATTGAACAGATATTACTGCTTACCTCATGTATTTTCCAAGATCATATATCACTTGTTTGATGTTATTGTTGAAGTGCTCTGGGAGAGATAGAGGTAGCACGTACTGCAGTAATTATAAACCAATCATTTCATTATTTTCTAACATAACATAATGAATAGTACACGTAGTTTATGAATATATTGTAAATACAGAAGAACATAACTTACCTTGATGAAAGTATGCCAATCATGCGTTTTGAGCCCTGGCCCAAATTCACTTTTCTTTGATATGAGATTGCTTATGTTCCCAGCAAATCCTGTGGGAAATTGAATTTTTCGTATGACTTCTTTTATGGCATCACTTTGCTGCTCCGTTAATAACCAAGGAAGGGCACTTATATTAATCTGATCTCTATTGCTATTTGAGTGAATGAAATTCTTCAGTGCATGATTGGATTCATCTACAGAGAAGAATATCCCAGGTGTAACAAGTTGTAAGAATATACCAACAGTTCTAAGAAGTTCCCTAGCACATAGTAGCATCTACAGAGAAGAATATACAACATGAGGGCAGCCACTGTAAAGACAACATGATAATGTACACTCATTGTATGTGTACATTATCATGTTGTCTTTACAGTGACTGTCCTCATTCAAGTGGCAATTACAGAAGGGACAGTCATTGTGAGATGTCCTCATTTGTGAAAAGGATAGTCACACATGAGGACATCTCACAGTGATCGATTGTCCCTTGTGTAATTGCCACTTGAATGTATTGCTATTGAACCACATTAATGCTTTTCTTCTTCAACAAATGAGGACAGTCACTCTAAAGACAACATGATAATGTACACTCACTGTAAGGACAGTCACAAATGAGGACATCTCACAGTGACTGTCCCTTGTGTAATTGCCACTTGAATTACACAAGGGACAGTCATTGTGAGATGTCCTCATTTGTGACAAGGATAGTCACACATGAGGACATCTCACAGTGATTGTCCCTTGTGTGATTGCCACTTGAATGTATTGCTATTCAACCACATTAATGCTTTTCTTCTTCAACAAATGAGGACAGTCACTCTAAAGACACCATGATAATGTACACTCACTGTAAGGACAGTCACAAATGAGGACATCTCATAGTGACTGTCCCTTGTGTAATTGCCACTTGAATGTATTGCTATTCAGCCACATTAATGCTTTTCTTCTTCAACAAATGAGGATAGTCACTCTAAGGACAACATGATAATGTACACTCACTGTAAGTGTACATTATCATGTTGTATTACAAATGGACCTTATGTTGGTCGGGAGATAAGTGCAAAAAAAAAAAGGAACGTTGTCATTTGTGTTTTCAACAGCGCCGAGAGAGATTCCCTCCGCGAAATCAAGCGGGTTATCATTTGTGTTTTGAACAAAGCGGGTTGTCATTTGTGTTTTGAACAGCACCGAGAGAGATTCCCTCCGCGAAATCAAGCGGGTTGTCATTTGTGTTTTCAACAGCGCCGAGAGAGATTCCCTCCGCAAAATCACAGCTACAATTTCTGAGTACGTTGGGTTTAATTTTCTTTTGTCATTATTATTTAATCTGGTATTCAGCTGTTAGAGAGCTAAAATACCCAGAAATGAGGACATATCTGTGTTGAATTTATTGTTAGCGGCTTTGGTTATTTAGAATGCTTCCCCACAATACTTAATTACACAAGGGACAGTCACTGTGAGATGTCCTCATTTGTGACAAGGACAGTCACACATGAGGACATCTCACAGTGACTGTCCCTTGTGTAATTGCCACTTGAATGTATTACTATTCAACCACATTTATGGGCCCGTTTGGACCACGACACACAGTAGCATCTACAGAGAAGAATATCCCAGGTGTAACAAGTTGTAAGAATATACCAACAGTTCTAAGAAGTTCCCTAGCACATAGTAGCATCTACAGAGAAGAATATACAACATGAGGGCAGCCACTGTAAAGACAACATGATAATGTACACTCATTGTATGTGTACATTATCATGTTGTCTTTACAGTGACTGTCCTCATTCAAGTGGCAATTAAAGAAGGGACAGTCATTGTGAGATGTCCTCATTTGTGACAAGGATAGTCACACATGAGGACATCTCACAGTGATCGATTGTCCCTTGTGTAATTTCCACTTGAATGTATTGCTATTGAACCACATTAATGCTTTTCTTCTTCAACAAATGAGGACAGTCACTCTAAAGACAACATGATAATGTACACTCATTGTAAGGACAGTCACAAATGAGGACATCTCACAGTGACTGTCCCTTGTGTAATTGCCACTTGAATTACACAAGGGACAGTCATTGTGAGATGTCCTCATTTGTGACAAGGATAGTCACACATGAGGACATCTCACAGTGATCGATTGTCCCTTGTGTAATTGCCACTTGAATGTATTGCTATTGAACCACATTAATGCTTTTCTTCTTCAACAAATGAGGACAGTCACTCTAAAGACAACATGATAATGTACACTCACTGTAAGGACAGTCACAAATGAGGACATCTCACAGTGACTGTCCCTTGTGTGATTGCCACTTGAATGTATCGCTATTCAGCCACATTAATGCTTTTCTTCTTCAACAAATGAGGATAGTCACTCTAAAGACAACATGATAATGTACACGGGCTGTAAGTGTACATTATCATGTTGTCTTTACAGTGACTGTCCTCATTCAAGTGGAAATTACACAAGGGACAGTCACTGTGAGATGTCCTCATTTGTGACAAGGACAGTCACACATGAGGACATCTCACAGTGACTGTCCCTTGTGTAATTGCCACTTGAATGTATTGCTATTCAACCACATTTATGGGCCCGTTTGGACCGCGGCACATAGTAGCATCTACAGAGAAGAATATCCCAGGTGTAACAAGTTGTAAGAATATACCAACAGTTCTAAGAAGTTCCCTAGCACATAGTAGCATCTACAGAGAAGAATATGGGTCAACGAGGTTGACTTCAAAGCCATGCAATCTAATGGTAATAGTAATATCATAATTTGACATACTATCAGAAATACTTCCTAAATAGACTATTCAATCTTATAAGAGATGGATTCATGAGAACTATTATTTATGAAATATGAGTCAATGACTTTAATTAAAAAAATTACACAATCTAATTCTTGTAAAAATATCAAAATTTGACACATTGAAAATACCTTCCAAAAGTATCGTTAATTGATTAATATGAATCACTACTCATGAAATATAATTTTATAAACCTAATCTAAAAACTACACAATAAAAATCTTAATAGCAATATTGTAAGAAACTATTCCCAAAAGCAAGCCTAATAAAATTTGATGAAAATAATTTTTGTTTCACTCAACTTTGACATTCACAACTTCCTCTTTTATTATAATAAGAAAAAAAATGTCTTTTTAGATATACCTCATGAACCATACTCGAATAATCTATCATTTTTCTTCTCAAAAACATATTTGCAGAGCCTGCTTCTTTTACTTGTTTGTACTTTTATCTCTCTGATGGAAAGGGTTCCTTCAGGACACATTTTTCCAAGTTCACTGCTTGAGATATTTGAGGAGGGTTCCCCTGCTTGAGTATCCATCCAACCCATATTCGAGTAGTTCTACAATTGCACAGTCTAAATTAATAATACTGACAATTGAATGACGAATGATGATACATAGAATTGATATAAACTAATCCTAAAAACACTAAAACATTATTAATATATTTATATTTCATAAATAAAATTGATATAAAAGATTTGGAAAGATACATTAAAAAATAGAAAAACAGTAATTTATAATAGAAGGAAACTTAAATTGCTATTTAAAAAAAAACAAGAGTCTTAAATCTTATCATTTTGTTTCATTATCATCCATAAGTACACACCTCTAGCATAATAATTATATTTTACCACCCATAAAATGAAAAAAAGATTTTCACAAGAGAAATTCAAGCTAGATTATAAAAATGAACCATCTTATTGGAAACTGGAACTGTTATCATACCCAAAAGCACTACAAAATTTCACCTTATCATACCCAGATTGTTGCTTTGCCTGGCGGAGGGAAATTTGATCAGTAAAATTGACACAGAGTATGTTGTCTCCATTGTCATGCTGGATAACAAAACACCAACTTTAATGGGCATGTACTGTCCCTTGTGTAATTGCCACTTGAATGCATTGCTATTTGATGCAGGGGCATCCCTAATGCAAGCCAAAGACACCATGATTGAAGGAAGTTGCCATGAAGCCAAGGAGTCAAATCCTATCAATTGGAACATAAGATTTTCACCTTGGAGCTTTGAAGGATTGACTGGTGAAAGGTCCTTTTGATTGACAAATCAGAGTCTTTTTGAATGACAAATCAGAGTCTTTTTGAATGACAATAAATTAGAATAGGAGTTTTAGATGTTTTCTTGGTTTGTAATAAATATTAAGGATTGATCTTATCTCCTTATAAACATCCACTTGTTGGACACAAGACCCCTTGGTGACTTATAAACCTTGGGCATCTTTTGAGTCCTTGGATGAAATGAGCATAGTAAGTGTTTATTAGGTGTCTTTTAGATGTTGTTAAGAAGTTTGAAGGTCCAAAATAACTTTAATAAGGTTCCTAAAGTTTCACAACACATTTTTAACCTTCTCGGCAAAGTTGTTTGCAAAGTTGTAATGCAACTTTAAAAGTTGCTTAGCAAAGTTGACATTTGTTGGATAAACTGTTCTAACCACCTAGATGGTTGAACCAACGTTTGGAGAGCCTATTTTAGGCTTCAAATGGTCGAAGACAGACAGAGAACCAGTATTGTAATCATTTTGCTTTCATAAAAAATAAAAATAACCCTGTTTTAGTGCATTTCTGGTGAAAAACGAACTCTGTACGGCTGTACGGATGGTGGTTGGATGATAAAATTTGCCTGGAAGTTGTAATAGTGACATCTAATGCTTTGGAAGTTGGTTTGATTGATTCTCTTTGTTTTATATCTAAGTTATTTCAAATTTTCTGTGCATTGTTTACAAACCCTCATTTTCAGGGTTTGACTGATGTAAAGACCTTAACTCACGTTTCAACCATTGGAATTCCTTCTTCCTTGGTGGAATGAGAGTTAAGGATGTATATTTGTATATTCTAAAAGCCCTGACTACTCTGCATCACTATTGAACCACATTAATGCTTTTTTCCTTCAACAAATGAGGACAGTCACTGTAAAGACAACATGATAATGTACACTCACTGTAAGGATAGTCACAAATGAGGAAATCTCAGAGTGATTATCCCTTGTGTAATTGCCGCTTGAATACATTTCTATTGAACCACATTAATGCTTTTTTCCTTCAAGTGGCAATTACACAAGGGACAGTCACTGTGAGATGTCCTCATTTGTGACAAGGACAGTCACACATGAGGACATCTCACAGTGACTGTCCCTTGTGTAATTGCCACTTGAATGTATTGCTATTCAACCACATTTATGGGCCTGTTTGGACCACGGCACACAATAGCATCTACAGAGAAGAATATCCCAGGTGTAACAAGTTGTAAGAATATACCAACAATTCTAAGAAGTTCCCTAGCACATAGTAGCATCTACAGAGAAGAATATACAACATGAGGGCAGCCACTGTAAAGACAACATGATAATGTACACTCATTGTATGTGTACATTATCATGTTGTCTTTACAAGGATAGTCATTTGTGACAAGGATAGTCACACATGAGGACATCTCACAGTGATCGATTGTCCCTTGTGTAATTGCCACTTGAATGTATTGCTATTGAACCACATTAATGCTTTTCTTCTTCAACAAATGAGGACAGTCACTCTAAAGACAACATGATAATGTACACTCACTGTAAGGACAGTCACAAATGAGGACATCTCACAGTGACTGTCCCTTGTGTGATTGCCACTTGAATGTATTGCTATTCAGCCACATTAATGCTTTTCTTCTTCAACAAATGAGGATAGTCACTCTAAAGACACAATGATAATGTACACGGGCTGTAAGTGTACATTATCATGTTGTCTTTACAGTGACTGTCCTCCTTCAAGTGGCAATTACACAAGGGATTTGTGTTTTCATTTGTGTTTTCAACAGCGCCGTAACCCTCCGCGAAATCACATCGGGATATAAGGGCAAAACAAACAAGAACGTTGTCATTTGTATTTTCAACAGCGCCGAGAGAGATAAACAAACTTAAAACTCAGACTTAAGAAAGATGAAGGCAATGCTTCAAAAGGCCGATGCCCTAAATACGGGAAAACACAATACCACCATTAAACGATGCCCTAGTCACCGTATCAATGCTGCCAGCTCCGTACCAGTATGCTGACTGCTCACTTTCATCCTATGATAAAGGTAACTTCATTAATCATACTTGAAATGGCAGCATACGAACTAAAGCTGATGAACATTTATAAACTAAAAGTTTAAAACTACAGATTACAAATGTAGTAGTTTCATACGAAAAGAACTTGATGTCTGAAATTTTCCATTAGAAGTATCCAAAGGAATACCACAGTACTGTTGAACTTGGAGAATCGGAGATGAAGTACACAGCAAGGTTCAACAGCTGTAAGGACTGTTACACCATCTTTAGCATTTGAATACATTTTCTCCTTGGCTTCTGGTGGATCCTCAAAGACCCCCAATGACGTTTTCCCTACAATTATCAATTGTTTGTCAGTATGAGATATTAATAAATAAACATTAATCAAAATATTAGGCAAACAATAAATGAGGAATTCTTCTCTTCCAATAGTTTATATCTTCTTTATGGATTTCTTTAGATGACAACCACCTACATTAAGAGATTCAAGTCACAAAAAATATATAAATACGAGACTTTACAAAATAATATACAATAGATTACATAGCAAGAAAAACAAATCGCGAATATAATAAATATATACAACAAATTGAACAGATATTACTGCTTACCTCATGTATTTTCCAAGATCATATATCACTTGTTTGATGTTATTGTTGAAGTGCTCTGGGAGAGATAGAGGTAGCACGTACTGCAGTAATTATAAACCAATCATTTCATTATTTTCTAACATAACATAATGAATAGTACACGTAGTTTATGAATATATTGTAAATACAGAAGAACATAACTTACCTTGATGAAAGTATGCCAATCATGCGTTTTGAGCCCTGGCCCAAATTCACTTTTCTTTGATATGAGATTGCTTATGTTCCCAGCAAATCCTGTGGGAAATCGAATTTTTCGTATGACTTCTTTTATGGCATCACTTTGCTGCTCCGTTAATAACCAAGGAAGGGCACTTATATTAATCTGATCTCTATTGCTATTTGAGTGAATGAAATTCTTCAGTGCATGATTGGATTCATGAATGTCATTACAAATTTTGACAATTTTTTCTTTGTCACGCCTTCCATCCAGTATTTTCCACAATGTCTCTGTTATATTCTTTCCAACATGCATAAGATCAAACAAATGCACAATTTGTAGGTCCTCGTAGTAGGGCAACCTACTAAATTGTCTGGGATAGCTTTTTAGTCCCTTTGGAAGGTTGTCAGTAGTGCCTTGACGACATTCACGATCATCAATTACATAATTAGTAAACAAAAATCACAATAGAAATATATAAATTACAAACATAAACCATTAAGTGGAACGACATTACCTCGACGATTAATTCTATTATATTCCAACTTCCATAGGCGAGGTGTCATTCTTCGTGGCTTTGATGTAGTCTCTTCTTTCCCATTGAAAAGATGTTTTTCCATACTTCGATACTTATGATTCCTGTGGAGGAAGTGTCTGTACTCATCAAACACATGCTTTCCTAAACTTTTTGAATGACGAGATTTCATCTTTGGACCACAAACTGGACATGCAAATTTTCCCTTTGTTTGAAGACCTATAAGATAATGATATAATTGGATTATTAAATATGTTGATTTTTATAATTAGAATTATCATGCGCAACTTGAATTCACTATAACATACCACAAAAATGTGTTAGCCCTGGGGCATCATGTATTGTCCATACAAGTATTGCATGGAATTGAAATTGTCTTTGTCCTATTGGTCTAGACACGTCATACATAGTGACACCGTTCCATAACTCCACCAACTCGTCAAGAAGAGGCTCAATATATACATTCATATCTTTAACTTGATATTTACCTACTTGAATGAACAGTAACATTACATAATTATTGTGACCATTTTACTGTAAGATTTGTAAGTACATGTAAATTAATAACTATCAAATGATAAAATACCTGGAACAATCATTGCCAACATAATGTGCTCCCTCTTTATTGACATCCACGGAGGAATGTTATTGTTGATAACAAAAACAGGCCACACCGAGCAAACAGATCTCATCTCTCCAAATGGATTGACACCATCCGCTGCCAATGAAAGCCTGAGATTACGAGGTTCTTCTTTGAAGTGTTGCCACTTTTCCTCTATGTGCATAAATGCCGAACCATCCGCAGGGATTCGAATAATGTCATCTCGACTTCTATTGCGTGCATGGTAATCCATAAATTGTGCCAAGCTAGTACACCTGAATAATTGTCGCATCCGTGGAATAATGGGGATGTAACGAAGAACCTTGTGAGGCACCTTTTTTGTTATTTGATCTGTTCGATATCTACTCGTATGACATACAGGGCATTGTGTTGCAAATTCATGTTCTTTATAATATATAATATGATCATTGGGACAAGCATGTATTGCTTGATACTCCATTCCAATATCTTTCATAATAGCAGATAATTCTCGATATGAGCGAGGTAGAATATTTGATGGTGGTAACAAAAACTCGCCTATCAATCTACAGCAAAAAATATAAGTTGTTAATATAAACAATATTAGTGGTACATTATTCACCCTTTGTTAACTATAAAGACATATATGACATACCTTAACATACGTGACATTGTTATGTTGGATAAACCATTCATAACCTTCAAGTTCAACAACAACAATACAGCAGAGAGAAGAGTTGTTTGGGAGTCTTTGTATAGGGGCTCGTATGCCTTCTCAAGTAGAGGTACATCAAGGCTATCATCATCATCATGATCAGATCCGCTTAGACTAAATGTGTCATGGATCAATGTATTTATACCATCATCTTCAATTGTGTTTTCTGGCGCATGATCGTCATCTTCCATGGGATCATTATCTTCACCTTGGATATTCGCACCCCCATGTTCCTCCATATCATGTACTTCCCTGGGGAGATCAACCTATATAAAATTGATTAACATAAATAAACCATGATCTTCAACTCATCATCAAGTGATTTCATATGTATATAAATTGTTAAAATGATATAATGAACAACTTACCAGTGGATGATAGTCATGCCCCCCTTCAATGTGACCATTCTCCCTACAATGTCTCTTAACTGTTTTGATTAGCAATCTTCTACGGTTTAAGCCCTTACAAATTTTGCAGGGAAAATAACATTTTCCATCACCTTTTCTTTTCAAGTTAGACCACAATCTAGCGATTGTCTCCCTATTTTGTTCTTCACTTATATTATCTGACATGATCGTTCTTCGTAGGAAGCAAAAATTGGGCTATGAAAACTTCGGTCTACAACTTTCAGTGACTAAGCAAAATTGTCAAAAGTACACAAAACATATAAGCTACAAGGCCTTCTTGCTTAGCTCTAGAAGCTCTCTAGCAATCAAAACATATAAGCTACAAGGCCTAACAGCAATTTCAAAACATATAAGCTACAAGGCAAGACATATTACATGACATGGCAAAAGGATTAAAATATACATTAGATTAAAAAATATACAATTTTCAAACCTGAGCGCGTGGCTATAACTCGTGCAATGGTCTTCTTGCTTAGCTTTAGAAGCTCTCTAGCAATCAAAACATATAAGCTACAAGGCCTAATAGCAATTTCAAAACAAGGGTCATCAAAAGAACCAAAAACAATGTGTGCAAACAATACCTTGTGAAGTGGTATAGACAATTAGAAGATGCTACTATGTGCTAGGGAACTTCTTAGAACTGTTGGTATATTCTTACAACTTGTTACACCTGGGATATTCTTCTCTGTAGATGCTACTGTGTGCCGTGGTCCAAACGGGCCCATAAATGTGGTTGAATAGCAATACATTCAAGTGGCTTACACAAGGGACAGTCACTGTGAGATATCCTCATGTGTGACTGTCCTTGTCACAAATGAGGACATCTCACAGTTTCTGTCCCTTGTGTAATTGCCACTTGAATGAGGTCAGTCACTGTAAAGACAACATGATAATGTACACATACAATGAGTGTACATTATCATGTTGTCTTTACAGTGGCTGCCCTCATGTTGTATATTCTTCTCTGTAGATGCTACTACGTGCTAGGGAACTTCTTAGAACTGTTGGTATATTCTTACAACTTGTTACACCTGGGATATTCTTCTCTGTAGATGCTACTGTGTGTCGTGGTCCAAACAGGCCCAT
This sequence comes from Chamaecyparis obtusa, assembly GCA_027943335.1. Taxonomy (NCBI): domain Eukaryota; kingdom Viridiplantae; phylum Streptophyta; class Pinopsida; order Cupressales; family Cupressaceae; genus Chamaecyparis; species Chamaecyparis obtusa. The sequence goes on along the minus strand of BSBK01000316.1, from coordinate 242,978 downwards.
AAATGTGGTTGAATAGCAATACATTCAAGTGGCAATTACACAAGGGACAGTCACTGTGAGATGTCCTCATGTGTGACTGTCCTTGTCACAAATGAGGACATCTCACAGTGACTGTCCCTTGTGTAATTAAGTATTGTGGGGAAGCATTCTAAATAACCAAAGCCGCTAACAATAAATTCAACACAGATATGTCCTCATTTCTGGGTATTTTAGCTCTCTAACAGCTGAATACCAGATTAAATAATAATGACAAAAGAAAAATAAACCCAATGTACTCAGAAATTGTAGCTGTGATTTTGCGGAGGGAATCTCTCTCGGCGCTGTTGAAAACACAAATGACAACCCGCTTGATTTCGCGGAGGGAATCTCTCTCAGTGCTGTTCAAAACACAAATGACAACCCGCTTTGTTCAAAACACAAATGATAACCCGCTTGATTTCGCGGAGGGAATCTCTCTCGGCGCTGTTGAAAACACAAATGACAACGTTCCTTTTTTTTTTTGCACTTATATCCCGACCAACATAAGGTCCATTTGTAATACAACATGATAATGTACACTTACAGTGAGTGTACATTATCATGTTGTCCTTAGAGTGACTATCCTCATTTGTTGAAGAAGAAAAGCATTAATGTGGCTGAATAGCAATACATTCAAGTGGCAATTACACAAGGGACAGTCACTATGAGATGTCCTCATTTGTGACTGTCCTTACAGTGAGTGTACATTATCATGGTGTCTTTAGAGTGACTGTCCTCATTTGTTGAAGAAGAAAAGCATTAATGTGGTTCAATAGCAATACATTCAAGTGGCAATTACACAAGGGACAATCACTGTGAGATGTCCTCATGTGTCACTGTCCTTGTCACAAATGAGGACATCTCACAATGACTGTCCCTTGTGTAATTCAAGTGGCAATTACACAAGGGACAGTCACTGTGAGATGTCCTCATTTGTGACTATCCTTACAATGAGTGTACATTATCATGTTGTCTTTAGAGTGACTGTCCTCATTTGTTGAAGAAGAAAAGCATTAATGTGGTTCAATAGCAATACATTCAAGTGGCAATTACACAAGGGACAATGTCATGAGCCGTGACATATTGAACTTAGTATAATAATAAAATGATTAGATGATATATAATAATCTATTATTAACGGTATATAACAATAATATATAATTATTATCAAAAGATAATAATAATATATAGTTAGCATAATAAGTAATATGTTAATTAAATAATATTAAAATATTAATAAATAATATAATTATGATTATAATTATAATATAAATTAATAATAAATAATTATTAATAAATTATATATATTATATTATAATAATATATTAAGTAATAATATTAAATCAATTATTGATATAATAATTTTAATATATAAATAATATTAATAAACCTCTCAATATAAAACAATATGTTATCACTATAATAATATTTATTATAATATTATTAATATTACTAACATCATTAATTATAATATTTAATAATAACAATAACATTAATAATAATAATAATAATAATAACATTTAAAGCAATATCGAATATCTGTAATCGATATACATCTACATTAAACATCTGCATTATCTATCACGATGAGGAACGAAGAAGTGATACAACAATCACTAGTCATTACACATCGATACCATGAGAGGATGATTAATGAACCAAATACTATGAAGTCAAGATCAACATGATATGAATAAGGGATAGGTCGCTATGTGTTTCAGAAGATGTATTGATAAGCAAGAAGGATAACCATTCATATATTATAAATAATCATTAATTGCACAAGTTTAGACAATGACATATCCGATAAAGCAATATCAAACATGAAGACCCGCTAGCAAATATGCACCATCACTTCCTATGTTATCATGACAATAACATAAACTAGATTGAATTCTACTATCTATATCAATAGACACCACATAGGAGGATATCGACTAAAGGATTGAAAGATTATCGATTGTCTGAGATAAACCACATCTTGTAGAAACACAAAAGCATCAGTGATTATATCACAAGCTATTGATGAATGAGGCATCAGTCATGGATAATAAGTACAATGTATCCTTAAGTATTAACAGGAATGGAAGTCAATTTGAAGATCAAACTCCATTACCAGCAATCAACCAATAAATGGACAATTATCAAAAAATGATATCGACTTATATCAGAGTAGAAAGATTGGATATCATCATAACAATATGGGATAAGGCAAGAGTTAATATCGATTGACTAAATACTAATGATAGTTAGACCAAACTAATACAAACACAATGGATGTTAACTACTGGTTGCACTACCAATTAGGGAAGATTACCTTCATAAAAAGATTTGATATTGAGTCAATCTGGGAGTTATCTATGATCAGAAAATAATGAAATAATATTATGTGAACTGTCGGATTATGGAAAGGTGTGCTTAACAAAGGGACATGGAGGAAGAAACAAGACACGTCTCATTCATAGCATCTCTTCATTTGTTAAAGACAATATAAGAATGCATTCTCGTCAGTCACTCAAGGCATCATTAGAACTTTATTTACTTATCCATATTTGGATATACTCAATAGAGCATCTGCCTTTGGCAGTTTGGTTTCAAGTTTATCAGTGCAGATCAGAGACAACACCATGATTGCACAGATAGAAAGGATAGTCAGAAACAACATCAATATTTGAAGTTGCAAGCATATAATTCAGAATCTGAAATAGCAACATATCACTCATAGCGATATTACACATTTGCATAATTACATCATCATATCAGACACATCAAATACATTGCTGTAAGCAATACTTATTGATTGTATATCGATATTGTTTATATCAGACATACCATCATTATACTATCACTATAAGTGATAGGAAACATCATATTCATAGCATATTTCATATCATTATATCCGACAATGCTATTAAACATATTGGTATCAATATCATCTTGCACACATATTGTGATTGAATCTGAAATAGCGGTTGATATCTTAAGTAACCTCCATTACTTAGTTTAATTGTAAGTATCTGATAGAGTAAGTCTGAGAAGTGGAGTAATTGTTCCTGTTTTCCAAGTTAGCCAAAAAGGGGACATTACAGACAATCACTGTGAGATGTCCTCATGTGTGACTGTCCTTGTCACAAATGAGGACATCTCACAATGACTGTCCCTTGTGTAATTCAAGCGGCAATTACACAAGGGACAATCACTGTGACATGTCCTCATTTGTGACTGTCCTTACAGTGAGTGTACATTATCATGTTGTCTTTAGAGTGACTATCCTCATTTGTTGAAGAAGAAAAGCATTAATGTGGTTCAATAGCAATACATTCAAGTGACAATTACACAAGGGACAATCACTGTGAGATGTCCTCATGTGTGACTATCCTTGTCACAAATGAGGACATCTCACAATGACTGTCCCTTATGTAATTCAAGCGGAAATTACACAAGGGACAGTCACTGTGAGATGTCCTCATTTGTGACTGTCCTTACAGTGAGTGTACATTATCATGTTGTCTTTAGAGTGACTGTCCTCATTTGTTGAAGAAGAAAAGCATTAATGTGGTTCAATAGCAATACATTCAAGTGGCAATTACACAAGGGACAATCACTGTGAGATGTCCTCATGTGTGACTGTCCTTGTCACAAATGAGGACATCTCACAATGACTGTCCCTTGTGTAATTCAAGCAGCAATTACACAAGGGACAGTCACTGTGAGATGTCCTCATTTGTGACTATCCTTACAGTGAGTGTACATTATCATGTTGTCTTTAGAGTGACTGTCCTCATTTGTTGAAGAAGAAAAGCATTAATGTGGTTCAATAGCAATACATTCAAGTGGCAATTACACAAGGGACAGTCACTGTGAGATGTCCTCATTTGTGACTGTCCTTACAGTGAGTGTACATTATCATGTTGTCTTTAGAGTGACTGTCCTCATTTGTTGAAGAAGAAAAGCATTAATGTGGTTCAATAGCAATACATTCAAGTGGAAATTACACAAGGGACAATCGATCACTGTGAGATGTCCTCATGTGTGACCTTTGTGAAGGCAAGTGCCAATTTGTACCCAAGTTACCAATATTGTGGCAAAAGTGGGAATGAAGCATTTAGGGGTCAAATTGGGCAAAGAAGTGTAGAAGTGGCCTATGTGAGGTCTAAATAGCCTAACTAAGTCATGGTTAGGGTCTTATGGTGTTTGAACAATAAGTTTTGAACCAAAATCCCAAAGGTTGTAACAAGTTGTCAATGTTGTCATTCACAACATTGACAACATTTGTGCAAGGGAGCATTTTCGAGTAAGATGGTTATGTAACTATATGAAACCATTGAATTAGGAATCAGATCAACTATAAGAGGCCTCCATCGATCTGTGCAAAAGGTTGGGGGGAAAAACATTTGGAATTAAGAAGATTTGTAGAGTAACACGGTTTTAGTGAATTCTTGAGTTTTTTTGTTTCTTTGTTTTCAGTTGATTAATGGATTAGATAGCTCGCAGTGTCTATTGGAAAAGTTAGTACAAGTTGTTTTTTAATTCTGTGTTGTGTTTTTTTTGAGTTTTGAAGCATTCCAACTAGTTTGTTAATTCTTTTGTTAAGTACCCTATCATTGGTTTGAACCAGGCAGGTTGAACAAATGGAGTCTTAGCTCATCATTCCATTGTCAATTTTGTACGGGCTCTTGGAATGGGTGAGGAGACTCCATGTACTATATGTTTGGAAGGAGGGGCCCTGGGAAGCTCATTTTCTATGTTTGCAATGATGTCCTAGGTGAGTCAGTTGAGCACAGTTAGGGATGACAAATCATTACAAGAAGATTACAACAAGTTGAATGCATTGGTTGCTTCAACTAAAATCTCATGGAGAGGTAGACACACATCTAAAGAAGCCCCAAGTCAAATTAGAAGATTGGGTGAGTTTCTTTGGCTGCTAAGAAAACAAACTCTTAGTCAGACTGTCCAAGTTGTGTCAAAATACTTGTTTTCAGGCATGGCTGTAGCAGTTGGTGTACAAAAAATCTAGGAGGAGAAGACCTTAGATATCTTGGAGTTCTCAATAAAGGGCATCTGAATCCTAAGCCCTTTAGGTGGCTTAATATAAACAAAAAGGCTTGACAAAGGCCTAATTGCTAGCAGCCTATTTTTGGGTGCAATTGGCATGCATGGTTTGATGAACCGGATTGAAGTACTGATGAAAAGTATAGGTGAAGGAGTAATATTGAAACCAATAGAGGTCCTAGTGGCCAGCCTCTCGATGGAGTAAAGTTCTAGTTGAATGTGTTTCAATTTGTGAAGACAAGACTAGGAGTGTCCTAGTAGCTAGATTGGTATTGAGCAGAGTTCGTTGTATTTCTTGTTGGTGTGCACTAGTTGAAGGAGTGGGATCTTGGGTAGAGATACCTAAAGAGTGTAGGGATAGTTAAGTACCCTATCAAGTCAAAACATTGGCCTAAAGAGACCCTAGTGAAGGATAGGGAGTGAGCAAGACAAAGTGTTACATCAATTAACAAGATCATTTTTTGGTAATTGTGTACATTATCATGTTGTCTTTACAGTGACTGTCCTCATTTGTTGAAGAAGAAAAGCATTAATGTGGTTCAATAGCAATACATTCAAGTGGAAATTACACAAGGGAATATCACTATGAGATGTCCTAAGTGTGACTGTCCTTGTTACAAATGAGGACATCTCACAGTGACTGTCCCTTGTGTAATTGCCACTTGAATGAGGATAGTCACTGTAAAGACAACATGATAATGTAGACAAGTACCGTGAAGGTAGTCGCAAGTTAGGGCTGTTTCATTGCATACCCGAAACAATGAAGACATTACAGTCCACAAAACGTTTGTGCTTGAAAGATGAACAAATAAAATTAAACTTCTAAATAACCAAAGCCGCTAACAATAAATTCAACACAGATATGTCCTCATTTCTGGGTATTTTAGCTCTCTAACAGCTGAATACCAGATTACATAATAATGACAAAAGAAAAATAAACCCAACGTACTCAGAAATTGTAGCTGTGATTTCGCGGAGGGAATCTCTCTCGGCGCTGTTGAAAACACAAATGACAACGTTCTTGTTTTTTTTTCCCTTATATCCTGATGTGATTTCGCGGAGGGTTACGGTGCTGTTGAAAACACAAATGACAACGTTCCTTTTTTTTTTTGCCCTTATATCCCAACAACATCGCAATTGCAAGTTAGGGCTGTTTCACTGCATACCCGAAACAATGAAGACGTTATGGTCCACAAAACGTTTGTGCTTGAAAGATGAACAAATAAAATTAAACTTCTAAATAACCAAAGCCGCTAAAAATAAATTCAACATAGATATGTCCTCATTTCTGGGTATTTTAGCTCTCTAACAGCTGAATACCAGATTACATAATAATGACAAAAGAAAAATAAACCCAACGTACTCAGAAATTGTAGCTGTGATTTCGCGGAGGGTTACGGCGCTGTTGAAAACACAAATGACAACGTTCTTGTTTTTTTTGCCCTTATATCCCGATGTGATTTCGCGGAGGGTTACGGCGCTGTTGAAAACACAAATGACAACGTTCTTATTTTGTTTGCCCTTATATCCTGATGTGATTTCACGGAGGGTTACGACGCTGTTGAAAACACACATGACAACGTTCCTTTTAAATTTTGCGCTTATATCCCGACAATGTCGCAATTGCAACAGTGACAAATGTATTGTCGTCGCAAATTGTGACGGTGTCGGGCTATATTTGAAAAAAAAAGAGCAAAACCACATGACATTTGCCTGTCGTCACAAATGGCCGTCGCAATTTCACCCCAAATGTATTAGTGTAACTAGCCTAGTTAATGGGACCCACGACCCATGGGGCCACCAGTACCATACCATTCACCGTTGTCGTTGGATGTTTATAGATCAACGACTGAAGTTAAGTTTCGGGCCGAAAGGAAAAAGACACCCTATCTTTTGAAATGCATCCTAGAATCATGACACGTGTCATTGCTCAGTTAACACATTGACATAATCACATTCCACTTATAGTTAACAGTGACATTATGAATGAGAATGACATTAATACATTATGAGTCATGACGGGTTAGTTAACAGTGACATTAGCAAACCCATTCCGGATTCATGATGCATGTCTAGTAACTAGTGGTCCACGATTCCACTCGCATTTAAATTGAAAGTGAAACATGATAGGGTGTGATGACTATAGAGTACAGATTGTACAATTTTGGCGCTTTAAGTTTCTTTAATTTTGTAGTTATACGTGGTCTGCAGATTTAGAAATTAGAAAGGGGTTACAATTTACAAACTTACAGCGCAACAAAGTTACGGATTCTTAATTTCTAGGTTGAGGATTGAGGTCTGAGGAAAGCAAAAAACTACAAAGTCTCTCAGCTCTCTGCAAAAATCAAAACTAAGGGCAACGTGAACGTCAACGGGTAAGTGTAACTACTAAAATCCTAAAAATCTACGTCCTGCATTTTAAATTTTTCAAGTCTCTTGATTTACAACTTTACTATTTATATTATATAAAAAAGTTTTAGTCTGTTAGGTTTTAATTTTGAATCACCCCTGTAGGCTTGTAGCTACAAATACCAAAAATAACACGATGGGTAAAATAATAGAATTCCACAATATGCTTAAAACACTAGGTTTCAGTGATTTATTCCATGATATACATGATCCTGTTATTCATGGAAATAAGGGTATAATGGAGATTAGATTTGCACTTGAAAACAAGTGGAACCATCCAAATAAGGCTTCAAAATTTTATTCATTTAACCCTAGGGTAAATGTAACTACAAATAAAATTGCACCGTGGGAAGCTGGGTCAACACACATGGCGTTACCTCAAGTATTCCCTTGCCCAGAAATTGTTACGCTCTGCGCCGAAAATTATGATGAAAATAGAAAAGCAATTGTGAATAAAAATACTCAGGAGGAAATTTTGTCCATAATTGAGAGTGAATTTGCTAGTCTGTTGAACCTAGGGTTTCAACAACAACACTCAAACGTACACATTGACTTGGGAAAGCTGGCAGAGGATTATGAAAAATTAGATGCAAAAAAGAGAGATTCTTATATGAGAGGAATAACAAGCGGTTGTAGTCTGAGTCCAGATCATAGGCCTCCTTATGATTATGAAATTTTTGTGCCATGGGCATAGGACAGTATTTCCTTGCTAGCATTTTGTTTGGGATTGGATAGTAACAAACGAGTGGGTGCCAGCATTCTTGAAATGCTTTATCATATTCATTTTGAAAGAGAACCAGTAAAATATTGTTTTATTGAGCACATTGTTCGTTGCATGCAAGATCAATTACTAATGATTCAAAGAGGTTCAGAGAAGACATTTAGATTCACAACCTACTTGTGCTATCTTCTCCTAGCAAAGCATCGTGCATTATTTCAGGCAAACAAGCTTTGCAGTCAGACTCAAGGCCAAAATCCAATATATGAGTGGACACCTCAGATAAGGATGATTGATAATAGAAGGAACTACAACAATTTTGTAGACTTATTTTTGGCACCAATGTACCATAAAATTACAGGCACTCCAATGCCTAGATTTCCTATTACTTGTAGAAATTGCATTCAACTCGAAAGTCAACTACAATTGGTTGACTGGTACTTAATGGAAGAGTACACTGTGTTAAGGTTTTACGGTTCATGGGTAGAACCCTACAAACTTCCAATACATGTAACAGAGAGGGTATTTTCATTGGAATATGTACAACAAATGGAGAGCACAAATGTACTCTTTAATGGTCAGCAAAAGAAAATGATATTTCCCTCCTTGCCATTCTACTTTGGAGGGTTCGCATTTGAGAGAAGAGGATTCCAAGTGGCAGAAGCCTTTTTTTCAATTTTTCGATTTGATGTTGACAGTCACTGGCAGTATGATCCACTGAACATAATTGGAGCAAGGCTTAAAGACAATGGGAACTCTGCAAGCAAATATCAACATGAAAGTATGCCTTTGATTGAAAATTTTAAAAACATGGACTCCTAGGAGGAGGTCAAAAAATAGATGGAGAAATATGCTACTGAAAATAATATGTCAATACAGGAATTGTCATCACAAATAATGGCATTACACAAACAGAAAGGAAAAGTACAGGCCATGACATCATCCAATTTCTACAAGAAAGTTGATAAACCATCTACAAAACGTATTCCAAAAGAGCTAATGAATGAATGTATAGATGCTAGATGGAGTTGAACCAAAATTTTTGAATTTTGGGAAATGAGGAAGAATCTCGGTGAGCCAAAGACCTCTGTAGATCTTAATGAGGTGGAAGAGGATACAATGTTTAACGAATTGTGGAATAAGGAGCATCCAGCTGAAGCATATCACAATGATACTGATGATGATTACGATGACCATAATTCTTTGAATCCCTCATCCAGTACAGCAATTAAGAGAGGAGTTGATGCATCCACCAAACTTCTATATAGAAAAGGGGCAGAAATTGTAGAAAAAATGGGCTACCAAGGTTCTGGTGGTCTGGGTCCCAGTGGAGAAGGGGTTTGGTATGCACCTGAACCACCAGCTGTAGCACCAAAACATGGTCATAAACCAGGCCTTGGGCATGGAGATCAATCATCAACTCAGTCAATTCCATTCACATTGGTTTCAACTCAATTAATTTCATCTGTTTCTGCTTCAAATAGAGTTCCACTTCCAGTTGTTCCAAGCACTCAGATTCAATCTGAATCAATTGTCACTCCCACAGTTGGCAATATCATTTGTACAATTAAAAGTAGTGGTCCGAAAAGGATATTATATCAATATGTAGATGCAAGAAAGGTTGGTCCCGAAGGTCAAGAAAGTGTACAGAAGCAAAAGGTTATGACAAGTATTAGTAGTAGTACTAGTACAACAGTGCCAATGGTGACTGTGAGTCCAACAATTGCCCATCCTTCAAGACAAAACCCTCAGAATAGTCCACAAACCCCACTTGTAATGGGTCTAGGTGTTGGTAATCCTCATGGTATTGGTGGAAGCTCGTACATCAGTGCAAGTGCTATTTCACCATTCAAACATTCAATTGTCTCACAAAATCCTGATTTTCATTACAATGAATTTGTAACTAACTATGAAAAATCAAAAAACAAGAATAGACAAACTAGTAAGACAATGAAGATGAAAGCAATTGTTGCAGCTCGTGATGCAGAACCTGCATCCAACAGGTTATTAACCACATATGACCCGAATAAAGACATGATGGAATTCATGGTTGTTATGCCCCCAGCTAGAGATAACAATCCACCAGAGAGTCAGTTAGATCCATCTGAATTTCAAGTTAGCACCCTCCAAATGGATTTATCCAAAATTAAAAATGTGGACAAGATAAATGTGTCCAAAATGACCAACCAAGTGGTCTACAATTCAATGATGAAGTTGGAGAGAGAGAAAAGAAAGCTTCAGGGCACAATAGATAAGTTAAAGGCAGACCTAGCAAATGTAAAGGCAAGTGAGAAAGCAACAATAAACAGGTGCAAAGAATTAGAGAAAAGGATAAAAAATTCATCCTCTGGCTCTAAAGAAGAAATTGAACAGCAAGAACATATGGATGCAGAACTAAAAACTTTGGGGGAAAAATTGGAAAAAAGGGATAATAAACTTCAGGATGAAAAAGCCTCTTTATTAAATTTATACAAAAACTTGGAGAATGCTGCACAGGTAAACAATGAGTTAAAGAAAGAATTGGAAAAAAGGGATAAAAAACTTCAGGATGAAAAAGCCTCTTCAGTAAATTTATACAAAAACTTGGAGAATGCTGCACAGGTAAACAATGAGTTAAAGAAAGAATTGGAAAATGAGAGGGTAAAAACAAAAGAGTGGGAAGAGAAAGCAAAAGACTGGGAAGAGAAAGCAGAGCAAATAAGAAAACATAGTGAACACCAGTACTCAGAAATGAAAGAAGACCTAAAGAAGGCAAATAATACTATTAAAAATTATGAAAACTTCTTGAATGACCATGTAAATAATACAGTACAGCAAATAAAAAATTACTTCTGGGGGTAAATAAAGTCTTCTACTGATAGGTTGTGTGATTGGTTTGAACTCTATGAATCTCTTACAGATATTTTTGAGAAGCTGAAAGAGCAACTTGAGGAGAACAAAAGTTTTGGTCAGAGACAGAAAACTGCAAAGCAGATTATGCAAGAAATCAACAGCACTGCTGACAGGCAATTGGCAAGCAAGGGAATTCAAGACTGCATTGGTTCAATAATAAAGGCGACCTCTATATTTCATAAATGTCAGAAACTAATAGAAGCAAAAGAAGTTCTTGCTTTATTTGGGCCAAAGCTCGCCAAGATGAACAATAAAACAGCCAAATTGATATCTCTTGGTTTACCGAGTCCTGGACCTGATTTGTCAACAACGGGTTTCGTTGGAAGAGAAGCTTACAAATAAAAGTTGGAGGACACAATAACCTATGATTTAGGCAACCTTCCTCAGGGCAGAACTCATGAAGGCATTGCAAAGTGCATCAAAACATTCACAAATTTGCATGCACTAATGGAAGGAACATTGCTTCAAACTCGCTCTTCCAAGTATGAAATTTTGATGAGAATGCAGGTCATTTACCATACCATCAAAAATTTTGCCCTTCCAATCGAAGAAGAATGGAGCATACTACAGAAACTTACAGAATCATAGTATGTGAAAGTACTTTCAGTTTCAATCATCTCTATATCTTTCATATTATCCTACATACTACAATCTAGACTCTAGAATTGAGTTTAAAGTAACAAGTTTGAACTTTGCTTTTTGAACAGGATCAATGTTGCAGTCTTGCAGATGCTATTGCCTATGCTAATTTACTAAACCGGCCTGTCAAATGCAAAAATGTACAACTAAAGTTGTAGAGATGTTGTAGACTTGTAGTCTTGTAATTGTCTTACTGATTTAGATTTTGAGACTTCACATTAGGCAAATCGACCTGAAGCTATTGTTGCTCCCTTGTTTCTATAAAAGGGAATTCAGGGTCATTGGCTTACTAAATTTCCAATGGGAATTGAGTCATTGACTTTTGTAAACAGAATCAGAGAGTTGTGTTCTTACTAGTATTGATCAATGAATGGATACATTGTATCATATTTATAATTAAATTAATGAGAATCAGTATTTCTAACTCTAAGAATTGTAACATACAAATTGTTATGTTGTCAAACAAAATAATGAAAAAACTACAAGAATTGTACCATATTAGCTGAATATTGCGAATGAAAACCATTAATAATTAATAATTAATAATTATGGAATTGAATCTTGAATCTTGATGACATTATCAACCACATTCATGTTTTTGACATTGGGATATGCATGATTGATGATGAAATACAGAAACTAACAGTAGACTTTAGGGAAAAAGTTAATAAATACCTAGGAAATGCTAATTCTTCAGTGCCACTTCTACAACGGTTCAATTTCAAGCTGCCACACCATATCATCATTGAGATTGTCGGATTCATCAACATCAACTTCATAGCTTCCTTGGTTCTTTGATATGTTTTCTTCACTCTGCATACCTCCGCTTAACTGATGTTCACCGCTAGTAGTACCAGTGCCAGTACATGGGTCCCGGTCAATGACATAATTGTCTCTGGCATTCCCACTCCCACTCCCACTTTGGTTTGACATGTTGCCCACCCCTCTTCTCTGACATTTCTTCCTCCACAATTTTAGTGCCTTTTCGTAAGGAAAAGTATTGACTTCATACCTGGATGTATAGAGCCTCAAGCAATTTTCCAAATTCTTGTCAAGTTTGTTTCTTAGCTTTGACTTTAGGAATCCCAAAGCACTGAAAACTCTCTCATCCTCCACCGACCCCAATATCATGGTTAGACATAATTCAACAAGCTTGAAATATTCTGATATTGAATCAATCAACAATTCACTCTCAGCTAGGTTTTTCCAAAGCCTTGTTACCGATCCATCTTCCATAGGGTTCTCCATAAGATTAAATTATTCCCTCATTGTCCGTGAAAAATGAGCTGATTGCTCTCTCAAACGATTTGCATCTAAAATTCCATTTAGAGTTACTCCATCTAACTCTTTGGTTTTGCAAAAATGATCTATCAAAGTTAGTAGCCCACTTTTAAAATCTTTCGGATTGTTCATACGCCAATAATGAGGAAACACAATAGCCATGGATTCAAGTAGTTTGACTGGAGGGAATCTTGCTCTAATCTGTGAGGAAAGATCAAAGGCAATGTGCTTCACTGAAGCTGTTACAAACTCAATGATCTTAGTAAAGTCTTCCCTTTTAACACTTGATACTCGCCTCCTGGGGTTCTTTCCTGGTTCCTCAGACTCGATCCTGGCATTGTAGTGCATTGGTATCTCAACTCCATGAACTTCTGCACATAACCCCCCGTTTGAACCAATTTTTAAAAAGTTATCAGGATTGTCCAAATTTGTGATTTTCAGCCAGCTGGAAAATTTTACTTCATCAACAAATAAATGATAGAGATTATCGAGCATCACGCATGTCAACTTACAGAGCGTAGCATATTCTGTGATATACATAGCTCTTTGCTGGGCCTTTTTCATTAAATTTCTCATTTCCTTAAGCATGGGGAGAAGACCTGCTAATGTTAACAATGTCTCTACATTACTTAACATTGACAACAGCACAGGAAATTTCGGTTGCCTTGCTTCATCATGACTTGAGTTCATTAGACCAAGCAATGATTTATATTCTGAAAAAACTCAATGTGCTGGTCCATCCAAAGAGATCCATCTGGTATCATTATCCTTAAGAAGCTTGTTCCCGTTGGTTAGTCCTTCAGCAAAGTGTTGAAATTCCTTGAATCATTTCAGACTTTGATAGAATTATTGGTAGATCTCTTTGATTAAAACTTCAATTTTTTGTACTGGAGCATGCTTGCTGACAACTCCAAAAGCTAGATTCATTCTATGGGCCATGCAGTGAATGGGAGTAACGTAGGGTGCACAAGAAGATTGTATCTTTGTGCAAAGACCACCCTTGTGGCCTTGCATTACTGAAGCTCCATCAGCTCCAACACACACCAACTTTTTGGCAATGGTCATGTCATCTATACCTCCATATTCAATTAGAGAACTCTTTACTAGTTGAAATAAATTTTCCGCTGTCGCATTATCCCTCATTTTAGCAACAGTTAGTAGATGAGGTTGGCGAACAAAATTCTGTACAGTATAAACATGCATGCATACCCAGGAAGTATTGTCTACTACTGTGACCTCGTCTAAAGACAATGCAATAAAATTTGACTCTTTAATTTTTGCCTTCAAATCCTCTTTTTCAACATCGGCAAGACAACTTGCCCATTCCCATCCACTGTTTACTGACCAGTGACTGTTAGGATAGTTATGAACTTTCAGAAAGTGTAATAAAGCACTCAATGATGGGTAGTCTGTCATTGGATGCCCTTCACTCAAAATATTAAACACAACACTTAACTAAATAGCTTTTCCCATTAGTTCTACTTCCAATGCTTTTCCAAAATAAGCTTCAATAGAGCCTTTAACTTCACCAGGCTTCGTCTTTATATTATGCTGAAATTCATATAATTCTGCATTCCTAACATGCTGAGATTCCTCCTTTATTTTCCATCTTATCACTGATTTTTGAACTCCATCTATGGTTTTCTTTTCGTAAACTTTACCAATATGCTTTTTTATGGTGTCAATTTTTAGCTGCAACCTCTTTTCCTTCTTATTTATCACGCTGCAAATCTTACATCTACATTCTACTGGAGGTTCCCCTTCAATTGGATTAGGCACTGGTTAAATGAATGGATATGTTGACACCCAATCTTTTTGAAAATTCCTTGACATATCCCACAGTCTATCATTCTTTGATTTGGATTTTCTTTTCTTCCCTGCAGTTGCACCATCATCTTTTCTGACATTCTCAGTCTCATCCAAGTCGATTATATCATTATGGCTACTCTGGGTATTTAATTGAAAATCTTCTTCAAGTTCATCATGATCTGAGATATCAGGTTCGCTGACTTCTTCAATATGTCGTGAAGGTTCAGCCTCAGGTTCAAAATCTTCTTGTAATGAAGTAACACTAGCTTCCCTATTTTGGCCAGAAACATTTCCACGACCATGATCAAAGTACGATGATAAGGTTCTGCATTTTGTTGACCTCTCTTGGCTTTCCCCATCTGCTGGAGCCTTACCCTTATTCTTGTTTGACATCTCGATTGGCTACCAGCCTAGTGATAAAAATATGTAAAAAAAAATGTTTACTTGTTGAAGAAGTGACAAATGACAACATAACTATAATATACAATGTTTACATAGTCGCAAAAATTTAGAATAATAATCACTTACCTTTGACTCGCCAAAGCAGTCAAGACTCAACAGTGAGAGTTTGAAATTCGCTATCGATCAAATTGAACCGATCCAAGATTCCAAATTGTGTACAATAACGCTAATGTATGAATGTATTTATACTAATCTCTTTTGGTGAATTGGGCAGGAGGTATTAGGTCAGTGTCCAAATATTTGGCGAAGCCCACGTAATGATAACACATCTTGTGTTATTTCCTAGGTGATTATGGGTCGCCAGTACCTTGGTATGATTAATAAAGGTGGTGAAAACCCATCGGTTTGAGACACGCGTCAGTAAAATAATTGGCAAAGTTGGGGCCACCTAAAAAATATTTATATATAACTATAGGTGAATATAGGCCGTCCATTTGGGGCCGTGTTGAAATTATAGGCGAATTTTAAAAATATATCATGCCCAAGACGTATATGCCATTGGCAAAAATGTGCAAGAAATGGATAAAATTTAATATAGCGTTTGGTGATGGACCCGGGCAATGGACCCAATCTTCATAAATGCGGGGTGATGGGGTCAGTCCCATATGGGCAATTTATTTGCCAAATCACGGGATGCCGACGGGTGACATTCGCCAAATGGTGAATAATCGCCACTAAAGTTTTCTCTGGATCAAATGCCCATTGATGGAAAGGCCATTGTGTTGTAAAGGGGATTAGATCCCTCCCTGGAGCATGAATTAGGTTGCCATGTACTTGACACTTTTGACAATTCTTAGCAAATTTGATAGCCTCTTTCTCCATTTTCGGCCAATAGTACCTAGCCCTAATAAGTTTTCGAGCTAGTGTTAAACCGTTCGAGTGTGACCCACAAATACCATCATGGACTTCCTCTAATGCACGTTGAGACTCTTCCTGTTCTAAACATCTAAGTAGCGTACCATCTAGACCTCGTTTGTATAGATCATTACCAATGATGACATATCGGGAGGCATTACGGATAAGGTATCTCTTTTCATGGCGGTTGAAGGTATTGGGAATGATTTGGTCTTGGAGATAGGAAAATAGGTTTTTATATCAGGATGAATCATGACCTACAATAGTGTAGATCATGTGGGTTTCGGGGGAGTCATATGTAGGATAAGATAGTGCTTCCACCAGTAACTCGTAGCGTAGCTCATGTTTGGGCTGTTGTAATAAAGTAGATAGTGTTGCCATTGCATCGGCAGCCTTGTTCTCTGTTCTAGGAATTTGCTCAAATGTGATGGATATGAAATATTTCTTAAGATCATCTACCATTCTCTTGTAAGGAATGAGCTTTTCATCTTTATTTTGGTACACATCATTGACTTGATGAATAACAAGTTGAGAGTCTCCATGAATGTGTAGCTCTGTTACTCTCCATTCAATTTCTATTTTCATACCATTCAAAAGGGCTTCATATTCTGCAATATTTTTTGTGCAGAGGAACTTTAGTCTGAATGCTTTTGGGATGGAGTATCCTTGAGGAGTTATGAACAATATGCCTGCTCGAGATCCATTCTGTGTATAGGAGCCATCAAAGAACAATTGCCATTCTCTAGAAGATAGGTGCATAATAGAGGAGTCTGGAAATTCCATTTGCATTGATGTGTCATCAAACATGGGTGCATCTGCTAGTTGATCAGTAATAACTTAACCTTTTATAGCTTTTCTTTCAACATATTCAATGTCAAATTTGCTTAGAAGCATGACCCATTTAGCCAGTCTACCTGTGAGGGCAGCCTTGCTTAGTAGGTATTTTAGTGGATCAATTTTTGCTACTAGATGCGTGGTATGAGCTAACATATAGTGTCTTAGTTTCTATGATGCAAAGATCACAGTGAGACAAGCTTTCTCAATCATAGAATAGTTCTTTTCATACGCCACCAATGTTCTGCTTATATAATAAATGGCTCTTTCCTTTTTCTCATCATCATGTTGCGCTAGCAATGCCCCCAGTGATGTGGCTATTGCGGAGACATATAAGATCAATGGCTTCCCATGAATAGGAGGCATCAAGATAGGTGGATTTGATAGATACTTCTTGATATGGTTAAAGTTGTTCTCACATTCTTCATTCCATGCAAAGGTCACACCTTTATGTAATGTTTTTGTAAAAGGCTGTGATATGAATCTTATGATAGATTGAACTCTTCCTTGCAACATCCTTATTTGACTGATATTTGTGGGAGGTTGCATCTCTATTATAGCCTTCAATTTAGCCGGATCAACTTCAATGCCCTTCTTTGAAACTATGTATCCTAAGAGCTTTCCAGAAGTGACACCAAAAGCACACTTCTTAAGATTTAGTCGGAGACTAAACTTTTCCATTCTGTCTAGGATCATGCTCAAGTCCTTTAGATGTTCAATTTTGATCATAGATTTTTCTAAAGTATCATCAACATAATCTTCCATAGTTCGATGCATCATGTCATGGAAAATAGATGTCATTGCTCTTTGATATGTAGCACCAGCATTTTTAAGCCCAAATGGCATGACATTCCAATAGAAGGTGCCCCATGCACATGTGAAAGCAGTTTTCTCTTGGTCCTTTGGAACAATTTTTATTTGGTTATATCCAGAGAAACCATCCATTAAGGAATACATCTCGAAACCCACAGTCATGTCCACTATCATATCAATGTTAGGTAGTGGAAAGTCATCCTTAGGGCATGCTTTATTCACATCTCTAAAGTCTGTGCACACTCTGATTGACCCATCTAGTTTAGAAACAGGTACGATATTAGAGATCCACTCTGCATAGTCAATAAATCGGATGAATCCGATGTTTAGGAGCTTCTCTAATTTAGCTTTTACCAAGAGTGCAACATGAGGATGCATCTTTCTTAATTTTTTCTTGACAAGTTTGATATTTGGAGCGATAGATAAATGATGCATTATGAGATTAGGATCCAATCCTGGCATATCTGAATATTTCCATGCAAAGTTGATCTTCTTCTCTATTAGGAATGTTGTAAATTTTTTCTTCTCTTCTTTTGATAATGATTGTGCTACATGTACCAATTGTGGTTCCTCTGTTGTACCCAAATTGATGGATTGAGTGGGCTCAATTAGAACTGGAGATCTGTCCTATAAATGACTCGGAAGGACATCAAATATCTCATCCTTAGGCACCATAGAGAGTTTTTCACCTTTGGATACGTCTTTTATTTTTACTTTTGTAGGTTCTGAGACTGCCACAAAGTGGTTTTCACCCTCAGAACTCTTTTTCTTTTTCTTTTTATTCTTGTTTTTTTTACTAAGATATTTGATATCCGACTCGGTCATGCTGACGCTCGGTTCACTGATGGAAGTACTCATAGGCTCAACTGCATTGAGGTAGCAAGCGAGGGCATAGTCATTCTGGAAGGTATAAATACCATGGCTCGGATTCGTGGAGGTTTGATCAATGAGTTTTGGATATTTGATAGTCAAAGTAGGGAAAGATTGGGAGATAGTATTTACGGATATGGATCTATCATCATTGGTCTTAACCTGACTCTCAAGTTCAAAGGTGATACTACAACTTAAGACATTCAATTCGTGAATAGGCTCAATGTCATCATGGGAGTCCAATTCAGCCATAGGTGGATCAGACTCGATAGGTTCATCGTTTCGCTCTAGACTTACATTGGTTTGAGGTGCATATTGGTGAATAACATCAACATGTTTCTCTATGATAAGCTCATCTTCATCTATTTCTGGAATGGCTCCCCTTTCATAGTCATTAGATTCATCTTTTGATTCAGGATCTCTAGGAAATCTTAGAACATGAGTAAAGTCAGGGTGAATACCCCAAGAAGGGTTACCCTCAGATTCTGATTTGTATTCATACTCATGAGAATCTATCTCAGAATCACTACCACTTCCCTCTTCTTGATTATTTTCGAGATTAGCTGGTTCTTGTGTTGCAACTATCTCTTGATTGATAGTAGGTTCTTGTGTTTCTACTACATTAATTCTTTTGATAGGATCATCTTTATCATCAAGAATGTCTTTGATCTCTTTAGGCAATTTTTCATAGGGGATGAGTTCTGAACTATCTGAATCACTATCTGATGGTTCTGTTTCTTCTTTCTTAAGAAGAGGTTCCCCTGGTGTGATCTGCTCTATGACATGAGAGCAATTACCTTTGAGGTGATAGGGTTTCTTCTTAAAGCCTAAGCCAACTTTGTTTTTATTTTCTCTACCAGTATGTGGGAGAGGTACCTCAAGACCTTTTCCTCTGATTCCTGGAGGTCCCTTACCTGAATATCCCATCTTAGCTATTAATTTATCTCCTGGACCATATGACTTGGAAGAGAGTTTGGAGACTACAAAGTCACCAGTTTGAACAACTTGAGATTCAGGTTCATCTTTGTATAGCCATGATAGCATAGCCTCATCCTCTTCAAATTCTTGCTCGGATACTTGTTCTGCTACAAAATTCTTTTTATATGCTTCAAGAGGTTCTTTAGAGTCTAGTTTGGATTGTTTCAAAGATTGCCCATAAGACTTAGGCGAGATAGGGAGAGATGTCAGAGATAAGACTGGCTCGATAGTATATTCTCCCATACTATTTTCTTTGATATTAACCTCTTTTACAAGATCTTCCATTTTAGATGTGGATGCTTCTTTAGTTGGTTCAATGGAAGATTCTCTGTTATTAGGTACAAGCTTATTTGCACTTTCCTTCAAGGTGTTGCAAGTTGTATTCAGATCTGCGGGGATAGTAACCTCTACTCCTTCATAAGGAAACTTCAAACATTGATGGTATGTAGAAGGAATAGCTTGCATTTCATGTATCCATGGTCTCCCTAGAAGGACGTTGTAGGCCAAAGGTAGATCAAGCACTTGACAGATGGTATCTTTGATAACTGGACCCACTCTGATAGGTAAGACAATGGTGCCTTTAGAAGATCTTTCTTGTTCATCATGGGCCTTGATAGTTATTTTCTTTTTAGGATCAATAGCCAATTCTAAAAATCCCAATTGTGTGATCAAGCTGTAAGAACAAATTTTTAGGTCGGTGCCCCCATCTATCAACACATGTTTGACTCTACGGTTCTGGATCAAGACTTCTATATGCAAAGGCTGATTATCTAGGTGACTCAAGGAGTTGTCATCTTCCTCTGAAAAGGAGATATATTGTGGAGATGTAAGATGTCCAACCATAGTCTGGAACCTATCTAAATCAAGGTCATTAGGAACATTGGAACCGAGCAAAGCTTTATCGAGAATGGCTCTATGAGCTGGAGATATTCGAAGCAACTCAAACATGGAGATTTTTGCATTAGTGTGCTGGAGTTGTTGAACAATGCTATAAGACGTAGGCCTTGTATCCTTTGGATTGGAAGATTTGGAAGCAGCCTTCTGCTTAGAAGTAGAGGAAAGATTGAAGGGCACCTTGGGGACATTTGATGAATCTGGGATTTGTCCTTTCAGATACGTTTGAGCTTGTGATCAAGTAACTGCGTTAGCTGAGGAATGATCTCTATCTCTTCATACAATTGTGATGACATTGCAACTTTCAGAGAGACACGGTTCAACCATATTAATGATAGCATTATTTCCAGGGTAGGCATAGTTGACTTTTGCCCCCATATTAGGTTGAGAAGTTGAAACTTCTTGACCATGTTTCAAAAATGGTTATGTGAATGTTGTATGATCGTTATTACTCTGGGGATTGTCAATTGTGATGTCTCCACTATTGATCAGATCTTGAATGGTATGCTTCAAGTGGTAGCAACTACTAGTTTTGTGACCTTTACTCCGATGGAAATCACAGAATTCATTTTCTCTCCACCATTTTGGTTTGGGGTCCTGATCATTTGGTCGGATTGGTGGTAAAGAGATGATGTTATCAGCCAGTAGAGTTTTCATAGTTGATTCTAAAGACTCCCCTAGAGGAGGAAATTTTTGATGTTTATCCCATTTTTTGTATTTTGGCTTCCTTTGAGATGGTTGAGAAGACTTTTGCTCTGAAGCTTTAATGGCTTGAGTAACAAGAGTGAGATTGTAGGCTAGTGCCTTTGATGGGGCATGGACAGTGTCAACAACGCCATCTGTGATGAGGCTTTTGTTCTTGTTCTAATTTTTGTTCATCTTTAGAACTAGATCCTGATTCATACTTGTCTTTTTGAAGTGTGATTTCTCCTTTTTTCACAAGCACTTTTTTGATTTTGATAGCATTATCCACCATCTTATCAAAAGATGTATGATCTTGCATTTGTAGAGGATAATTGATTTCTAGAACAAGGTTATTGATGAAGATTTCCATTTTTTCTATATCTTTAATAGGTCTAGCATATAAAGAGAACTTCTTCCTCCATCTCTTGAGAAATGTTAGGAATGGTTCCCCTGGGTATTGTTTGAGATTACAGATATCGATCATGGTGACTGGGTGCTAAATATTGTAGGAGTATTGTTGGTAGAAAAACTTGATCAACTCCTCAAAAGTTTTGATAGTAGAAGGCAGTCTAGAGAACCAGTGGATGGTTTCTCCCCCTAGAGATCGAGGGAAGAGACGCATTAGATAGGTCGGTTCATGCATGAACTCCATTGATTGCGTACAGAATTCTCTGACATGATCTTGAGGATCAGAGTGTCCATCATACTTGTCATACTTTGGCATCTCCACTCTTTTTGGAAATGGTGGCATATACAAGTCTTTGTCAAATGGAAAAGGACATAGAGCCTCCATGGAGAACTCTTTAGGTTCCTTCTCTTTTTTAAGATTGTTAAGTTCAACTTGCATAGCATGCATCTGTTTTGTCATAGTTGTGAGTGGATTCTCTTCCTCATGTGTAATGATGTATTCAACATTAAAGTTGGGAGGAAGTTTAGCTCCTTGATGAGCTAATTGTAAAAAGTATGCTTCTCTATCTTCTTTCGAGAAATGCTTCATCATTCGTTTGAAGTTATCGTCATTTTGATATTGAGCAATTTCCTCAGGTGTGGGTTCCTGATCTGCACCATGTTGAGATTGAGCTCTTTGAGAGCCAAAATTTTTCCCTACTTGAGACATGGTAGGAGTTTGTGGACTCCCTGGATTAGATTGATGAGGGGTATGTTGAGTACCTCCGTGAGTTGATGGAGGAGGTATGTAACCAGATTTCAATCGATAGTTGCCAAGACCGTCGTCCTCGTAAAGACCAGAATTGATGAGTTGCTTGAGAGTTGGAGTTTGGAGAGTGGTGATAGATTTCTTGTGAGAGGAAGCTCTAGTCTCCACCATTCACCTCAAGTGAAATAAAAGAATAAGATCTAGATAACCGAAGAATGAATTGAATCAAGATGATCAGATGACGCAACCTTGTCAAGGTTTGATTGATTTGAAGATTTGATTAGAGGTGGATGAAGGATACTGTGCCCTGGATGTATGGGTAGGTTCCCAAAAGATAGCGGACAAGATATCACAACACTTATTCATTTTGATGATTGATTGAAGATTGATAGTTATGACAAGGTTTTGACACAGGATGATAAGGACTCAAATCGATTAAATAGAAGGCTGAATCGAATTCAAAAGGCCACTTTAGGAAAATGATTAGACTCTTAATAGCTACTGCTTTGTTCCTAACATAGTGATTCGTTCGATAGATTCTGAAATTAGGCTGAAAAAGCTAAGTATCTGGCAATTTTGACAACTTAAAAAAATTTCCCAAACGACACTCTGCAGACTAGTACGATAGTGGGTATGCTGTGAAACGATAGTTGCAAAACTCGTATGACAATTGCAAGCAAGATTTTGACTCTTAGAATTTTCTAGCATCAAAAATCGTATGACACTGGGTTGGTTATCATACGACAGTTGGGTATCAATGAAATGACAGTTGAAAATCTCATACGACAGTTGGGTAGCAATGAAACGACAGTTGAAAATCTCATATGACAGTTGCAAGATTTTGACTTTGAGAATTTGCTGGCATGGAAACTTGTACAACACTGGGTACTCAATCATACG
The DNA here is from genome assembly GCA_027943335.1 of Chamaecyparis obtusa. NCBI lineage: Eukaryota > Viridiplantae > Streptophyta > Pinopsida > Cupressales > Cupressaceae > Chamaecyparis > Chamaecyparis obtusa. Next base: position 219,714 of record BSBK01000316.1, on the reverse strand, counting down.
ACAGATGGGTTGTAATGAAACGACACTTGATGGAAACTCATACGACTTTCTGACCTCTTGAGATGACTTTTGACTCCAGAAAAAGATTTTACTTCAGATTTTGCAAATTTTGAGTTTTCAGATTTGAATTGTTCACAAATTTCAATGTCCAAATTTGAGGATTGTAACAGATTTGTTCATTTTCAGTAACCAGATAGATAAAAAAGCACGCAAAATAGCAAGCACATGATTTCAAGCATGTCTGAAAATAATGAACAAGGGCAAAAGCAACCTTGCGCATGAACAATCAAGTGACTTATTCGTTCTAATCTTCAGAAGCGCTAATTATGTATGTTCCAAAAATGTTTTGCAATAACGCACATATACCCTATAAAATGAAAATTTGGCCTCGCTAGGGTTTTTAGTAATGGTTTGACTCTGCAACTTTTATGATCCAAAGGGGTGAACTCCAATCCTGGCACACCAGGGTTTTGACACAGTCCGAGAATTTAATCTTCAGGAGCTGCTAAGGAGATCTGACAACCCAATAATGAACCATACCCATGGAGATTTTTTCCACAAGGACATTTATATAGTGGCTATCACTACCACGGCGAAAATGGCTATTACCGCTTGAGGTTCCGTCAACGTAGTTTACCTTGTGAAGGGATTGTCCGCTATGGTTAACCCTCTCTAAAGGTGACTCACAATAGTATACCACAAGGGGACTTGGCTCCAGATCCAAGGTTTTTGACACCTTTTCACTTTTAACCCAAACAAAGCAAGCAGATTAATCCGACACGCTAAGAAAAAGTTTGTCTCACCAAAGTCTATGATATCAACCCCATGTGATCTATCAACCCCTCCGGAGAGAGAATGTATCAATCAATAAAGGAAGACGCACTAACCAATTTTGATTCACCAAAGCTCGTGATGTCTACCCCACGTGATCTATCAACCTCTCTTGGGAGAGAATGTATTGATCAATAAGAGAAGACGCACTAACCAAGTTGAATGTGAAACGCACTAAGTATCCTCCCTACCTACAAGGATTCTATTGTCAAGAAGGATTTCACTGGGAATCCAATCTCTCAAGAATCACAAATAGTGTTCATAGGGCCTAATTACTATGTGAGCACAGATGTATGTTTCCAAAATCAAATCTACCAAAAGTATCCAAAAAGTTGAAAGAGGAACACTTAACGCTTAAAGCGAATATGAGATGAGTCCACAAGGTGGAATACTTAACACCTCACACAAGCTAAAAATGAGTCCCCAACTTAGAAAACAAGTGAGTTCCTAAAAGCACAAAAGGGTTGCCAAGTGGAACACTTAACGCTTCTATCTTGTTGACCCCTCCCCTTTATGGCGCTGAGATTGCAACCACGGTGCGAAATGAGGGGCCGGCGGATTAGCGAGTCCAATAACCCAAGATAGCAATCAAGATCAATCACAAGTATCTGAGACTACTTAATGAATCCTTAAGGGGTCACAACCTAGTATCAATTATGCAAGTGTGTAAAACAAAAGCATGAAAAGAATCACCCAAGCTAGACACACGAGAGATTTATTTTAAGCCCCAAATCAAAATATTATCAGCACAAGTGGAATACCTGAGATCCTCGCAATGCGCTTAGTAGATTTTTACCTAATTTTAGCAAACTTTACGCTTTTTTCAATCAAAACCAGCAAGAGTCAATCAAAAATAGAGAATTCCAACTGTTAAGATTAACTATTAGTCAAAATCTGAAAATCAAATCTGACAAACTACCTGCAAAAATGAAACGACAGTTAAAACCTGATGCCGAAACTCATACGACAGTGGGTCTATTACCAAATGACAGTCTGAAAACTCGTACGACAGTGGGTCTGTTACCAGACGACAGTCCAGAAACTCGTACGACACTGGGTGTCTGATGAAATGATAATCCAGCCTCTAAACGACAGTGGGTGCTTGATGAAATGACACTCGGTCAACTGTCGTACGATAGTGGGTTCAAAATCATACGACTTTTGTCAGAAACTCGTACGAAGATTGTATAGACAAAAAATAAAAATCATATTTTTACACAGAAATCAAGGAGAAAAAGATAGAAATTGATAGAATTGAATTGGAAACCTGTTTTAGGGCCCCATGGTGGGCGCCAGAAATGTGTGTGTGAAAATTGTACCTGATCTATAGACACAACACTTCAGTAACATATTAGAGGTTAGCAAAAATCAAAATTGTGCAAAATTGAAATCTAATTTAACCAAGTGATTTACTGCCTTCTAGTAGGTGCGAGATCGATGTTCTCAGATTGTTATCGAGATCAGTGACCTAGACGACACCTAAATGAAGGATTTGGATGCAAAACTGATATGAAATATGAATGCAATTAATTTATATTTTTGATATTTTCTATGCAATGATATGAAAAACTGATATGAATCTATGTTAAATGATATGCAATGCTAAAAAATAGAAAGATCTCACAATAGCTTGGATTCGCAAAGATGATTTTTCAGACTCCAATTTGACAGCGTGAGAATGCAAATTCGTGGATCAATTATGAAGAGCTGAGCTTTGATTTTATAGAAATCCAGGGCTTTAGAGGTGCATGGAAGAAAGCCATAAATCACTCAAATAACTCAGGTTGATTTTTGAGTTATTTTTAAATAATAGATAATTAAGTCACAAAAATTATGCAAAAGCATAGTTCAACTCAAATTAGAAGTTTAGATCAACTTTAAAACTCAAAAAGATGCTGAGTTTCAAAAAGCTAACAACTTGCATTGATTTTCCAATTTGAGTTTAACTGGTCCTTGAATATGCACATGGATAATTATGATTTAATAAATAAATAAAGTGATTTATTCTCAACTTAACTGATTTTTGAAATAAAATAATTAATTTATGGGTTAATTAACTATTTTATCAAACTTTTATTAAAAACTATATTATTAAATAATGACAACCTGCTTTAATCAATTAAATAAGAATTTAATCAATTATTCATAGGATATTAGATTTATTGTCAAAATTAAATAATACAATTAATAATAGATAGAATTATATTTAATTACACAATTAAGTGGCAAGATATTAAATCTAATTAATTAAATATGAAAATATTCAATTAATCAAACTTAGGATAAATGTGATTTATTGCCAAATAATCATTAAATTAAAGATAATTAAGATAATTAGGAATATTGCTAAGAATATTCTCCGATGCAGAATTTAAGATAATCAATTAAGATTCGATGATGTGCAGATGTGCCTTAAGTTAGGACTTTGATGTCGATTTCGTTCAAATTGTTGATATAGGAGGTTAATAAACTTATAGCCCATTTTTGAGGTATTACAGACTCAAAATAGAATGACAAAGTGAGCTAGTTGGTAAATCTTGAATTTTAAATTCGAAAGCAACCGGTTTGCAACTACAAGGTCACTCCTACATCTATAGACATCATGTTGTAGAATAAATACATAAATAGACCAATAAAATGAATGAAGAAGAGTGTTTATACGTAAATAAAAATATTAAAAGAATGAATCTAGCTTTACAAAATATTATGCTATTTGTCATTATTTGTATGATATGTATTTTCTTAAAATAAGAAATATATAAATATTTCAATATTTTAATAGTCTCATTCATATATATATAAATCCTTTATATACGACTCTTGCTTAAATGAGTAATACCTTCTTAAAATGCTTGTCTTACCAATTTTTTAAAAATAATCTGTTAACCTGTTTCACACTTCAAACCAGCACTTGTAAAATATCATAACAATAGGAATGTAAGAATTCTACCATGTAGGCTTACTTCTCCAATCTATATTTATATTCATAATATAATTATCGTACGAGCACGGTCTTCACACAAACCAGTCAAAAGTGCGACCCTATTCAATTGATCTCGTGCCTAAACAAGTAATCGATTCAACTATTTCTTGCTCTGCTAATTTTAAAATATTTTCGGGCATTGACCTGTGTTACAACTTGCTTATTTAGATTTCAAACTAGTGGTTTGAAGTCAAATCCTGTTCCAGGCCAATCAAGCATGGAAAATATCCAAATAATAAAATCGAACTAACAGCATTTTCTCTTAAGTTTCTACGACGATTACTGTTTTCTACGTCAACTTTAATTTGATCAGATTTATATTTGTATAATAAATGAGAGGAGTGAATGAAGCAATGGATTTAGATATTTAAGGATATTCCTCGGTTATGTGATATGGAGGTAGTTTGAGTAAGTTGGGTAACTATAGTAGTTAACTATAGGTCTATAGTGGTGGAGGAAAAAGATTTTAAGTGTGGATCATTGTAGGGAGAAAGGGATGATAGGAGTATATTTAGGAGCTCTACATAAGGTGGAGGATAAGTGGAAAAGCATAAGCAATGACTGGTCATGTGTTAGAGAATTCATGGTAGTTTTAGGAGTCATGGTGTTGTCTATGTAGATGTGGTGATAGATGTAGTTGTTTTTATAAAGTAAATGAATTTATAAAATATTTACAAAGTTTATAGTGAATATTATTTATGGTAGATATATTTTTAAATAATGTACATATTTAAAAAGGGATATGGTTAATTTTATCAGTAAAATTTAATTTTCGTATATAATTATTAATTTTTTATCATTTTTTACAAGTTTGATTCTCGTAAAATGTATCCTTCTTCACGATGCTGTAAAATATTAAAAAAGAGAAAATAATATTTAAATTATGTTGATTGTACTTTGCCGATCATGTCATTTGACATAGAGAATAAAAAATGCTTGGAGAAAGGCCCACCCATTATAGAGACCCCCCTAATCTCTAATCTTATCCATAATGATGACTAATAAAACAGAAGATCAATTCCTACATCACCGTATCAGATATCGAACTTCGAAAATCAAAGTCATCTGCAATTTGCAAATAATTTCGAGCTGACTTTTTTGCATCAAATTGCAAATACACCGTCCAATTGACTTTTTTCCGTGGAAAAATCGTTCTTGACTATATTGATTGCATCCTATTTAAAGCGTTCCAGAGCATAGTTTGAATTCGGAAAAAGTCAGAAAGCCAAAATGGGCAAAAGAAGAAGCAATTCAAGGCCTCAGAGGATCTCAAAACTGAAGGGAATTCGAATGAGAAAGTGGGGAAGATGGGTATCGGAAGTGAGAATCCCCAATTCCAGAACTAAAATTTGGCTCGGCTCATACGAGAACGCAGAACAGGCAGCCCGCGCTTACGATTTTGCTCTGTTTTACTTTAAAGGCCCGAATGCCACCTTCAATTTCAGCAAATCTCCGACTGAAATTTCGCCGATCTCTGCACTTTCGCAGCAAGAGATTCAGGCGGCCGCAGCCAATTTTGCCCTGAAAAATTTCCCGCAAGTCCCTCGTGTAAGTATGTCGGAAGGGGAAGAGATGTTATGCGGCGTTTCAGAAGTTGAATCTCCATTTTCCGAAGAAATCCCTGGTGAGAATGAAATGGATTTCTGGGAATCTGTGCTTAATGGAAATTCTTCAGACTCGGATGATCTGGAAATGGCGAATCTGGGACTCCCTTCCCCTGTACAGCAACATGGAGGAATCATATTAGATCAAGTTGAGTGGTGGGAGTTTTGAAGAACATTGTAATATAATAAATCTAAACTTGGTCTTTCAAATATGTTTTCATAAAAACTTATTTCTGTTCGGGATGAACGAACACTTAGTAATGTTCATACAAATGATATTTTAAATATATTTTCCTTTACTCTTGACTGTTTTGATCTTTGTTCTTTTTTCTATTAAAGACCCATTTAAAATATTTATTTTATTTAACTGCTCTAAACATATAATGTAGATATTTAATATGTAAGGTCATCCTTTGACAAGGACAAAGACCTAGGCTTGTATGAAAGGGGACCTCATGACTACCATTGATTCTCAATTGCAAGAGTAAAAAAATTCAAAGGAATAGTAAGGCCCCACCCATACAAATGAACACATAGACTAAGACCCACCACAATGGGGTCCTTCAAAGATGCCTAAATAACATAGGATCAACATAGACTAAGACCCACCACCATGGGGTCCTTCAAAGATGCCTAAATAACATAGGATCAACTAAGAACCTTAATTGAAGTCAAATGATTGAGATTAGTGTTGGATATGGAAGGAAAAGTAATAGAGCCACATATGTTTATTAACAATGGCAAGAGTTTGACATACCGGGACTATTGAATGATTTCATTGTTTGAAACAAAAATAACTAACATTTGCTTTAAATGTAGTTTATTAGTGTGTGTTTTTTTTCATAGTCAATGTAGTTCAGCTTTTGTCATAGTTAATGTAGTTTATTAGTTTTTTTTCATAGTTAGGTTAGTATATCAATTGTTGAATGTAAATTTGTTTTTCAACTTTGATCATCTTAATTAGATATATTTATTTTTTATTTTTATAATATTTGGTTTTATAATAATTTTTTTTAGTTTTAATTTTCTATTTATTTATAAAGTTTAGGGGAAGAGTATTAGACATATGCTTAAATTATTGTTCATTGGATTGACTAATTAAAATTTACTAAAAAATATTGAGCGAGTCAACTATCGTTTATTTTTGGGGAAAAATGTTAGTAAGTAGATTAATTGTGTAGTTTTATTGAAATCAATAGTGCATGATTATTAGGACATTTGTGCATTAAGTATTGGATCGATTATGCAATTTTTTTGTTTGTCAAGGCAAACTGGTAATAAGGAAATAGGGAATATATTTTAGATGAACACTTTGAAATGACCACCTTTTTACTTTTGTATGCATAATGAATCTACAACATAGTCTTTACTACCCAAAAGACAAAACAATGGTCATGAGTAGTTAAGTGCACACAAAGACAATAAAACAAGATCGTTGAAATCCTATGTACCCTTTAGAAGCTTAGGATGTGTGAAATTAGTGATGATGACTACTAGTGCTCTTCTCCTAAAAAAGATATAATATTTTGTTCAATAGTGAGTTACTTATTTTTGGTGTATAATGTAAGGGTGACAATGGTAATATAAAATTGATTCAAGAGAATCTCAAAATCTTGTGGCTTTACATAAATATATTGGGGTTTTCAAGGATCTTTTGTTCAATAGTGAGTTACTTATTTTTGGTGTATAATGTAAGGGTGACAATGGTAACATAAAATTGGCCTTAACTCTATATAAAGATATTTATACTAATGGTTTTTTCAAGATTTTGTAGTCTAATATAAAATCTAGGTCTCCATATTATATCTTTTTTTGTAGTGGGTTTTTGGCCTACAAAGAAGCTCCAAAGAGCCTTCATAAGATTCCTCCTCTCAAACTACTTTCTTGAGGGAGAAAACTAATGTATGGAGTTTGATCTATGTAGTAGTTGGGGAATTTATGAGGTTGGAGATGGATGGTGTAAGACAAATACCATATCCTAAATTATACACTACCAAGGTGTCATGGGACTTATTAAGGGGGAAAATATCCTTGAATTAGGTCCTTCAACTCTTTCCAACAATGCCTTATGAATTAGAAACTTCAATTTTTTAGGAGTTCCTTCCAAAGATATAGTTTACTAATCTCAAACACTCTTGAGAAGTTGACATGTCAAGACAAAGGAAGAAGATAGGAAACACCTTCCTTGTCAAATATATAAAAATAACTACTAACCATTTCCACATATCTAGTTACCTTCACCATATTGACAATTTTTAATTGCAATTCATTCTAGACCATGTTGAATATTGGCCATCATGCACTACAATCATCCTTAACTACCCTAGCTCAGCTCAATCTCCACTAAACTATATCTATCAAATTGATAAGTGTCATTTATCCATACATTAGGACATGGAGATATGGACGAAGATAAATATAGAAAGTGGTAGATCGAGATAGAGACAAAGATAGATAGAAAAATAAAATACAAGAAACAATGAAAGAGGAAGGAAGAAAGAGGAATATAAAGTAAGAGACAGAGGGATGGACACACACACACACACACACACACACACACATATATAGAGAGAGAGATTTTATATATTAATAAGTAACAAAATAAGGATGTTGTTCATATAAAACAACAACCCAAAGAGTGCAGAGGGCATATGTGCAACCGTGTTAGTCAATGATCATAAATACCTTTTTATTTTTATCTAGTTTTTGTGTAACAAACATTTCAAGTTGGAGATTTCTAGTTCAAATTTTTAAAATATCAATAATTTAATACTTATTTTATGATACTTATGTTTGAAAAAACAATCAATCAATCACATATTGTCACCAATCTATGAAGACAAAGGTTACACACAAAATGTCATTTGCTTGAAAAACTCACAATTGACCACATGTATTATATCATAAAAATAATAAACTAAATAAATATAATCATCAATGACAAATCCATTATACACCAAAGTGTTTGTTACACAAAAATACTAATAAACAAAAGAAGACAAATAAAACAAGAACTTGATTCCTAGGTAATATTACAGAATGAACTTTCTAAACTGAAAGTCAGCTGCAACTCGCAAAATACTTTTTTAACGTTTCATGAAATTACAAAATTACAGACCATTTGCAAATGTCTATGCACCGTCCAATTGACTTGTTAATATAAAATAAAATGAGCAGGTAAAATATTGACTTGAGTATACATTTACCGTTTCCTATATAAACCCCTGCGGAGGATTCTTTCAATGCGACAGAAAGTTGGCAAAAGAAAATGGGCAAAGCAAGAAGCAATCCAAGGCCTCTGAGAATCCCAAAACTGAAGGGAATCCGAAAGAGAAATTGGGGAAAATGGGTGTCGGAAGTGAGAATACCCAATTCCAGAACTAAAATTTGGCTCATCCAAATAATTGTACATATTGGTTTGATTTTCATAATCCTTCTCCCTAATATTATAAAAATGTTAAAAAATCGATAAAAATACATTTGAATTATGTCAATTTATATTTTTATAGTCATGCCATTTTTTTATGGAGAGTAACAATTACTTTGAGAAACTCTAACTAAAAAATGTATTAAATCAAATCAAATAATTGATATTCATATTTTATATCATGTATCTCAATTTCATGTGAACACCTTGGAAATGGATTGTATAAATCAATCATCTACCATTGAAGTATACTACTAATGAGTTTCTACTATCTTAGTTCAATCAATTTTAATCAGATTGTTGTCAATAAGATATTATGTAATGATAGTAAAACAAGACTATGTGTAATGATCTTCAATTATATGAAAACTACAATTTTTTAATTTGAAAAGTGCTTTAGATGTATATAATGGATAAAAGAGAGCGTAAATAGATTAATACCCAACATTTATAGGTTTTTGAATCTTAATGAAAATTTAAGGAGCATTTTATCTAAAATAAAGAAAATATGAAGTTTTAGTCAAGTGATTCACATTTTTTCTTCATATTGATACTAACCTTTAACAATTGTTTTCCTTTGGATACACATAAGAATACAAAGCATGATGAACTATGTTAATGACATTATGTACAAAATTAAGATTATACATTTTTAGCATGTGCACCCAAATTCATGAAAGAAACTTAAATCTATTTAAATACATATTATCTTGAATTTTTTTAATTAAAACTTTTAATAAGTTTTCTTTAATGAATAATATCAAACAAAGAAAAAATCAACTTAGAGCACAAAGATTGGAATTGAATAACGAACTCACTAATATGTGAGAATCAAATCCTTAGGCACATTCAAACAAACTCAGAACAATTACACTATTTGGCCCATATTAACCTTGAATTATTTTGAAAACACTTATGTGAGATCATCTAAAGATTAAATAGACTTTTGAGGACTTGAAAATAGTTGCACTATATGAGAATCCTTCAAAGTGCAAGAAACTAACTTGGTTAATAAATTATCCTTATTAATATGGTCTATGTGCATGCAATAGTATAATTAATTAGATGTATGCTAGGGTCACCCTTGCTCTATGTTCATGCAACACATCTATAACTAATTAGATGTATGTTAGAGTCACCCTTGCTATCATACACGAAAGATACCATATATCAAATAGGTAATGGACATGTGAGAATATCATAAGATATTTTGCAAGGTATTTTTCTACATAATTTCATCACTATTTGTAGGTTTTGCAATCATTCTCTTTTGTACTTGAGTAATCTATTTTATGAAGGAGTGTATCTAGGAGGAAAAAAGGAATGGTGACTAATGGGAATTGTTAAGTTTGTGTATAATAAATGAGAGGAGTGGATCAAGGGATATATTTAAATAAAGGTGTGGACATTCAAAAAGGTATTTAAGGGTATTTCTAAGGTATGCAGTATGCAAATAGTTTGATTAAGTTGGGTAATTATATAGTAGTTAGGAAATTATAAGTCTAGTAGTGATGGAGAAAAAAGGCGTGGAAGTGTGAATCACTATCTAGGATATTTAGCATGATAGGAGTAGTATATTTTAGAAGCTAATACATAAAGTGGAGGATAAGAGGAAAATACATAAGCACTGAATGGTGGTATATTACTGGTCATGATCAATGCGAAAAAAACTCAAATGTCCACTTTTATATTAAAAAGCTAGAAATGTCAAAGGTACTTTAAAAATGAAACCCTAATGTGGTAGGTGCTTATGGGTAGGGTGGAAGATATAATAAAATACAAACCAAGTACAATGAAGTAAAAGAAAAGGTTATAGTTTAATATGAAAGTAAGATACAATAATAGAAAAATGTAGATCTAGAATCTCTAATGCAAAGCCAATAAAGAGGGTTCAGGTGTGGAGGATTGGAAGGGCTCACTAAAATGAAAACATTTAAATAAAATTTCCTTATAAGTCCAGGCTATTAATTAAATAAATACAATGAAATAAACATAATAAGCATATATTAACTAAATAAAATGAGTTTGTAGACAAGAATAGTGAACTAAAAAATGTTCTTTAGAAATTGAACAAGATGGAAGGTCATAATTGGTCTAATAATTGAAGAATGATGTCTTGAGAATGAGTAAGATTTTAGATTTATTTTCTATCAAATTTAGAAATGGTGTCTCTCTATTAGTGAAATTTCATGGAACTCTGTTTTGGAACCATACCCCATGGAATTTGAATAATGTTGGAGATATTAGGGAAGTGCTTGATATGTAGATTCTTTAAAAAAATTATTGCATCTAATCTAAGTGTGTTACTATTGTCTGCTTTCTAGAATGATTGAGTACTTCATTATACTTGGTTCTTGGATTACCTCAACAAATCCATTGAATATTTTTTATTATAAATGCATAGCATCAAATCAAATCATGCATGTCTTTGGTTGACGCGAGATAGAATGACAAAGTAAGCTAGTTGGTAAATTTGAATCTTAAATTTTAAATGGAAAAGGGACTAGTTTGCAACTACAAGGTTACTCTTACATCTATAGACATCATTTTCTAAAATATAATAATGATCAAATACACCAAATAATTATGGAAGTAGGTATATAAATAAGTAGAATAAATAAACCAATAAAATAAATGAAAAAGAGTGTTTATACATAAATAAAAAGATTAAAAAAATGAGTCTAACTTCATACAATATTATACTATTTGTCATTATTTGAATGATATATATTTTCTTAAAATAAAAATATACTATTACATATTTAACTTATCTCATTCATATATAACCTTTATGTACGACTCTTGCTTAAATTAGTGATAACTACTCTCTTAAAATACTTGTCTTACCAAATTTTAAATATTCAACGGTTAACCTATTTCACACTTGAAACCTGAACTTGAAAAGATCATAAAAATAGAAATGTAAGAATTCTACGATTTAGGGTTACTTCTCCCATTTAGATTCATAAAATAATTTGACAAATATAAATATAATAGTTAATGCAATAATTATCGTAGGAGAACGGTCTTCACATAAACTAGTCAAAAGCGCGACCCTGTTGAATTGATCTCGTGCCGAAAAAATTAATCTATCCAAATGTTTCTTGCCTTGGTAATTTTAAAATATTATCCTGCATTGACCTGTTTTGCAATTTGCTTAAAATCTTAGATATGAAAGTCGTAAAGTTTGAATTCAAATCCTATGCCAGAGCAATCAAGCATGGAAACTATCCAAATAATAAAATCGAATAGGCAGCATTTTCTTTAAAGTTTCTAAGAATATTATTGGCATCTACGTTACCCTGAATATAAATCAGATTTATATTTATTGTGAGCGTAGAGTATACGAAAGGCAATGTGAAGTCTGAATAAATAGACTTCGCGGACGGCGAATTTTATGTCCTGGTTGACTGGCTGCATATTCCTTTGCCTTGTCCTTCACAATTACCAGGAAACTAAATGGTTAATGAAAATAAGAATGAGTAATTGTGCTTTCAGTAGTGGTATTCAATTGTATAGTTTAAATGATATACTTTTTTAATTTGTTTTTTTATTTGTTTAGGTAGTTCATTTATAATTATATTAGATACGTTTGGTTGCGGGAATTGAGGCGGAATTGACATTTCTTAATTAAGGATTTGTTCAATCCGTAGTTTGGTAGTGCAAAACAGAATTGGAAGCCGGAGATGTATTTCTCATTTTGACCTGAAATGAGCATATACATCTTCCACTTGAAAAGGTGGAATTGGAATTGGAATTACATCTTCCAATTCCAGTTTTTTGTAATCCACATTTTATAACATTTCGGGTCCATTTGCAAAAAAATTAAAATTTCGAGTTTGTATGCTTGACTCATCACAACATTTTCCCCTCTTTTGCAAAGCACTTCCGCGGACGACAAAAGGGTTTGCTATTGTGGGGACGACGACAGGGTTTTGCATTTCGAAAGGGTATGTTCTCTTTCTTTTATGGTATTAGGGTTGTCCCTATTTACACATAGCTCTCACTTTCTCATTAGAGTGAGTTTGGCTCTTGACTAGGTTTTTTCGAAGAGCAATGGTTCCATTCATTTTCCCGTTTTGTTGAAACATTAAACCAACTAGTAATGCATTTTTTTTTTGTTTATTTAGTAGATGCGAGGTAGCTATTGATTCTATTGTTGCACTTATAACCTATAGCGAACCAGTCCTCTGTAATTACATCTTGGTGTAACGTGAAGGATCTATAGTTCATTTAAATATATATTGCAACAACTTAAGTTTTGGTGGTCGCCATTGTTTCATACTAAGAGTTCATATGACTGTCATCTAATAAAATTTCACGAAAATTGAAGATCATTTTTTGACGCCAGCAAAATACAGTTACACCTAGGGTTTGAGTGTAGCCCTAACCTTGGCATTCCCACCCAGGATCCTTAGTATTAGCCTACTCTTCTTCTTAGCCCACTCTTCATCAAGCCAAAGATGTAGAATATATAGTTGGAATAACAATCACACAAATTTTCCACTTGAAAATATACACTTCCACAAGGAACAAATTGCAGACACATTCCCATGATTATATACCAGTTCTAAAAATTTTAATAAATTTTGTTCAAACCTAATCACATCCCATATTAGTAAAACATGATTCTTAACCTAAAAAAAGATGTTATCCAAGAACATGTAGAGATAATAAAAAAAAACCTCACTCAAATTCCAATTCAATTTCTAAATTTGTGGAACCAAACACAGAAAATGCATCTTCTCATTCATCTTCTAGGTCAACCAAACAGTTCCAACTATATTCCAAAAACAAAAAAACAGATTGGAAACTTCCTAAATTGACCTTATCCAGCATTAGATCAAATCCAACTTTGACTTACACACACACACACACACACACACACACACACACACACACACACACATATAAGAGCTAGTAGCAGTCGCGACGCAATATGAAAGATATTTTATGATTTTTATTTTTTAAATAGATGGTGTAAGGGTTAGTAGTAGGGTTATGGTAAAGATTAGTGTTACGGAAACAATTAGGTTCATCAATGTAAATAGGGTTAGTGTTAGCGATTAGTGTTACAATTATGGCTAGAATTGGGGTTATGATAATAATTAACTTTAGAATTAAACCTAGGGTCAATGATATGATTATTGCTACGATTAGGTTGATTAGTTTAAACTTAGGAGTAGTGGTAGGACCTTACATGGTCAAGGTTAGAGTTAGGGTATCAATTATTTTCAATCTTGTAATTAGGGTTTGTGTTAAGGTTAGTGCTATAGTTATGGTTACATTTAGGGTTAGTATAAGAGTTATGTTTAGCATTTTACCTAGGGTCAATGGTATGGTTATGGTTACGATTATGGTTATCATGTGAATAGTTACAATTATAGTTATAGTTAGTATTAAGGTTAGTGTTTGGGTTTGGGTTACATTTAAGATTATTATCAGGGTTAGTTCTACTATTATGGTTAAGATTAGTGATATTGTTATAGTTAAGGTTATTGTTAGGGTTAGTGCTCTTATTACAGTTAAGGTTAGTGCTATTGTTACAGTTAAGGTTAATGTTAGGGTAACAATTAGGTTAAATGTTAGGGTTAGGGTTAGTGTTAAGGTTAAATTATTATGGTTATGGCTACAATTACTTTTAGAATAATAGTTAACTTTAGTATTTCACCTAGGGTCAATGGTAGGGTTATGGTTACGATTAGGATGAACGGTTTAAATGTTGGAGTAGTATTATGTTAATGATTACAATTAGAGTTTGGGCTAGTAATATGGTCAAGGTTACAGTTAGAGTTTTGATTAGTATAAGGTTTAGAATATGGGTTAAGGTTAGTACAACGAATAAGGTGAATGGTCAAATTAGATTTAGTGTTAGGATGTATTGTTTAGAGTTATGAATAGTAATATGTTAACGGTTAAGGGTAGAAAAATGGTTATTGTTAGATTTAGAGTTAGGGTTAAAGTTACGAGTTTAAGCTTAAACGTATTTTTTCGGGTTACAGTTAGAAATAGGGTTAGTATCACATTTAATCTTAGCATTTAAAATAGGGTCAATGGTAGGGACATAATTACAATTAATTTGAATGGTTTAAAATTATGATTAGTATAATGTTAACAACAATAATTAGAGTTAGGGTTAGGATGAGGGGTCAGAGTTATGGGTAGGGTGAGATTAAGGTCATGGTTAGGGATAGGATGTTTTTTTTATAGTTACGATTAGTATTATATTTAGTGTAACAATAAAGGTAAAGATTAGGGTAAGAGGTTAGGGCAAGGGTTACGGTTACTAATATGGTCAGGGGTACAATTTGATTATTGATGGGATATAGAGTCTAGAATTTGTTTTAGTATTAGGTTTTAGAATATGGGTTAAGGTAAGTATGACAAATATGGTAAATAGTCAAATTAGGTTTGGTGTCAGGTTGTAATGTTTATAGTTATGAATAGAAATATATCAACATCTTTAAGGGTAGAAAAACGGTGAGGGATGAGGTTAGGGACATGATTGGAGAGAAGGTTGTGTTAAGGTGTATGGTGTGGTTAGGGCTATGATGTAGGTTTTAGACTTAGGATTAGTATCATAGGTGTGTTACATGTACGGTTACAATTCGGGTTCATATTGGACTCTTCCTAACAGGGTAGTGTTACATCTAGGGTTAGGGTTAGGGTTAGTTTAAAGTCATGGGAAGTGTTAGGATGTACGGTTAACAATAATGGTTAAATCATCTACATAGTGTTAACATTACAATTAATTATAGGGTGATGTTGAGAGTAAAACTAGATGGACATAGTTAGTGATGGAATGTAGGTATAAGAGTTAGGGTCAGTATCATAATTAGTAATACAGTATAGGCTAGGAGCAGGTTTTGAATTAGAGTTTTAGTTAACACTTATTAGGGTTATAATTAATATAATAATTACATTTAGGGTTACGACTGAGGTTAGTAGTTAGATTTGAGATTAGGGTTAATCTTAGGGTGAGTGTTAGAGTAAGCTAAGGAACTTAGATAGCGATGGGATGTACGTTGTATAGAAAGGATTAGTATCATAATTAGTAGTATAGTTAGGGTTAGGAATAGGGTTACAATTAAAGTTTTAGTATACACCTAGTACAGTTAGGGTTGGGGAACACAATTTAGAGTTAGGTTTAGTATTATTATAATGGTTATGTGTAGAGTTACAGTTAGTTTAACATCATGTGAAGGGTTAGGATGTAAGGTTTATAGTTAGATTTAAATCAGACGTAGTGTTATATGGTTAAGGTTGATATTTGATTGAGTGTTAGACTAAGATTAGGGACATGATTATCGATGGGATGTAGGTGCTAGAGTTTCCATTAAATATAATAAGTAGTGTGAGATTTAGGTATATGGTTAGGGTAAGGGTTTGATATAGTTTTATAAAATTGATTACAATTATACATAGGGTTAGGATTAGGGTGAGAATTAGGGTTTCAATAGGGATGTGATGAGAGATGACATGAAGAATTTAGAGTTAGGATTAGTATCGCATTTAGTATTACAGTTAGGATTAGACTTAGTGATGTGATGTAGGTATTAGAGTTAGAATTAGGATTATAGTTAGTAATACAGTTAGGGCTGGAATTCGGGTTTTAGATAACACTTATTATGGTTATCGTGAAGGATAACATCTAGGGTTAGTTAATGTTAGTATTATGGTAGGTTTTATTGAAGTTTAGGATTTGCATTAATCTTATTGGAATAATGGTTATGCTTAAACATACTAAAAAATTTAGATTCACTTTTGAGGAAATACACAAATATCATACTACAGTCATCTATGAATGAAATATGATACACAAATATAAATATCAAAGAAATATTGTTGGTGTAATCAAATATTCACCAATTACACTTTACTTAAGTTTACTTAGGATAATGTATTTCATATTAGTTTTCATGTAGACACATGGGAGTTTGCAACATTTCATTTTAGCATATGGTGTAGGAGAATTTCTACTTTATGTGCGAGATCCAACTTTAGTGCTCTTATCACATTATCATCCTCTCATTATTGCACATGTTTGCACATACTTTATTGTACAATGGAGGATGATCCAACTTTGGTGGACACACGATTACACCTAGTGTGGTTGATAGGTTATCACTTGCATATCTCCTAGTTATCATGCATTTCCTTTATAGTCATGCACATCTATTTTATATTTATTGATTTTTGTATCCATTATCATTTGTTAAATATTGAATCAATCATTTGATCATATCATTTTGTCTATCTCTCTTGTGCTATCAATTGAGCTTTGAGATCTTGGCATTTCATTCTTTGCCTAAGGAAAATTCTTGCATGGTATCAGAGCAATATCAAAATTCTTACATGGTATCAAAGCCATAGGAGTTTCATTGGTTAGTCATTGGAGAGCATTTATCTCATATTTTGGAGGGCCATAATTTAGATCTACGATATCAACAACTTGTGGGAGTGTCTAGAGAAAGATTTGACCTCGACATTACATCTGGGTGGTTGTTTCGGTGAATTTCGACTATAAATTTGCCTATATTGTGCAAAAGTCAAATTTGAGGCAAAATGTTTTTACAAATCAGACTTGGCTTGTGCGATTTGCAAATTTGGTAATTTATTTTCCAATTTCAGCCAATTTTTTTTGTTAATTTTGTCAATTGCATAATTTATTTTTGGGCAAAAATTTGGTATTTTTTGGCCATATATGCCTTTGTAGTTTTCTGTCAATTGTAGAAACGGACATATGTCAAAAGATTCATCTATTAGGACTAGGCAATCAAATCTCAACAAACCACCCACAACATCGACAAAAAATCTAATCAAGAGACCTCAGATGACCGAACAGACCTCTTAATCTTCCAGCAACAACCTCGCAAAGAAAACCCACCACCGACATTACATTCCAAGATCAAATTCTCTTTGCAGCTGTCAAGCTAATAAGTTATGCGCGGACAAAGTATTTTAAGTTGTGGTGAAGACAACTGTGCATCGCATGTGGGATCTTTTTATCCCACCTCTCGCTCAACTTGCACTCAATGAGGTCCCAGCTTGGGGAGCTGTTAGCTCAGCTGAGATGAGCTCTCTTTTTCTGCTCTGACAGCCCAGTCTAGTGCCCACTGAGCTTCTCAACCTCCCACAACATTTTGGAAATCACCGAGCTCGCCTAGACATTTTCGATCTCGTCCAACATGACAGCTTAGTCTCCTACAGATCTACTGGAACTAGTCTTTGACACATGGGTGCACTTGATTTATGTAACACCCCACTAGGGAACCTGACTAATTTTGTTTTTCAAACTTTACTTACTTAAATAGGTATATCACATTCTAAAATTAGGTTAAGATCTAATATCCCTCCAAGTTCCTTAACGTTGCTACCAACATTCTTTTCATAATTTATCCCATGCTTTGCTACTTGATTAGATACATACATGAAGCCATCAATTTAGAGTTACATAAGTTACTTATGCCTTAAGTATACAAGTTACATGGTTTACTTTTATTCATTCATCTTATCCTATTATGACTATTATTTGCTATCATCTTTAACATGAGTATATGTCTATGCATCACATATAAGTGAATAGTTTACAAAAGGGTTTAAACTTTTAAATCAGATTTTATGACCAAGTATTTGATTATGCACTTTTGGGTATGTGCAGGATCATGGTATGCCAAAAAGTGGCGATGTGAAAAAAAAAATTTCACTCGTCCAAAAGCGCACTAAAAAGTTTGTTGGCTTTTTAGTAGGCCTGGGTGTTAGTACACTTGACCAAGCCAAAAGCCAAAGCATAGGCCTATTCGGATATCCGATAATATCATATATATGATAATATCATATATCTAATATTATCAGATAATCAATTTTATATCAAATACCAGATTTTTGCCAGAAAATTATATTTCCAGCCCACAGCCGCATTCAACATTTTCATTGTGAAAACATTGAACACAGCTCTAGGTTTCATAAATCTGATTGATTCTCATATCCAATTTTCTCAACAAGAAAAGGTAAGTTAAATTTTTAAGTTTTTATTGTTTTTTAATTGAACTTTGTAGTTTTTTATATAAAAACTAGGGTTTAAATGAGATTTTTAAAATTTTTTTTTAAATTGATTATAATTGTCTATTTGGGTTCCAATTGTAATCAGACATGGACTCAAATCAATCAGAAAACCCTCCCAATAATCCCACAAATAATCTAGAACCACGTCCAAACAATCCCCCACTTTCAGAAGATGAACCAGCCTCAAACCCTCGCCATTTAGAGGATCTCATAGGAGACAATCTAAATTAAATTAGAGGATATCATACCACATATGCCAATATCCCCGCATTGCACCCCATGTTTTCCACATTGAACTCCATTATTGAAAACATGGAGAAACTTATAGAGCAACATAATGTTGGACTTCTTTGGCGCGATTTCTTGCACGCCCAATTTGACGATGGGCTTGACTATGATCAAGTTATGAACCTAAACATAACAAAACATGACATATGTAATCTTTTTGTGGATCCCAAAATTGGTTTAAAAGTGGACCCTAAAAAACCCAAGTTGTCAATTAAATGGTGCATAAATGATGCAATACGTGACAACTTTTGGGACCACTGGTGGATGGTTTTTGATAGACCACCTCACAGCAATTTGGATGTCCCATTTTATTTCATTAAAAAATTATATGTTGAATTTGTGCTCAGTCACAAGGTAAATTATTAGAGTATGGGACTGAACCAGAGTGTAGGCTTAGACGCTCCTCGGGACAGGCCATGGGCACACTGAGTGAAATCTCGCACATATGTCCCCCCTCCTGAGATTTCACCACCTCCTACAGTGTAGCATCTTGATATTATTGCTGAGGTTGGCTCACAAACTATTTGAGCCATTCACACCTTGAGTGATCTACTGGTTATCTAGAGTGTGGCATTGTTGCCTCCTCGTGTTGATGCTTCTGGCCCTTCCACATCTTCCATGAGCTCACATGTTTGTGTTCCCCACACTTGCATTATGTGAAAGAATCTGTGCTTAGGTCTCCTGAATGATAGTGATGCATATAACTATGTCCTCGAGGTTGAAGATACTACACAACACACTACAAGCACTGAAGCATCTCATGAAGATGTGCATCAAGGGCATAGAGAGCCATGGACTCCTACTGTTACGGTAAGGGTAAACAGTTCACTTTTTACATTGTATTTAATTTTAAACGTTTATATTTTTAGTAGAATTTTCTTATAATGATTTCCCACTTATTTTTTTTATCTGTTACATTTATGTTTAGTTGATGACAGAGGAGGAGATGGCATAGGTGGAGGGGTCCACGCTTTCGACCATATCATTTGGCCTTGACACTTCCACGATACATACGTTTTAATGTACTCATTGGTTTCCTTTTATTATAATAGTATATGTACATGTATTTTCTAATTTTTACGATCATCTTATTACATATTGATGCAGGTGTCACTAGTTTCCATTGGGGGGCAGTGTGAGGGGGTTTAGGCATCAGGTGTTGACAAGGGGAAGGTAATTAAGTAATTTAGTTTGTTTATGCATACATGTATACTTGTTAGTTGTGCGTACTCATTTTTAATTTACATGGTTTATTTGACAGAGGGTGGTGTCTGATGATGTCGTGAGACCCTTTCACCATGATAGAGTTGTACACACTAAATAGTGCACTTCTCTAAGTCATTACTTCCAAGGGAATCCATGAATGGAAAACTTTGAGAAAGTGACCTAGACCTCCCTAGGCATGGAGTCACAAGATTGTTTGAATATTGATCTCAGCTAGAGCTATTGAAGCATGCAACCTTTCTAGTAAACCACACAATGAGAGATTCAAAGAGACAAGGGCAAGACTGCCAATATCCTCAAGAATAAATATGAGAATGCAATGCAATGCAAGCTATACTAAGAATGAAGATGCAAGCTAAGCTATGGAAATGAAAATGAAAGTATTACAAACCCTTGCTAATTAAGCTATGTGAGCTAATCTAAAGCATAAAAGAAACTAAGCTAGATACCATGAAAGCTATGATGCAAGAAATGAAACTAGAATGCAAGAAATGATCTCCAAAAGCTCCAAAGTCTCCAAGAAATCCTACAGCATAAGGTTAGTATTCAAAAGATGGATCCTAGAATGAGAAGAGAGCTCTCCTTTTAAAGGAATTGAAAAGGAATGGACCATGGAGATTAAGAGGCAACAGATTTAATCAAGGGTGGAGCATCAAAGAGGAACAATCCATGTGCACAAATATCCTCCAATGAGAAAATAAGAGTTGACTTTTGTATCCATGACAAAAAGTGATTTTTTTCTTTTTATAAAATAAGAATAATGCTTTATCTATGCAACTTAGGATAAAAGGAAAAGTGGGGGATTTTTATTTAATAAAAGGGGAGGAAATTCCTTTTAAATAAATAAAGACTTTAGGATAAAATGGTTAGCCCATGGAAAATAATCAAAAATGATAAAATAGGATTTGATCAAGGAAATTGATATAATTGATAAAATGCTGATTTTTGAAAATATTGATTCAGGGATTTGATAAATTGTTGAATGGGGGCCCAAAGTCTAGGTGACCATTTTAGGGTACATACATTTGCCCCTCTTTGACTAATGTGAGATTGATTTGGGATCACATGCAGTCAAAGAATGAAATTGAAATGTGAGATCGATTTGGGATCACAAAACAATCCAGACATGTGTTCGACGGATGGGAACATATCAGGACAAAGATAAGCATAAGCTGACAAAGATAATCTAGAAGACAAGACCAACACTTGTATAGCTAGGTGATAATCAAGTCTCAAATAAGAGATAAGAATCTCAAGCAAAGCTGATTGATAAGTTGAATCAAAGATTAAAGCTGATAGGTACTGCCCCCTCGGAATCAAAATCGAAATCAAGTAGAGAAGAACAACAAATTGATAAACTTGATCAAGTCACTAGAAATCATAATCAAAGGTGAAAGATGATAGGATAACCATCAAGCCGTGAAGACATGCCCCAGTTTGACTAGGTTTGACTGAGAAAGATATAGGATAAAAATGAAGTCAAACCTTAGAGAGATGAAGTAGATGAAAATGAATGAAAGACTAGGAGTTTGAAAGAGATGGGGATGAATAAATAAAGATGCCCCAACAAAGATCGAAGGAGGCCTCAAATGGTCAACCAACTACGCAGAAGAGGGTGAAAGTTTTGAGATGAAATTTTAACTATCAAGATGAACTTAGATTTTGATTTCAATCCCAAAAATAGATCCAGGACGTCGAAATTAGCTAGGGGTGCAATTTTTGTGCAATTCTGAGATGTTTTGAAAATTAGGTCAAAAAGTTAAAATGTTATATAAGATGATAAGATTAACCCCTTTTGATGACAGGAAAAGGACGTGATGTGAAAGATACAGAGTGAAAGACATGAATGATGAGAAATGAAAGGTGAACGTAGTTGACCGACAAGTCCACAAAAGATGAAAGGAGAGCTCTCTCCATATGCATGATGCAAAACTAAACTAACATGAACCTAAAAATACAAGCTACTATGAAAAGTGGTTTACTTGCAAGGTTACAAAGCCATTAGACTCTAATATTCATCATCGAGCATTATTGGTAGCGTTGCAAGATCATACAATGCACACTAGTATGACTATGTGAATCTGAATATGATCTATATTAGATAAATATGTGGGAATCCCACCTAGGCATCAAAGACATATAGGTCAATGATTACTAGTGCAGTGAGATTACCTAAGTTTAATATGGCAAGATTATACTCGCATCGAGACACAAGGAAGGTCAAGATGGCTATAAGTATGCACTTGCAAAAACAGTCAAGGATAATACCTTGTAGACCCTAATGCCAAGTGGAACAAGCATAAATGCTAATGACAGTTAGGACCAACAAAATATACCCACAAGCACAAAAAGCAATAAAACATGTCCTCATGCCCCTAGTCTTCTAGCTTAGCATCATCGAAAACTTCTTAGGGAGAGAACACTCATCAAAGAAATCATCATAGACAGCACACAAAGAAATAAAGTCAAACAAGTCTCAGCAAGTCAAACGTTTAAGTGCGTGTGTGTAGGTCATAGAGTCAAACTTTGAGTATCACATCTGCAAATGAGAAATACCATATCATGCTAGATTGCGAGTAAGATATCTGATAAGTGTTGAGAAATACTTGACGCTAGGGTAGTGTTGAAAAACATAGTTTGGGGGTGGTGTTAAAAAAACACCGTTTGTAGGATGTCCTAAAGACCAACGCATCCTAGAGACCAAAGCTAACACAGTTATGCCCCCTGGATAAAGACAAGTATCAATTCCAAACCAAGGCAACAAGGTCAAGGCATGATGGAAAAAGGCTAAGTGTCGAGGACGCATGTTAAGAAATAAGGGTGCAAAGGCCTCAAGTAGCGTCTGTTTCCAGGTTTTCACCACTTGGAGATTTATTTTTTATTTTTTTTTATTTTTCAATTTTTTTGCATTTTTGCTACCAAGGCGCCTGTTTCTAGGTTTTCACCAAGGCACTTTTTCTATTTTTTTGAATTTTTTGCATTTTTTGATTTTTTTGTATTTTTTCAGGACTTTATATGCTTTTTAGGGTTTTTTCAGCATCATATATGAATTTTTTTAGAATTTTTTCAGGATCATAAAATATGTACAAGGGATGCCCCCAGACAGAATAGGCATCATGGATAGAACTTCTTGAGGTGCAAAACATTGATAGGATCAGAGAGCTGTTCCTCCTCTGGATTAGATAGTAAATAAGCACCTATAGCAAAAGCTACAGTAATGATGTATGGTCCAAGCCAATTAGGTTCAAATTTCCCCTTTTGCTCTCTATGTTGTTGGTTCTTAGGGTTTTCTCGTAGGACAAGATCCCCCACTTGAAATTCTCTAAGGTGAACCTTCCTATTGAATGCTTTGGACATACACTTTTGGTAAACTCTCATGTGATCAAAATATACTTTACTCTTTTCATCTAGAAGTTCCAGTTCTTTTAACCTCATAGCGCGGTAGTCTTCATCTGTCACTAGACCTTTAAGGGAAACTCTAAGAGAAGGAATCTCCACCTCTAAAGGTAACACTGCTTCAACACCATAAGTGAGGGAAAAAGGAGTAGCCCCTGTTGGAGTACGAATACTCATTCTATAGGCCCACAAGGCCAAATTTATTTGTAGATGCCAATCTCTACCATTCTTGTGAATTGTTCTATGGAGAATCTTGAGAATGGTCTTATTCGAAGCCTCTGCTTGTCCATTTCCTTGTGGGAAGTAAATGGAGGACCAATGCTATTTTATCTTGAATTTCTTGCAGAGATGTTTAAGGTCCTTATTTTTAAACTAACCTCCATTGTCAGTGATTATTTTAGAAGGCACTCCATATCGACAGATGATATGGTTCAGAATAAACAAAGAAACTGTCTTGCATGAGGCAATAGAAAGTGGGATAGCTTCTACCCATTTGGTAAAGTAATCAGTAGCAGTGATAATGAATTTGTGTCCACCTGATGAGTTGGGATGAATCTGCCCAACAAGGTCAAAGGCCCAGCACTAAAATGGCCAATGGGAAATAGAAGGAATAAGCTCCCTGCCTGGAGCATGTATCAGGTTTCCATGTTTCTGACACTTTTCACAAGATTTACCAAAAGCTACTGCATCTGTCTACATGGTAGGCCAATAGTACCCCACCCTAAGCAACCTTTGGGTCATGGCAAGACCATTAGAATGTCCTCCACAAATGCCCTCATGAATGTCGACTAACGCTTGGTTGGACTCATCCTTTTCCAAACACCTAAGAAGTGTCCCATCTAAACCCCTCCTATACAGGTCACCAGAGATAAGGGTGTGGCGAGAGGCATTTCAGGTTAGGTTTCTTTGTTTAGAATGATTGAAGGTTTTGGGAATAGTACCATCATGGAGGTATGAGTAAATGGCACCGTAGTGGGATGACTCATGGCTGATAAGGGTACAAACAACTTGGATTTCTTGGGAGTCATAGATAGGGTAACGTAGTTCTTCCACCAGGAATTCAAATCTGGACTCATGCTGTTCTAGCTGAAGAAGTGAAGCCAGTGTAGCCATAGCATCAACTGATTTGTTCTCTACTCTAGGGATTTGTTGAAATATAACAAAG
This sequence comes from Chamaecyparis obtusa, assembly GCA_027943335.1. NCBI lineage: Eukaryota > Viridiplantae > Streptophyta > Pinopsida > Cupressales > Cupressaceae > Chamaecyparis > Chamaecyparis obtusa. Next base: position 194,731 of record BSBK01000316.1, on the reverse strand, counting down.
GTAAAGTATCGTTGCAATGAATCAACCATTTTTTTGTAAGGTACCAATTTTTCATCTTTGGATTGATATTCTTCATTAACTTGGTTGATAATTAATTGCGAATCCCCCTAAAATATGCAGCTCTGTGATTCCCCACTCTATAGCCATTTTGAGTCCATTTGTCAAAGCTTCATACTCAGCAATGTTATTTGTGTATGGGAACAATAGTTTGTAGGACTTAGGGATTGTATACTGATGAGGAGAAACAAATAACACTCCTGCACCTGAACCATTTTGCATGAAAGAGCCATCAAAGAACATCTTCCATGTTCTTGTAGTCATGTACATTATGTGCTCATCTGGAAATTCAACTTGAATTGGTGTTTTATCCCGAATTGGAAAATCAACCAATTGGTCTGTAATGGCTTGTCCTTTTATAGCCTTACACTCAACATACTCTATGTCAAATTCTGATAAGATCATCATCCACTTAGAAAGTCTACCTGTGAGAGCAGCCTTACCAAGCTAATATTTGAGAGGATCAATTTTTGCAATGAGGTGTATTGTATGTGCAAGCATGTAATGTTGCAACTTTTTGGAAGCAAACACCACCACTAGGCAATATTTTTCAATACTAGTGTAGTTAACCTTGTGTGCTAAATTATTGTCACACTTCTATGAATCTTTACATGCAAGGAAACTCAAGAATGAGCCCTCACAAATTGATCCATAGCTCTCTATGCATGGAGTTGCAAGATTATGGATTTGCTCTCATCGAGAGCTATGAAGCATATGACCTTGCTAGTCAACCACACAATGAGAGATTCTAAATCAAAGACAAGGGAAACAATGCCAATATCTCCAATGAAATCCAAATGAATGCAAAATTAATCTAAGATGAGCATGCAAGTATGCAAATTAGGCTATGAAAATGGAAATGAAAGAGTTACAAACCCTCTAATTAAACTATGTGAGATTAATCTAAAACATGAAAGGAAATGATACCATGATGATTCAACTATGATGCAAGCTAAGATGTGATGTAGATGCAAGATGAATGCCAATGATGCTCCAAATCTTCAAAACTTGATGCAATAATGTCTCCAAAAGCTTCAAGATGACTTAGAAAACCTGTAGCATAACAATAGCATAAAATTCAAGTGTATGCAAAATGAAGAAGAAAGCTCTTCTTTTATAGAGAATGAGAATCAATGGACGATCAACATTAAGAGGCAAAAGACTTAATCAACGATGGAGAAAAATAGAAGCTTGATCCTTGTGCACAAATATCCTCCAATAAGAAAATAGGAGTTGACTTTAGTGTCCATATGAGACAAAAAATACTTTTTCTCTTTTTATAAAATAAGAATAATGCTTTATTTGTGCAACATAGGATAAGAAGAAAAGTGGGAATTTTTTATTTAAATAAAAGGGGAGGAAATTCCTTTTAATTAAATAAAGGCTTAGGATAAAGTGATTTTATTATTTAATTAAAAGATATTTTTAATTAATTAAAAGGGAGCATGTTCTCTTAATTAAATAATTTTTTATTTTTTTCTCTTTTAAATTAAATAAGGCTCAAACCTTAGGAAATATTAAATTGATTATGATTTGATCAAGGAAATTGATATAATTGATATTGTTGATATTTGAAAATATTGATTCAGGGATTTGATAAATTGCTAAATGGGGGCCCAAAGTCTAGGCGACCATTTTAGGGTGCATACATTTGCCCCTCTTTGACTAATGTGAGATCGATTTGGGATCACATGCAATCAAAGAATGAAGTTGAAATGTGAGATCAATTTGAGATCACAAAACAACTCAAATGTGAGGTCGATTCGGGATCACATCCGGACAAAACATAAACAAAAGATTCTGGACATGAGGTCGATTTGGGATCATATCCAAAATAAGAGATAAGAATCTCAAGCTTGAGTGAAAGCTCACAAAAAGATAGTTGAATCAAGAAAATCAAGGAATCAATGATTAAAATCCAATAGGTACTGCCCCCTCGGAATCGAAATCGAAATCAGGTAGAGGAGAAGCAAAAAATTGATAAAGATGATCAAATCATAATGAAATCACAATCAAAGATAAATGATAACAAGATAACCATTAGACAGTGAAAACATGCCCCAGTGATGAATTAGAAGAAAATAAGTGGGGTAAATGAAAGACTAGAAGTTTGAAAGACATGAAAAGAAAGAAATTCCATCAAAGATCGAAGAATTATGCCTCAAAAGGTCAATCAACTGCATAGAAGAATGAGAAAACTTGGAAACACGACTTGGATTTCAATTTTGAGTCCAAAAATGGATAGAAAATGATGAGATATGAAAGACTAGAAATGAAAGATATGATCAAGAAGAATCAGAAAATGAGCACAGTTGACCAACTAGTCCATAGATGATAAAAATGAGAGCTCTCTCTATATGCAAGATGCAAAAACTAAACTATGATGAACCTAAGAATGCAAGTTACTATGAAAGTGGTTGACTTGCAAGGTCACAATGCCTATAAACATCTAATTATCATCATCGAGCATTATTGGTAGCATCGTAAGATCATACAATGCACACTAGCATAACTATGTGGATATGAATATAATCTTTATTAGATAGAAATGTGAAAATCCCACCTAGGCATCAAAGACATGGAGGTCAAGATGACTAATGTAGTGAGATTACCTAAGTTTGATATGGCGAGATTATGCTTGTATCAAGACACATGAAAGTCAGGATAACTAGAAGCATGCACTTGCAAAACAGTCAAGGATAATACCTTGTCAATCCATAGTGTCAAGTAAGACCAACATAAATGTTTATGACAGTTAGGATCAAAAAAATATACCCATAAGTAGATAAAGAAAGAAAACATGTTCTCATATCCTCAGTCTTCTAGCTATGCATCATCGAAAACTTCTCAGGGAGAGACCACTCATCAAAGAAATCCTCATAGACAACACACAAAGAAAAATAAAGTCAACATATCTCAAGCGAGTTGATTGTCTAAGTGCGTGTGTGTTGGTCATAGAGTCAGACTCTGGTTATCACATCTATCAATGAGAAATATTGCATCATACTTAGACTATTGGGTAAGACATCTGATAAGTGTTAAGAAACACTCGATGCAAGGATAGTGTTGAAAAACACTGTCTGGGGTGGTGTTGAAAAACACCTGTTGTGAAATGCCCCAAGAGACAAATGCACCTAAAGGACCTATGCTAACAGTTATCCCCCCTAGACAAAGATAAAGACCAATTCCATACTATGCCAAATAAGGTCAAGACATGATGGAGAAAGATTCAGTGTCGAGGACACATGCTAACAAATAGGAGTGCAAAGGCCTCAAGTAGCGCCTGTTTCCAGGTTTTCACCACTTGGAATCTTTTTCTATTTTTTGATTTGTTTTCTTTTTTTTGTATTTTTGCTACCAAGGTGCCTGTTTCCAAGTTTTCACCAAGGCACTTTTTCTATGTTTTTTTAAATTTTTTGCATTTTTTAATTTTTTTGTATTTTTTCAGGACTTTATATGCTTTTTAGGATTTTTTCAACATCATATATGAATTTGTTTGGTATTTTTTCAGGATCATAAAATATGTACAAAGGATGCCCCCAGACAAAATGGGCATCAAACTCTTTAAGCAAGATCACATCGTGCAATTCCAAAATGTGGCAAGGTGAGGGACAAGATAGATGAGCAAGCTGGTGAATGAGATGGAAGACAAGAGAATGAAGGCAAATGGAGGGAAGAAATCATCAAGGTCAAACTCCTCAAGAGTACCCAAGCTAGGGAAAAAATTGTCATGTAAAGCACATTTGGACAAACAATGAAAGACCAGCATAGGATAAGTCACAAAAGCGCACTGCAAAAGAAGGAAGGGATGCAATCCAAAGGAGTAGACATGTCAAGAGGCTTCATAGCATCATGTTTTACTCTTTTTTTTAGATCAAGACCAAGGGGGAAAAGGATAGCGAAAGGCTAGAATGAATGGAGGAAATAAATATGAAGGCTAAACATGAATGGAATGAAAGCAAAATCATCGTAAGATAGCTCACAAGATAGCCAAATGTTTTTGTATAGTTCAACATTGTCAAGATCAAAGATGGAATGAAATGGATGAAACATGTAGAAGAACTACGCATGATGCCTGATTACTAAGTTTTCATCACGGTACTTATCTAAGGCACCAAAAGGGAGTGGTTTTCACCATAGGATGAATTTATTTCCCTTTACTTTTCTTACCAAGGCGTCTATTTTTAGGTTTTCACCAAGGCACATTTTTAATTTTTTCATCATTTTTTTATTTTCTTTTTGAATTTTTTTAAAATTTTTTTGGAAGAAGGCAAGCTTTTTAGATAATGCTCCTTGAAAGGATAAACCATGATATGTCAAGGATTCAAAATGATATGCTCAAAGATGCTGATAGGGAAAGAAAAATGGAAGAGAAAAATGGAGGATAAGGCTTTATGTAAAGCGAGTGAGGTTGGAAGATAGGAGGAATAGGCAAATGAGGAAAAAGGATAGAAGGTAGAAGGATAACGAATGGAAGGATTGTGAAAGGGTAGATGGAAAAGAAGGCAAGATCAACATCAACACACACCTTGAAGGGTGGTGAGAGGGTGGAGGAAATGTGAATGAAAGAATACGAGAAGGAATATGGTGAATGTTTAGCAGAGGTTGTAGTTCAAGTGCATGGAATGGAAGAATGTTTTTGGAAGAAGATAAAGTGGAAGCTTTTGGAAGCTTGAATGTCAACTTCACTTGTTGTTCAACATAAGACTCTCTTAAGAGAGACTTTGGAATCCATATAGCCGTAGGCTTTTCATTTTTTTTTGATGATTTAGAGAGAATATCTTCAATGATGGATTTTGGAACCCATACTTGTCTTGTAGTTTTCTTCTTAGATATCTTTTTTGACTTTATGCCTCCATGTCGATTAGAGTAGACATGGTGATCTTTTTTTTATTTATGGAGTCTTGTATTGCTTCTTTTTCTTGTATTAAACATTCAAGTTACTTCCAAAAGACTTGGGACTTATGGAAGAAGAAGGATATGATTGGTTTAGATGAGTTGGTGGATGAAAAGGATTCAAGGGTATGCATCTATGTTGATCTTGAGGAAAGATAGGAGATGGAGGGACGTAAGGACCCAAGATAGATGAAGAATTAGGAGAGTTAGGAGGGGAAAGTGAAGGGACATAAGGACCCAAGATGGAAGGCAGACGTGAAGCCCTTAGCAGTGGTGGAGGAGGAATAGGTCCAAGGATGGAAGTGGAAGATGCAAAAGGATAATCAATAAGTTCATCAGCATCTATATGACAACCAAGGACATCAACATCTTTAGAGTGAGCATTAGGATTTGCAATAGGATCATGAACATCTTGAATAGGAACAACTTCTTTGATAGGATTGTTCAGAGCTTGCAAAGACTCAAGAAGAGTAGAAAGCGGAAGCGAACATGGAATGGTAGAATAAGAAGATGGAAGACTTTGATCTTGACAAGGATCTTTGGATAGCATAAGCGTATCATTTTGCTTTGGATTTTTAATAGGCTTAACATTGGAAGTAATGACACCATTTTTAATAACCTTAATGGAAGTATCATCTTTGGAAAGCGCAAGTGTAGTAAGGTTATTTTGTTTATCAATAAGCTCAATGATGTGAGTAGTAGCTCGATCTTGCTTAGGAGAAGATTTAAGACATGGTGGAATGAATGAGGAAGGGCGTAAAGGATCGAAAGAACTATGAAATGAATGAGAGATATTATGAACATGATTGGATGACATGGAGGGTTCTTGATCTTGATCTTTCTTTATGTTCTTTTCTTTATCATTTTTAGAGTCCTCTTGACATGGAGCCACTTCTAAGGACAAGGAAGCAGGTTGGGATTGTATGGAAGACTTTGGAAGAGATGGTGAAGGACTAACTGAAGTAGGCATTACAACGCATGAAGACTTAGGCTCTTCAAATTTAGCATTATTGAAAGTATTCGCAGCCAAGTGAAGGTTAGCTTGAGTTTCTTTAAGAGGTAGCCCTTGAGGATAACTATAGGGAATCTCATGAAAAGCATTAGAAATTTTGTTGAATGAATGATTTGTGAAAGATTTGAAAGCTTTAGTAGATGTATGGGTATTGGATGAAGAAGGGGATGGAAGGGAACCATCACAAGACAAAAGTTTAGCATTAACATGATTTTGCTTGAGAGTGCAATCTTTATTTTCAGCATGAGAGTTCCTAAAGGAAGGATTCTTATAATATTTACGTTTCAAATCAGCATGGTGCATTTTATATTCTTCAACAATAGTAGCTAGATTATAATCAAGGTATTGTTCACAAAACTCATCAAAGTTTCTTTCAAAATTTGAATCATACGGATCACCATCATGATCTTTCCAATATAAGGACCAATTTTCAGTAAGCACAAGGACATGACTAGGAGACTCTTAGGAATAGAGGTGTCATAGGTATCACTACATTATCCATCATCATAGTCATCATAGGTGGGTGTGTCACTCTTTGTGGAAGAGGTATCACAAGGACTATCACATTGCTCATTATGGTATGTCTTGTGAAGAGAAGTAAGACTCTTTGAAGAAGTAGAAGAAGAATGAGATCGTGAAGAAGAGAAAATTGAAGACTTAGTGTAGGAAGAGGACTTGGATAATGAGGAATTCGAATAATGTTTAGAAGAGTCATGATAAGATTTGGAAGATGAAGAATGTGAATAGTGTTTAGAAGAATTGTGATAAGATTTAGAAGATGAAGAATGTGAATAATGTTTAGAAGAATCGTGATAAGATTTAGAATGTGAGGAATGATGAATTTATTATGATTTGATCAAAAAAATTGATATAATTGATATTGTTGATATTTGAAAATATTGATTCAGGGATTTGATAAATTGCTAAATGGGGGCCCAAAGTCTACGCTACCATTTTAGGGTGCATACAAAGCTCATATGACACAAGAGTATGACTGATGTGATAGATAGCTCTTTCTTTTCCAATATCATCAAGTTGAGCCAACAATGCCCCCAGGGAAGATTCTATTGCTGACACATATAATATGAGTGGTTTTCCTGGGATAGGAGGCATTAAAATTGGAGGATTTGCTAAGAATTGCTTGAGTTGGTCCATGCTTTTCTGACAATCTTCATTCCAGACACATTTAACCCCTTTGTGTAAAGTCTTGTTAAAGGGTTGAGCTTTATCGGCCAGTTGTGAAATAAACCTCCTTATAGATTGAAGGCATCCTTGAAGACTCCTCATTTGACTGATATTTTTGGAAGGGGACATATCCATTATTGTTTGAACTTTTTCTGGGTCCACCTCTATACCTTTAACAGAAATGATAAAGCCTAAGATTTTTCCAGAGGTGACTCCAAATGCACACTTTTTAGGATTTAATCTCAATTGAAACTATTTCATACGATCTAGAATTACTTCCAAATCACCTAGATGTGTATCCCTTTTTTTAGATTTTGCCAAGGTGTCATCCACATAATCTTCCATATTCTTATGCATCATGTCATGGAAGATGGTAGTCATAGCTCTTTGATAAGTAGCTCCTGCATTTTTAATCCAAATGGCATGACATTCCAGCAATAGGTTCCCCATGCACAAGTGAATGCAGTCTTTTCCTGGTCTTCAGGAGCTATTTTAATTTGATTATACCCAGAAAAGCCATCCATCAAAGAATAGATCTCATAACCCATAATCATGTCCACTATCATGTCTATGTTTGGAAGTGGCAAATCATCCTTTGGGCATGCTTTATTAAGATCTCTAAAATCTGTGCAGACACGAATGGACTTGTCATGTTTTGAAACTGGTACTATATTGGATATCCATTTGGCATAATCAATAGCTCTTATAAATCCTGCACTGAGGAGTTTTTCTAATTCAAATTTGACAAGAACAACTATGTGAGGATACATCTTCCTCAATTTTTGTTTTACTGGTTTGATACCTAGAGCAATAGACAAGTGGTGCATGATGAGATATGTATCCAATCCTGGCATGTCTGAGTAATTCCAAGCAAAATTAATTTTCTTTCTGTATGCACCCAAAAATGGTCGCCTAGACTTTGTGCCCCATTTATTTGATTTATTTATCTCTAAATCAGTTTTATCAATAATCAATATTTTTCAACACTATCAATTTCTTGATCAAATCCTAATTTCATCATTTTTTATTATTTTCCATGGGCTAACCATTTTATCCTAAAGTCTTTATTTAATTAAAAGGAATATTTCCTCCCCTTTTATTAAATAAAATCCCTCACTTTTCCTCTTATCCTAAGTTGCACAAATAAAGCATCATTCTTATTTTATAAAAAAGGGAAAAAACACTTTTTGTCTCATATGGACACAAAAGTCAACTCCTATTTTCTCATTGGAGGATATTTGTGCACAAGGATCAAGCTTCCATTTTTCTCCACCATTGATTAAGTCTTTTGCCTCTTAATCTCAATGGTCTATTTCACCTCATTTATTATAAAAGGAGAGCTCTCCTCCTCATTTTAGGATCATGTTTTTATACTATTGTTATGCTGTAGGTTTTCTAGGTCTATTTGGAGTTTTCTTGAAGACATTTTTGCATCCAAGCTTTGAAGATCTTTGTTGCATTTCATTTAGTCTCATATTTGCTTTCATAGTTGCATTAATAATGGCATTCTTAGTGTAGATTTCCTTTTATGCAATAGTTTAATCTCACATAGCCTAATTAGGAAGGTTGCAATCTTTGTACTTTCCTTTCATAGCATAATTTGTACTTGCACTTTCATAGAGTAATTTGCATACTCATATAGATTTGCATTGCATTGCATACATCTTGATTTCATTGGAGATATTGGCACTCTTGCCCTTGTCTTTGATTTGGAATCTCTCATTGTGTGGTTGACTAGCAAGGTCATGAGTTTATAGCTAGTTTATAGCTCTAGCTGAGAACAATTTTACAAATCTTGCAACTCCATGCATAGAGAGCTATGGATTGATTTGTGAGGGCTCATTATTGAGTATTCTTGCATGTAATGATTCATAGAACTGTGGTCACTTTTTCACCATACATTTCTAGTGCCCACCGTGGGGCAGAGTGGATAGACTTTGTCCTTTAGATTTGTTGCATTTTTGTGATTTTTCAAATTAATTTGCCCATATCCCGTATTCTCTATTTTCTATCTCAGAATATCGCGCGAGGCTTCTTAGGATTATTGTGTGACATTTCTCAGTATATGGGTGTGACACTTCTCACAGAGGAAGAATCACCCGCCTGTATTAAGTTTTGTCACCTGGTATCATGTGATCTGTCACCCGACTTTTATACAGGTTATCGCCCAGACCGATAAGTATCACCCGAATACAAAAAGCTCTATCGCACGATTCTGATGAAGTCTGAGGTATATCACCTAATACAGTAGAGAGCTAGGTTTTGAGTTTTATCATCTGAATTTGATCACATTTAGTTTGCTGGTTTACTTTACTACATTTAGATAGGTTTAATTTGCATTTCTTAGTCTAAATTGATCAGGTTTTTGCATTGCTTTCATTTAGATTTTGGTTTTCCTAACCCTAGTTGTCTAACAAGTTGTGGTTGTAGGAGCTTTGCTTGAAGGAGATTTCCATAAATTGCATGCTAAAGGGCTACTAACGGTTTGCAGGGCTGCCCAAAGCATAATCAAAAGTAAAAAAGAAAAATCTTCAAGTGTTTGTGATTTATTTCCTTTCAAGTGTGGCATTTACTAATTATTTTAGGAACTTTAATACCTTGTGAAAGAGATTTTGAGGTGGTAGGAGAAGTATGCTCTTCACCTTTAGGTGAACCAGAAAATCTTGACCCATCTTAAGGTTTTGGAAGCAAGGGGGTAATTGAATTTGCTTGGTGTGTTTGGGAGAAGTTTTTGAGATAGGGGAGTATGCTCTTCACCCTTGTGGTGAACCAAAAACCTTGAACCTCAAAAATCATTCATTCTTTGTTTAGTTTAGGATCCTTTAGCGGGCCTACTCTTGAGCAATCAAGAGGAATGACCCAAGTGGGGACAAGCCTTTTGCCAGCTATTCTGACTCACTATAATCTCAAGGCTATCGAGGACACAAAACCTTGGTAGACATAACACTTGTCTTCGCTTGATGTGAGTAGCTAATGGGATTGCAACCATGGGGAAAGCATTGAGCAAGAATTCTTAAGGTACTCTTGAGGCCGCGAGGTCCTAGTCCTCTATGAGGAGCAAGAGGGGTGTTATGAACGGAAGCCCTTACTAAGAACCATAGGTTAGAAGCCACCTTTATTTAGCCGCTTATCTTCTTAGTGCAAGGATTGATCCAAGTGGACTAACCCGGATCACCCCAAGATACTCACCATATGTGTTCCTTTGGTTGTGTTATTTGACACTTCCATGACAAAGCCAATATCTCTTGTGGGCAACCACTTGGTGTGAGGCGAGGGGGCATCAAGTTGTGGGCTAAGTTGGTAAGTATTGAGCCTTGTCTTGTAGGTAGATATTGCTTGAAGTGTTTTTGAATGTGCTAAACCAATGTAAACATTCTTGCATATAAACAATCGGTAGCTTCCATAGGGTGCAATTTTACTTTTTGAATATCACAAGTGTTTGTCTTGGCAAGGTTTCTTTTGCCCTTGTTTCAAGTGTTTGGAGACATGTTTGATCCCCTACTATTTGCAAACCTATCCAATTGCTGTTGAATTTGTGATTGACATCATACATTTTCACCTTAACATTCAGAAAATCCAAGATCAGACCTTAAAACTTGAAATTTTGCACACATTTGGTCAAAAACTACATCAACATCGCCTGCTTAAGAGAGAAACATCGTACGATACATTGCGCTGGACTGTGTCACCTATCATTGGTTAAGTCTGTCACCTGGCTATTACCAGGTTTGTCACCTGGTAAAAAAATGAAATATCACCTAGTATTAGGTATATCGCCTAGTTTGCCTAGAGTGTGTCGCCTGAGAATTTTCAGCAATATTCTCAATTTCAGTCATTAAGTTGCCTTTAGTACGACTTGACCTTTGAGTAGGCTATCTGACCTTACTGTTAGAGACCTGTTTTGACTACAAATTTTTGATTCTAGCCTTCTAGGGACCATTTCAATTGATTTGCAAGGTTGTCTTGGAAATAATTTGTCAAGTTAGAGAGTTATTCCTACTAAAAAGTTTGTCTTTAGAATTGTTGATTACACCCTTGGAGAATTTGGATCCTATTATTGTCCAATTCATTTTCAATTTTAATTTTGGCTAAGTCCAACCTCTTGATTCAAAAGTGCAAGGGTATTCACCCTTTGATTTGAAGCACCTCTTTGATAGTGTTGGTGACATCTTTTATTTTCTATCTTTTCATTTTCTCTTTGGACAATAGAGAATCTCAATTATCCTAGGTTGGAATTGACACTTTGAGAGATTGACCTATCACTTAGAGTTTTTTTCTTTCATGTCAGTTACTACAAGATATCAAGTGAATCAAGGGAAAAGACCCCCAATTATCTTTAATTAGTTACCACCAGTTAGAACACATCAACAACGTAAAGAAAAGGAACCCCTCTTTGATCAGTCCCCTAGGAGTCAACTAGAGGTTGAGGCTAATCCTTGTGAGGAAGGTACACCTAAGACACACTACTCATCAGGCACAAACATGGTTTTCTCAAACATCAAGAATTCTAGAGAAGATATCAACCGCAATCTTCAAGAAATGTTTTCAAGTTTCAAACATAATGATGATGATGACCTCAGATATAGTCCACCAAGGTCACCTCATGATAAATCAAGATATTGGGATCCTCAACAAAGAGCAAAAAGACACCATAGGCATAGTCCTTCAGAGTCAGGATCCCCACAACATACTGATTACAACAATGATTTAGAATACCATGTCAATGCGGCCAAATTACTCATGCTAGATTGAGGGCTATTGAAAAAGCTAAGCAAGCTTATAGAGATGAACAAGCCACGAAATAAGAGAAACTTAGGAGATTAGAAGAAGAAGAGAAAGTCTTGTTAGAAATGAAGAAAAGAGCATTGCAAGAAGAAGAAGATAGGTTGTATGCACGACAACTTCAAAGATAATTTGATGGAAGGAGGACTAATGGTGGAACCAATTCTCCACCATCAACACCCTCTCAAAGTCCTAAGACTAGAAGGAGGTCTAGGACACCCTCAAGATCACCAAGTCCAAGAGGAAGAAGAGTTTCAAGAGTTGATCACAATAGGAGAAATTCACCTCCTAGACTTTCTAGACAAGACCCCCAAAGAGCACATCATACTTCACAACATGGGGGGAGGTATGTTAATTTGGACACCTTAGACTTCATGGCTATTCAACAAGAACCTTCATTTCAAGCCTACGTCGAAAGGTATGTGGAACAGAATAAAGATCAATTGCTAGAAAGTCTAATTAATAAGGGTGCAAGAGTCCCCTTTGATTTTGATGTGGATAGAAAGGTAAAGAAGCAAGATCCATCCACAAATGAAGTGATCAAACAATTGCAAAGAGATGTGGACAACATGAGAGCTCCCAAGAGTACTTTCAACTTGGATTCTATTTGTCCCAATCCTATTGACAAGAGTGTTGTAATGATTGATTTTCCTAAGAAGGTGGAGTTTCCTACCTATGATAAATATGATGGCATTGGTGACCCTCATGATCACGTAAGGAAATTTTATATCATGAGCTTCTCTTTCCACCATGAGGATTCATACTTAATGAGATTTTTCCCTAGAAGTCTCAAGGGACAAGCTATGGAGTGGTTCACTAACCTTACTCCACCAGTTAAAACATTTAAGGAGCTTGTGGAAAGGTTTGTACAACATTTTGCCTATAATTTGACACGATCAGTTACCATGCTTGATTTGTGTAAACTGAAGCAAAATCAAGGAGAGTCATTTGTTGCATTCTTGCAAAGGTGGAGACATTTATGCGCAAAATACCCAAGGACAATCCCTGAAGAGGAGAGAATTGACATTATTGTGAGCAATTTGGTTCTAGAACTAAGATATGAAGTTAGAAAGATTCCTTTCAACTCTTTTGACACTATGGTTGAAGTCTCTTGTCACATTGAAGATGTTTTAAAAGAGCAAGGAATTTTGGCTAAATCAACAAACAATAGCAATAGCCAAAACAACAACAATAACCATGGAAATCAGGACAAGAAAAATAACTATTGGAATAAGAATAAGAAAGTGGTTAATGATGGTGTTGTTGATGCACCTCAACCTAAAAGTGAAGTCCTTAATCTTTCCAAGGTGGTACAAGCCATGAAACTTCAAATGTCTTCAGAGCAACAAGATGGCAAACCAAAGTATCAAGGAAAGGCAAAAATAGAGAAAAGGCAATTTACAAAACTTGGGGATTCCTATGCGGACATCTTTAAGACACTCATTGCTCATAATTTAGTACAACCTCAAGAACCTTTGAAATTACACATTCTAGATCCAAAACCATATTGGTGGAATGAGAAGGCATATTGTGTGTATCACAATGGAATTGGACATGATATAGAGAACTGTTTCAAAATCAAACATCTTGTCCAAGACCTCATTGAGAATGGTAGATTGCAAGTGGATGGTTTAACCTCAAATTCTAATCATAAGGCTTTTAAAGAACCCTTGCCAAAGTATGAGAAAGGAGAAGGTTCCAACAACAATAATAAGAATGGTAAGGAAACAATCAACTATACATACACTAAAGCTGATAATGTGATCAACATGCTTGAGGTGGTTGTAGAAAATGTTAATATGATGAGAAGAAAAGATTCTTATGATTATGATGATGATTCAAGGAAAATGCCTAAAGAAGGACCCATAGTTGTGTTGAGAGGACCTAACTCACATAGGGAGTCTCAGTCTCTTCATGCTATTACTAGGAGTCAAGTTAGTCAACCTCCTATTGTCATTAGAGGTCCTAACTCTAGCAAGTCTAAACAGCCAGTGAGAAAGGGTGTTCTTCCTAAGCCCACCATTGGTCCTAATTTGAACTATAACCTTGTTGATCAATTACAACAAACACCAGTGCAGATATCTATTTTTGAGCTTTTGGAATTGTCCCCAAGGCATCAGCATGTCCTTGAGGATGCTTTGCGAGCGGCTAGTGTCCCTAACAACTTAGATATTTATCAATTCCAGAATATGGTCAACCATTTGGCTAGCCCTCATTACCTCACTTTCTCAGAAGAAGATGACAAATCCATCAGTCACCCACATAACTTGGCCTTACACATAGAAGTCATGATTCATAAAACTCATGTTAGGCACGTATTGATAGATGGGGGTGCAGGGCTAAATATTTGTACCATGAGTTTGTTGAAGGCTCTAGGATATTTTGAAGAAGTCATCAACACGAGGAAAAAGATCACAATCAAGGCATACGATGAAGCAGAAAGAAGTTCCAAAGGATTAGCCATTTTGCCTATTTGCATTGGCCCAGTAGAAAAGGATATCTTATTTCAAATTGTTGATTTTGGACCTTTAGCCTACAACATTTTTCTTAGTAGGCCATGGATTCATGAAATGCAAGCAGTCCCATCAACATATCACCAGTGTGTTAAGTTTCCTCATAATGGTGTAGAAATTTGCATACCTGGAGATAGTACTTTGTTAGCTAATAACATTTCTATTGGATCACATATGCCTTTGAATAGGGAAGCTGACAGTTCTAGTATTCCACTTAAGCAATGTGAGGAGAAGTTTAAAACCATAGATCTTGGGATGGGAGATTATAAAATTGATTCTTTTACAAAATTGCCGATCTCTCCTAGGTCTTATGGGAAACCATCACCAGATTTGAAACCTTCATCATCGGCTATGACATTGTTTGGAAAGTTTGTGGAGTCTTTAGTTCCTATTCAGGAAGAGAAAGAGGAAGTTTCCGTAAGAGACTAGATCTACCATGAGGAAAAGTACCAACACAATGAAAATTTTTCTCCTTCACTTAAAGTTTATGGTAGAGGGTACACATTAGTGAAGAATATGGGATATCTGAGACATGGTCCCCTTAGTTATAGATTGGATGCCAAGTCTGAGCCATTGGATCATACTTTATTTGCACGATGCAACAAATCCATAATAGGTCTAGGTTTTGAAAGTGATAAACCAAAAGGTACTGTTGTCCTAGCTGCAACAGACAGTGATTCTGATTCTGAATACACACCTAATCTTTCTAACCAACAAGACATGATAGAAGATTGGGTGCCTTCAACTGATCTCCTTTAGGGGGAATTTCAAAATTTGACAATTGATAGTCCTCCTATCCCAGCTGCGACGAATAGGGACTATAGGAATGCTAGATTAGCCATGGAAGGTGTCATCACCTCAGCTGCAATGGGTGATAATGATTCAGATACTTTTATGGTTTAGCAAATTCCTAGAGAAGGGGAGACTCTTCAAAATTGTGAGGCTTCTACATCATGAGGCCCAAATGTTGAAAATTCAGAAACAAATTCACATGAGTTTGAATGGGATTCACTTTTAGATGCAACCATCGACTTGGATGTTGATGTTATTCAAGTCTATAATGCCCAACCCGATGCAG
Source organism: Chamaecyparis obtusa (assembly GCA_027943335.1). NCBI lineage: Eukaryota > Viridiplantae > Streptophyta > Pinopsida > Cupressales > Cupressaceae > Chamaecyparis > Chamaecyparis obtusa. Next base: position 179,208 of record BSBK01000316.1, on the reverse strand, counting down.
TTGATGAGCCTAGTGTAGGGATAGAGGATTGGACTCCTCGAATCACCTTAGTGAATGATACTTCGTTAGGATAGACGAACCCCAATTTAGGTACTTTAGAAGGGAACTTGATAAATCCTGAATATATGGTCACCAAAAATGACATCCATCACATTTACAATGTTGAACCAATCATAGACCTACCTATTGTCAACCACCATTTAATTGATTGGTCTTGAATTTCACAAGAGCCACAACTATTGAATTTGCAAAATGATTATGAGATCGCATGTTACCTTAATGCCATTGAGCCAGTAGTGTCTTCCACCAGTGAGCTAACTACAAGCATGACTCAGCCTGATATTAAGTACCTCAGTCATAAAATAAATGAAAAAAAGAAGAAGAATAGGTGTTCTGATGGCGAAAACCAATTTGTGGCGATATCAAAACTGAAAATAGTAAAAAGAAATGACGTATCCAAGGGTGAAAACCTTTTTGAGGCACCTAAGGATGAGGTACTTAATAAATTGCCCAGTTATTTTCAGGACAGATCCTCAGTGTTGATTGAGCCAACAAAGCCAGTAAATTTGAATTCAGAAGAAGCCCCTCAGATTGTTCATCTTGCTCAGTCCTTGTTAGAGGAAGGAACTAAGGCATATGTGCAATTCCTACAAAAGAAAAAAATCAATTTTGCATGGACATATTCAAACATGCCAGGACTTGACACTAATCTTATTATGCATCATCTATCTATAGCTCCAGGAATAAAACCTGTGAAATAGAGACTCCAAAAAATGCATCCACATGTAGCTCTCCTTGTCAAAGAAGAATTAGAAAAAACTTTTGAGAGCTGGATTTATCAGATCATAGATTATGCAGAATGGATCTCAAACATAGTACCAGTTTCCAAACATGATGGGTCCATTCGTGTATGCACAGATTTTACAGATTTAAAAAAGGCATGCCCAAAGGATGATTTTCCACTTCCAAATATTGACATGATAGTGGACATGACAATAGGTTATGAAATATACTCTCTAATGGATGGATTTAGTGGATATAATCAGATTAAGATAGCACCCAAAGATCAAGAGAAAACAACATTCACTTGCGCATGGGGAACCTATTGTTGGAATGTCATGCCATTTGGATTAAAGAATGCAGGGGCTACCTATCAACGAGCTATGACAACTATATTTCATGACATGATGCATAAGAACATGGAAGATTATGTGGATGATACCTTGGAAAAATTAAAAAAAAGGGATACACACCTTACAGATTTGGAAGTGATTCCAGATCGAATGGAACAGTTTCAACTTAGGCTAAATCTCAAAAAGTGAGCATTTGGTGTCACCTCAGGCAAACTTTTAGGATTTATCATTTCAGCTAAAGGCATAGAGGTTGATCCCGAAAAAGTCCAAGCAATTCTAGATATGCCACCTCCTCAAAATATCAATCAAATCAGAAGTCTTCAGGGACGTCTTCAATCGATTAGGAGGTTTATTTCTTAGCTTGTAGATAGAGCGCAACCCTTTAATAAGACATTTCATAAGGGTGATTCTTGTGTTTGGAACGAGGATTGTCAAAAGAGCCTAGATCAGATCAAACAATACTTGGCTAATCCTCCGATCCTAATGCCTCCTATTCTAGGGAAACCATTGATCCTATATATTTTAGCTACAGACACTTCCCTGGGAGCATTGTTGGCTCAGTTAGATGAAAATGGAAAAGAAAGGGCCATATACTATATAATTCGTACCCTTGTGTCATATGAGGTCAATTACAATAACATTGATAAAGCTTGTCTTGTTGTGGTGTTTGCTTCCCAAAAGTTGCGACATTACATGCTAGCTCATACTACCCATTTAATTGCTAAGATTGATCCTCTAAAATATTTTCTTCGTAAGGCTGCTCTTACGGATAGGCTCGCTAAGTGGATGATGGTATTATCATAATTTGACATAGAGTACATTGAAAGAAAGGCCATAAAGGGGCAGGCTATTGCAGACCAACTTGCTGATTTTCCAGTTAAGGATAGCATGCCTATACAAGTTGAATTTCCTGATGAACGTATACTGCATGTCACATCTCGCACCTGGAAAATGTTCTTTAATGGCTCTAATATGCAAAATGGGTTAGGTGCAGGGATATTGTTTTTTTCTCCACATGGATATACTATACCAAAGTCTTACAAATTACTCTTTCCATGTACAAATAATATAGCAGAATATGAAGCATTAACAAATGGATTAAAGATGGCTATAGAATGGAATATCACTGAGTTGCATGCTTTTGGGGATTCACAATTGATAATTAATCAAGTCAATGAAGAGTATCAAACCAAAGATGACAAGTTAATACCCTATAAGAAGATGGTCGATTCTTTGAGACACTATTTCACTTTTGTGACATTTCAGCAAATCCCTAGGACAGACAACAAGGTTGCAGATGCTATGGCTACATTAGCTTCACTTTTGCAATTGGAGCAGCATGAGTCCCGATTTGAGTTCCTGGTGGAAGAACTACATTACCCTATCTTTGATTCACCTAAAATTCAAGTCATTTGTACCCTTGTCACACATGAGTCCTCCCGATATGGTGCTATCTATTCATATCTTCATGATGGCATCATCCCTGACACTTTCAACTATTTTGAACAAAGAAATCTCATCCGCAATGCCTCTCGCCACACCCTTATTTTCGGTGATCTGCATAGGAGGGGTTTTGATGGGATGCTTCTTAGGTGCTTGGAAAAGGAGGAATCTGACCAAGCGTTAGTTGACATTCATGAGGGCATTTGTGGTGGACATTCTAACGGTCTTGCCATGGCCCATCGATTGCTTAGGGCGGGGTATTATTGGCCCACAATGAAAATAGATGTAGTAGCTTTCTCTAAGTCTTGCGAGAAATGTCAAAAACATGGAAAATTGATTCACGCTCTAGGTAGGGAGCTAATTCCTTCTATTTCTCATTGGCCATTTCAGTGCTGGGCCTTTGACCTTGTTGGGAAAATTCACCCCAACTCATCAGGTGGACATAAGTTTATCATAACAGCTATTGATTATTTCACAAAATGGGTAGAGGCAATCCCTCTTTTTGTCGCCTCCGGCAAAACAATTTCACTCTTCATTCTGAATCATATTATTTGCTGATTTGGAGTGCCTTCTAAGATCATCACTGACAATGGAGGTCAATTCAAGAACAAGGACCTAAAGCATCTATGCAAGAAGTTTAAAATCAAGCAACATTGGTCCTCCATCTACTTTCCGTAGGGAAATGGACAAGCAGAAGCCTCTAATAAAACCATTCTTAAGATTCTTCATAGGACAGTACACAAGACTGGTAGGGATTGGCACTTACAAATTAATCCAGCACTATGGGCTTACAGAACAAGCATTCACACACCTACAAGAGCCACTCCTTTTGCACTTACTTATGGCACTGAAGCGATATTACCTTTAGAAGTAGAGATCCCTTCACTCAGAGTCTCTCTCAAAGGTTTGATTATAGATGAGGATTACTGTGCCATGAGGTTACAGGAATTACAACTTCTAGATGAAAAGCGTAAGGCTTCATTTGATCATATGAGAGTCTATCAGAAGCGTATGTCCAAGGAATTCAACAAGAAGGTTCACCCTAGAGAGTTTCAAATAGGTGATCTTGTTTTGCGAGAGAATCCTAAGAACCAATAGAACAGAGAACAAAAGGGTAAATTTGAACCCAATTGGCTTGGACCATACATTATTACAACTTTTGGTACAGGTGCATATTTACTATCGAATGAAGATGGAGAACAGCTCCCTGAGCCCATCAACATTTTGCACATAAAGAAGTTCTATCCTTGATGCCTGTTTCTGTCTGGGGGCATCCTTTGTACATATTTTATTGTTCCTGAAAAAATCCCCAAAAAATGATATATTGTCAAAAAAATCCTAAAAAGTATAAAAAGTCCTGAAAAAAAAAGAAGAAAAAGTGCCTTGGTGAAAACTTGGAAACAGGTGCCTTGGTAGCAAAAATACAAAAAAATGAAAAAAAAAGAGAAAAATTGCAATAAAAATCCAAGTGGTGAAAACCTGGAAAAAAGCGCTACTTGAGGCCGTTGCACTACTATCTATTAGCATGCATCCTCGACACTAAACCTTTCTCCATCATACCCTGACCTTATTTGACTTGGTCTGGAATTGGTCTTTGTCTTTGTCTAGGGGGCATACCTATTAGCATAGGTCCTTTAGGTGCATTTGTCTCTTGGGGCATTTCACAACAGGTGTTTTTCAACACCACCCCAAACAGTGTTTTTCAACACTACCCTAGCGTCGAGTGTTTCTCAACACTTATCAGGTGTCTTACCTACTAGTCTAGTATGATGCAATATTGCTCATTTGCAGATGTGATAATCAAAGTTTGACTCTATGACCAACACACATGCACTTAAACAATCAACTCCCTGAGATATGTTGACTTTATTTTTCTTTGTGTGCTGTCTACGAGGATTTCTTTGATGAGTGTTTTCTCCTGGAGAAGTTTTTGATGATGCATAGCTAGAAGACTAAGGGTATGAGAACATGTTTTATTTCTTTATCTTCTTGTGGGTATATTTTGTTGATCCTGACTGTCATGAGCATTTATGCTGGTCTTAATTGACACTATAGATTGACAAGGTATTATCCTTGACTATTTTGCGAGTGCATGCTTCTAGTTATCCTGACTTTCATGTGTCTTGATACAAGCATAATCTCACCATATCAAACTTAGGTAATTTCACTACATTAGTCATCTTGACCTCCATGTCTTTGATGCCTAGGTGGGATTTCCACATTTCTATCTGATAAAGATCATATTCATATCCACATAGTTATGCTAGTGTGCATTGTATGATCTTATGATGCTACCAATAATGCTCGATGATGATAATTAGATGTGTATTAGCATTGTGACCTTGCAAGTCAACCACTTTCATAGTAGTTTGCATTTTTAGGTTCATGTTAGTTTAGTTTTGCATCTTGCATATGGAGAGAGCTCTCCTTTTCATCTTACGTGGACCTTTTGGTCAACTACGCTCACCTTCCACTTCCTCTCGATCATGTCTTTCAATTCTTGTCTTTCATCTCACATCCTTTTCTATGAAATTTTCACCCTTTATATAACATTTTGACTTTTTGACCTAATTTTTAGAACACCTCAGAATTGCGCAAAAATTGCACCCCTAGCTAATTTTGACGTCTTGGATCCATTTTCGGACTCAAAATCAAAATGCAAGGTCATCTTGATAGTCAAAATCATGTTTCAAATCTTCTCCCTCTTCTGCGCAGTTGACAAACCCTTTTGAGGCATAATTCTTCAATCTTTGATGGAATTTCTTCCTTTCCATGTCTCTCAATTTTCTAGTCTTTCATTCGCCCTACTTCTTTTCTTCTAATTCATCACTGGGGCATGTTTCATTGCTTAATGGTTATCTTATTGGCCTTATCTTCTATTGTGATTGATTATGATTTGATCAAATCTTTATCACTTTTCTATTCTCCTCTACCTGATTTCGATTTCAATTTCGAGGGGGAAATACCTATGGGATTCTCATACCTGATTCTTTTGATTCTCTTAATTCAGACATCTTTGGTGAGCTTTCACTCAAGCTTGAGATTCTTATCTCTTATTTTGGATATGATCCAAAATCGACCTCATGTCCAAAATCCTTTGTCTATGTTTGTCCAGGTGTGATCCCGAATCGACCTCACATCTAAGTTGTTTTGTGATCCCAAATCGATCTCACATTTCAACTTCATTCTTTGACTGCATGTGATCCCAAATCGATCTCACATTAGTCAAAGAGGGGCAAATGTATGCACCCAAAAATGGTCCCCTAGACTTTGGGCCCCATTTATTTGATTTATTTATCTCTGAATCAGTTTTATCAATAATCAATATTTTTCAACACTATCAATTTCTTGATCAAATCCTAATTTCATCATTTTTTATTATTTTCCATGGGCTAACCATTTTATCCTAAAGTCTTTATTTAATTAAAAGGAATATTTCCTCCCCTTTTATTAAATAAAATCCCTCACTTTTCCTCTTATCCTAAGTTGCACAAATAAAGCATCATTCTTATTTTATAAAAAAAGGGAAAAAAACACTTTTTGTCTCATATGGACACAAAAGTCAACTCCTATTTTCTCATTGGAGGATATTTGTGCACAAGGATCAAGCTTCCATTTTTCTCCACCGTTGATTAAGTCTTTTGCCTCTTAATCTCAATGGTCCATTTCATCTCATTTCTTATAAAAGGAGAGCTCTCCTCCTCATTTTAGGATCATGTTTTTATACTATTGTTATGCTGCAGGTTTTCTAGGTCTATTTGGAGCTTTCTTGAAGACATTTTTGCATCCAAGCTTTGAAGATCTTTGTTGCATTTCATTTAGTCTCATATTTGCTTTCATATTTGCATTGATAATGGCCTTCTTAGTGTAGATTTCCTTTTATGCAATAGTTTAATCTCACATAGCCTAATTAGGAAGGTTGTAATATTTGTACTTTCCTTTCATAGCATAATTTGTACTTGCACTTTCATAGAGTAATTTGCATACTCATATAGATTTGCATTGCATTGCATACATCTTGATTTCATTGGAGATATTGGTACTCTTGCCTTTGTCTTTGATTTGGAATCTCTCATTGTGTGGTTGACTAGCAAGGTCATGAGTTTATAGCTCTAGCTTAGAGCAATTTTACAAATCTTGCAACTCCATGCATAGAGAGCTATGGATCGATTTGTGAGGGCTCATTCTTAAGTATTCTTGCATGTAATGATTCATAGAAGTGTGGTCACTTTTTCACCATATGCTTTCTTTGCAGAAACTCAATGTAGGCTTCTTTTTCCTATGTTGATAGAGACTGAGCTAAGTGCACAATTTGTGAAGCCTCTGATGTATTCAAATTAACTGGCTGTGTAGGCTCAATAAGCGCTGAAGACCTATCCTAAAAGTAACTTGGAAGATGATCAAGAACCTCATCCTTGGGTGCCTCAGAGAGGTTTTCACCCTCAGATACATCCTTTATTTTTACTTTTTTAGGTTCTGACACTGCCACATAGTGGTTTTCACCATCAAAACTCTTACTCTTTTTTTCTTTTCTTTTCATTTTACGACTAAGGTACTTGATATCTAGTTCTGTCATGCTTGTAGTTGGTTTGTTGGTGGAAGAGACTATAGGTTCAAGGGCATTTAGGTAGCACGCTATCTCATAGTCATTTTGGAAAGTTAGGAGTCAAGGCTCTTGATAGCGCCGAGACCAATCAATTAGGTGAGGATTGGCAAGGGGTAGATCAATGACTGGTTTAATATTTTGTATGCGAATGGTATCATCTCTAGTGATTACAGAGTTAGGATCCATCAAGTATCCCTCTAAGGTACCCAAATCAGGACTTATCCTACCAAGTGAAGCATCATCCACTAAAGCGACTCACGAATTCCAATCTTCTAATCCTACACTAGACTTGTTAGCTACCTCAGGTTGGGAACCATATGTATGGACAACATCAATGTCCATGTCAACTGTAGAACAATCAGAAAGAGTCTCCCACTCATACTCATGTGAGTCTGTATCTGAATCCTGGCTGGGATGTTTACACCAAGCATGCTTTTTAGGCCTTGAGGTAGATTCTTTGATGTCACCAAGGGTAACACCTTCTTGAATGCCATTTGTGTATTGATGTTCTTGAATAGGGTCCTCAACATGATCTTCAATAGTGGATTGTTCCTATTCTAGGTTTGAAATTGTTGGATTGATAACTGGAGCATCTAAATCTCCCCAAAGGAGATTGGTGGAAGGGACCCAATCTTCACACCTATCTTTTTGATTTTGCAAATTGGGTATGTAGTGAGATTCATCTTCACTATCCGTCACAGTAAGGATATGAGCATTTTTCTTATTTTGACTTTCAAAACCTAGGCCAACTATTGTCTTAACTCTATGGCCAAAGCGAGCATGATTGAGTGGCTCAGCCTTAGCATCTAATCTGTGACTGAGAGGACCATGAATTGGATAGCCCATGCTCTTGACAAGAGTGTATCCTCTCCCATAAGCTTTAGGAGATGGGGAAAAATTTTCATTATGCTAGTATTTTTCCTCTTTGTAAATCCAATCTCTGACAGCTACCTCTTCTTTTTCATCCTGTATGGGCACTGAGGACTCTACATATGTATCAAATAGAGTCATTGCTGAAGATGAGGGATGCATCTCTTGTGAAGGTTTACCATAGGACCTAGGTGAGAATGGCATTTTTGTGAAGGAGTCAATTTGATAACCCCCCATACCAAGGTCTATGGCTTTGAACTTATTCTGACATTGTGCCAAAGTGGCATCAAAATCCTCTACTTCTCTGTTGAGAGGAACATGAGTCCCTGCTAAAATTGCATTAACAGATAATGTGCTATCCCCGGGTGTACAAACTTCTACTCCATTATAGGGGAACTTGACACATTGGTGGTAGGTGGATGACACTGCTTGCATGTCATGGATCCATGGTCTACCAAGCAGAATATTGTAGGCTAAAGGACCAGCATCAATAATTTGGAACAAAATGTCCTTTTCAACGGGGCCAATCCTGACAGGAAGGATGACCAAGCCTTTGGAGTTTCTCTTTGCCTCATCATAGGCTTTAATGGTGATTTTCTTACGAGTATCAATAACTTGCTCAAAGTAACCCAATATTTTCAACAAACTCAAGGCAAATATTGAGCCCAGCACCCCCATCAATCAACACACGCCTGACATGGGTCTTGTGGATCATGACTTCAATACGAAGGGCAAGATTATGCGGATGGCTCAAGGCTTTGTCATCTTCTTCTGAGAATGTGAGGTAGTGATGGCTGGCAAGGTGGTTAACCATGTTTTGGAATTGGTCAACATCTATGTTGTTAGGAACATTGGCTATACGCAAAGCATCCTCAAGGAGATGCTTATGTCTTGGAGACAATTTTAGGAGTTCAAAAATTAAGATTTGAGATGGTGTTCTTTGTAACTAGTCAACAAGATTGTAGCTCATTTTAGGATTGACTGCTGACTTGGTGGTGACATTCTTGGACATCACTTGCTTCGGTTTGATAGACTAGTTGGAATTAGGACCTCTAATAATCACAGGACCTTCACTTTGGCTTCGGGTGATAGCGTTAAGAGCTTTGGATGACCTTTGAGAGTGAGGACCCCTAAGCACCACCACAGGTTCTTCATCAAATATAGGAGGAGAGCCCACATCATGACTATAAGAATCTTTGTTTCGCATCATGTTGACATTTTCCTCAACAATCTCAAGCATATTAACCACATTTTCTTCACCTGTGTAGGTATAGTTGATTGCATCTTTTCCATTCTTGGGTTGAGAGCTTTCTCCCTTTTCATATTTGGGCAAAGGCTCCTTGAATGCCTTGTGGTTTGCATTTTTATTCAACCCATCAATCTGAAGTTTACTACTTTCAATAAGATCTTGAATGAGGTGTTTAAAATTCCAGCAATGTTCGATGTCATGTCTAATGCCATTGTGGTATTTATAGAAAGCTTTTTCATTCCACCAATGTGGCTTAACATCAGGTATGTGGAAGTTTTTTGGATCTTGTGGTTGTGCAAGATTATTGGCAATAAGGGTCTTGAAAACATCCTCATAGGAGTCACCCAATTTAGAGAATTGTCTCAACTTTTTCTTGGGATTTTCTTGATACTTAGGTTTATTCTCTTGTTGGTTGGAGGATGTGTTGAGCTTCATAGCTTGGACTGCACTAGAAAAATTGAGGACTCCTTGATCCTTGGGTTGGGAAGAGTCCACAACTCTGTCGTTGACTACTTGCTTATTCTTGTTCCAGTGCCTACCTTTGTCCTTATTAGCATTGTTAGGATTTTGACCGTTGTTGTTATTGCTATGTTTGGTCAAAATGCCTTGTTCCTTTAAGACATCCTCTATTTGACATGCTATCTCAACCATAGTATCAAAGGAATCAAAGACCATTTTTTGAACCTCATAATGCATTTCAGGCACCAAATTACTAACAATGATGTCAATCCTTTCATGCTCAGGAATAGTCCTAGAATAGCGGGAGCACAATCGTCTCCACCTTTGAAAGAAGGTAACAAAGGATTCCCCTTGGTTTTGCTTCAAATTGCATAAGTCCAACATAGTGACTGATCTTGATAAGTTGTATGCAAAATGTTGAACGAATCTGTGGACAAGTTCTTTGAAAGTTTTGACGGGAGGGGTTATGTTGGTAAACCACTCCATGGCTTGGCCCTTGAGGCTCCTTGGAAATAATCTCATAAGGTAAGAGTCATCTTGGTGGAACTCAAAACTCATGGTGTAAAATTGATGCACATGATCATGTGGGTCACCATTGCCATCATACTTGTCGTATTGGGGAATTTCAACTTTCCTAGGAAAATTCATCATAGTCACACTTTTGTCAAAAGGATTGGGACAAATAGAATCAAGTGAAAAGGAACTTTTAGGTGCCAACACATTTTCCATCATTCATTTGAGTTGCTTGATTTCCTCCTCTTGAGAAGGTCCTTGTTTCTTGATTCTCCTATCCACATCAAAGTTGTAAGGGACTCTAGCACCCTTGTTAATCAAGCTCTCTAGGAACCTATCTTTTTTTTTATCAAGGTATTTCTCCATATATTGTTGGAATAGTGGTTCTTGTTGCATTCTCATAAAGTCTTGATCATCAAAACTTGTACTACTTCCTCCATGTTGAGAGCCATGATGAGCTCATTGGGAGGGTTGTCTTGAGTTCCTAGGAGGTGTTCTTCTCCTATGTTGTGAAATCCTTCTTCCTCTAGGACTAGGAGATCTTGAAGGGGTCCTTGACCGCCTTCTACTTCTTGGGGTTCTTGAGGGAGTAGAGGGTGGAGAGTTGTTTCCACTGTTGGTACCTCTCTTATTAAACTGGTCATTGAATTGTTGGGCTAAAAGCCTATCTTGTTCCTCTTGGAATGCTTTTCTTCTCAATTCCAACAAGGCTTGTTGCTCTTCTTCTAGGTGTCTAAACCTTTCTTCTTTAGTGGCTTGTTTGTCCAAAAAAGCTTTCTTTTCATGCTCAATTATTTTAAGCCTTTCATTAGCATATCTTGAGGTTGTTTTGAGCGGAGAGTTGGACTATGAGTGTTTGAACAAGCTATTAGTGAATGCGGCATTCACATGAGCATCACTAGATTTGTTGTTTTGGTCTTCATGTTGTGACCATGCATCTTGGTGAGCTTGTGCATAGTGTCTTTCAGCTCTTTGATGGGCATCTAAATATCTTCAGTTAATAGGGGGTGATTCAGGTTGATTGTCATGATCAAATGACATGTTACCCCTATGTCTTTGGAAAATATCATCAAGAGTTTGATCCATTGCTTCTCTTTGTCTCTTTGTCAAAGTGTAACTCATGTCCATAATTGATTGAGAGGATGGTAAAGAAGTACTCAACTCACTAGGATTTCTCTTTGGGTCAAACCAAGCCTCAGACTCGCTCCTAGGTGATTGATCAAAGATGGGTTTCTTTCCCTTTCACTTTTGACGAGTTTGGACTAAGGGTAATTGTGCAAAGACAACTTGAGGTCATTTTCCTTGACTAACTTGGTACCTTGTCGTAACTGACATGAAAGGAAAAGACCCTTGGTGATAAGAGGACCTTATGAAACGTCAATACCAAACAAGGATAGTGAAAGTGTTCAATTGTCCAAAAAGAGATGGTAAGATAGAAAGCTGCAAAAGGTGTAAACCAATCCTACCACAGAGGTGCATAATAAAAGGATGAGTATCCTAACACATATGGGCCAAGAAAATGGATTTAACCAAATATATAATTGAAATTGAATTTTGATGGAAGTGAATTGGACAAAAGAGTACTAAAACTCTCCAAGCGTGTTATCAAAGAATCTAAAGGTGTACCTTTTTCAACAAGGATAATCCCTAACTTATCAATGTCAGACAAGACTACTTTGTAAAATCAAAGAACACTAATTCAAGGGGCCTAAAATCAGGAACCTGAGGTACAAGTAGGTTTCTAGCAGTAGAGTAGGTCACCTTCTAAAAATTTGGTCGACTAAGGAAAGACTGAAAATTGCATGAATTAGGCAGACAACAAAAAGACTCTGTGCGATAGTTTCCAGGCTAACAGGGCGATAATTTCTAGCCAGGTGATATTTCACAGTAAGTAGTGCGACAGTTTCTAGGCAGCCTGCACAATACTTTCCAGGAAAGCAGTGCGATAGTCTTCCAATGACGAACTATCACATGATATTTCTCAGTGTGGTATGATTCTTAACCAGTGAGTGCTAAAAATCTCAGTTTTAAGGGCAATTTGTTCAAAATTTTAGTTTGAAGGTTGGATTTTTTGATTTCAAGCACAGTGACAACAGTAAATAGATAGGTTTGCAAACAGTAGGTGATCAAACATGTCATAAAACACTTGAAACAAGGGCAAAAGAAACCTTTCCAAGACATGCAATTGTGATATCAAAGCAATAAAATCCTATGAATGCTACTGTGATGTTTGATGTTTGAGAACATTTACACGGGTAGATCACAACAAGAACACTTCAAGCACTTACTAGCCCAAAAAGTCAATGGTTCAATACTTAACAACTTGGCCCACACTTGATGTCCCATTGCCTCACACAAAGTGGTTACCCACAATAGATATTGGCTTTGTCGTGGAAGTGCCAATGATACAACCAAAGGAACACAGATGGTGAGTAATCTTGGGGTGATCCGAGTTATTCCACTTGGATCAATCCTTGCACCAAGAAGCTAATTGACAAAATAGGGTGGCTTCTATCTATGGTTCTTAATAAGGGATTCTGTTCGTAATACCCCTCTTGCTCCCCCAAAGGGACTGGGACCTCGCGACCACAAGAGTACCTTAAGCATTCTTGCTCAACGCTTTCCTCATGGTCACAATCCCACAAGTACTCACATCAAGCGAAGACAAGTACTACATCTACCAAGGTTTTGTGTCCTTGATAGCCTTGAGTTTATAGTGGGTTGGAATAGCCGGCAAAAATCTTGTCCCCACTTGGGTCGTTCCCCTTGATTACTCAAGAGTAGGCCCACTAAAGGATTCTAAAATCTAAACAAAAAGTGGATCAATCTTTGAGTGTCAGGATTTCTGTTTCACCTCAAGGGTGAAGAGCATAATCTCCTAGCTCAAAAATATCTCCTAAACACATCAAGCAAAGGTTCAATTACCCTCTTGCTTTCAAAATCTAAAGATGGGTCAATATTTTCTGGTTCACCTCAAGGGTGATGAGCATACTTCTCCTACCACCCAAAGATTCCTATAAAAATATATTAAGTGCCTACTAAATGAAACAAATAGTAGATGCCACACTCAAAACAAAAGCAATTAAACAAGCACTTGATTTGTTTTTATGCTTTGGGCAGCCCTACAAAAACTGTTAGTAGCCCTTGTGCATTTGAAGCTTTGACATGTGTTCTTTTAAGAAAATAATCCAAGCAATAGGAGCACCTACAAGCACCACTTGTTAGCCCTACAAGGGTTAGCACATCAAAAACCAAATGAAATATGCAAATAAACTCTGCCTAACCACAACAAACTAAACTAGCAAGCTAATTAGATCAAAACTCGGCAAGAAAAAGCTAATAAACAACTCTCTGCCAGGCACATGCGATAGTACAGTTACCAAAAATATCATGCGATAGTTTCCAGCATACAGGTGTGATAGTTTCCTCCTGTGCGACAGTTCACATTACCTATAGGTGACAAAATATAGAATACCAGTGCGACAGAATCTCTCACAAAGTGCGATACTTTAACTAGTAAAGTATTGCACCAGTAGAGGATGAATTATTGCATGACACTGGTGAAGTATCGTATGATAATCTTCTAGAAAGAAGTAAAAAATCTGCCGAAAATAGTAAGCTAAAAAGTGACAAAAAAAGTGTGAAAATGCATAAAAATGAAGGACAAAACAAGAGTGTTCTGCCCCACGGTGGGTGCCAAAAATGTACACACTAAATAGTGCACTTTTCTAAGTCATTACTTCCAAGGGAATCCATGAATGGGAAACCTTGAGAAAGCAACCTAGACCTCCCTAGGCACGGAGTCACAAGATTGTTTGAATATTACTCTCAGCTAGAGCTATTGAAGCATGCAACCTTGCTAGTAAACCACACAATGGGAGATTCGAAGAGACAAGGGAAAGAATGCCAATATCTTCAAGAATCAATATGAGAATGCAATGCAATGCAAGCTATACTAAGAATGAAGATGCAAGCTAAGCTATGGAAATGAAAATGAAAGTATTACAAACCCTTGCTAATTAAGCTATGTGAGCTAATCTAAAGCATAAAGGAAACTAAGCTAGATGCCATGAAAGCTATGATGCAAGAAATGAAACTAGAATGCAAGAAATGATCTCCAAAAGCTCCAAAGTCTCCAAGAAATCCTGTAGCATAAGATTAGTATTCAAAAGATGGATCCTAGAATGAGAAGAGAGCTCTCCTTTTAAAGGAATTGAAAAGGAATGGACCATGGAGATTAAGAGGAAAAAGATTTAATCAAGGGTGGAGCATCAAAGAGGAGTAATCCATGTGCACAAATATCCTCCAATGAGAAAATAAAAGTTGACTTTTGTATCCATATGAGACAAAAAGTATTTTTTCTTCTTTTTATAAAATAAGAATAATGCTTTATCTGTGCAACTTAGGATAAGAGGAAAAGTGGGAGCTTTTTATTTAATAAAAGGGAAGGAAATTCCTTTTAAATAAATAAAGACTTTAGGATAAAATGGTCAGCCCATGGAAAATAATCAAAAATGATAAAATAGGACTTGATCAAGGAAATTGATATAATTGATAAAATGCTGATTTTTGAAAATATTGATTCAGGGATTTGATAAATTGTTGAATGGGGGCCCAAAGTATAGGCGACCATTTTAGGGTGCATACAAGAGTCAAAATCATCTTAATTAGCAGTGAGAGCCCCACGGTACGTATATTTCTAAAGTTATTTGTGTATATTTTACTATAAAGTATATATAATATGATCAAGTCATGATTGTATGAAGTATCTATTTGACTTTTGTAGGTCACCCCTAGTTTGAGGGAGGTATAAGGCCAAGGGTTTGTATCGCTGATGACTCAGCTGACATTTCCTAAAGAAAGTTCAACACAGGTAATTTTTAATGTTAATTCAGTTATTTTGTAAACATATATTTTCTACCAAGGATTTAACATTAAATAGTATAACTCATAGATCAATCTCATGTTCGCAAACATATACTAGTCGGAGTCGACATTGGTGACATTGTCCCTTCACTAGCAAGGACATACATTAGGTCTCATGTCCATGTGAGGAGACAGAGAGGCGATGTACATGAGAGTTCAATTTTAGTTTTATTTATTTATTATTGTTGACTATTATTTTGAATTTTTATTTTTTATTTGTAGAAATCATATAAATTAAGTAATCTAACTTGGGGTTTCACTTTTGTGTTTGAATGCAAGATCCATTAGAGCCAAAGAGTACTTCAAAGAGGCTACATTTTGATGATCCACCAGTAGAATAGGATGTCCTAGAATCATTTGTAGTTGAACTTATTATTTTTAGATGTCATATGACATATTTTGAGATGGTGTATGCCACATTGTATCTAGATATGTTGATTTTGTAAATATGTACAGAATTATTGTTCATTTTGATATATATGAAACTTGATATTCGATCCAATTTGTTAATTATGTGTTCATTTATTCATTGTTAGTATGTAAATATGCTTGTGTGTATGTACCAATGTGTATGATTTATGCCTTAAGCCATTCATGTGTATGATTTATAATATATGTGGTGCATGTATGCTTTATGTGCTACATGTGTTCGGATGTGTAATTCATCATTTAAGTGAATTCAAAATTTATGTGCTACATTGTATACATGTGTATCTGATGCTCTCAACCAAGAAAATCCTTCAAAGTCACTTCAAAAATCTGGTGATAACCTTGTCAAATCAACTCTTATGCAATGTATCAAGTTAGAACTCTATTATACATGTCAAAGACACATCATTCCATGAGAATCAGTAAGCACATTCATCGAATGATGCTTCTACATCAATCTTTTGTCAAACTATTATTGATAAAATAATGACCTATCATTCTAGGTACCAAACCCTCCTTAATTTCTAGGGTCTTTAGGCCAGGGCTTGTTCAAAAATACTCTTGCAAATATCTCTAGATCCTCTCAATGGATGTAACACATCCCTATGGACCCTAATAGCATAGATCCATCACAAAATATACTCATCCATTGGAGTATATGATCGCAACAATGACTGGTGCTACTTCATGCACCTTCAATCAACATTTACCACCATTTGTTGTCTCTCCACCACCATATATCTTGCATATCCCTGCAACCAAACACTATTGTAGAAGACACTAGTGAATTCCTTACCTTCAAATGGAAATGAAATGATGCAATACAGACATGGAAGTGATAATAAGACAATAGACAATCAATTTACTCCATTTCAAATCATAGACACATTCTACAATGCATTCAAATGACCATCCTTGGACTCTTTACATTTGCCAATGACCCTTTATGGTCATGTCCCCATCTCCCTTGGAGCAGAAAAATCTGTCCATTGTGGGAAAAAACCGATGCTTCCATCACGTCTGGTTGGGTAGGTTTACCCTAAGAATGGTCCCACTTTGCCTCTTGACACACCAGAATGCTCGCCAACATACACAATGGTGCTTAGTGGACCTTGGGAACACTCTGGTCTAGCATGTTCGTGAATGTTCTAATGAATTCTTGTTCCAAACAAGGTTGTCACTAGCATTTACCGGCCCAAAGAGAGCTAATGGTGCAAACCATTCGGTGCTAGGATGAATGGTTTGGAAGAAACCTAGTGGTGCATCTTTCAACTGACCCTCACTGCAGGTTTTTGCATCAAACGAGACTGGCGTGCCAAATTAAAAAAATTGAATCTCCTAGAATGGAGAGAGGTTATTGTAGACCTTAGAAACATGGTCTTGTAGCATCTCACAAATAACTAATACCTCTTACGGGGTCCGAGATACGAGCCTTGAAAGATTGTTTCCCAATTGTGCTTAGTGCACCTTGGGGACATTTGGTCCGGCATGGTCACAAATGTTCTAGTGACTCTGTGGTCAAAATGGGGTTGTCATTAGCATTTACTCTCCCAATCAAAGCTAATGGCATAGAACATTCGGTGCCAGGATGAACAGTTTGGAAGAAACCCAGTGGTGCAACTTTCAACTGACCCTCACTACAAGTTTTGGCATCAAGCGAGATTGGCATGCCAAATTCAAACAAATTTGAATCTCATAGAATGGAGAGAGGTTATTGTAGGCCTTAGAAACTCAGTCTTGTAACATCTCATGGTTCATTGATACCTCTCACAGGGTCTGAGATACAAGCCTTGAAAGATCATTGCCCAATTGTGCTTAGTGCACCTTGGAGACACTTTGGTCCGACATGGTCATGAACATTCTAGTGACTCAATGGTCAAAATGGGGTTGTCACTAGTGTTTACCCACCCAACCAAAGCTAATGGAGTAGACCATTCTATACTGGGAAGAATGGTTTGGAAGAAACCCAGTGGTACAACTTTCAACTGACTCTCACTGCAAGTTTTGGCATCAAGTGAGACTGGTGTGCCAAATTCAAAAAAAATTGAATCTCCTAAAACATAGAAAAGTTATTGTAGGCCTCAAAAACATGGTCATGTAGCATCTCACAGTTTTTTGATACCTCTCACGGGGTCTGAGATACAAGCCTCACAAGATCGATGCCCAATCGTGCTTAGTGCACCTTGGGGACACTTTGGTCTGGCATGGTCATGAACGTTCTAGTGACTCAGTGGTCAAAATAGGGTTGTCACTAGCATTTACCTACTCAATCGGAGCTAATGGCCTAGACCATTTAGTGCCAAGATGAACGGTTTGGAAAAGACCTAGTGGTACAACTTTCAACTGACCCTCACTGCAAGTTTTGGCATCAAGCGAGATTGGCGTACCAAATTAAAAAAAAATTGCATCTCCCAGAATGGAGAGAATTTATTATAGGCCTCAAAAATGAAGTCTTATATCATCTCATGGTTTGCCGATACCTCTCACGGGGTCCGAGATACGAGCCTCAAAAGATCGCTACCCAATCATGCTTAGTGCACCTTGGGGACACTTTGGTATGGCATGGTCACGAATGTTCTAGTGACTCAGTTGTTGAAATAGGGTTTTCACTAGTGTTTACCCACCCAACTTGAGCTAATACAATAGTCCATTCGGTGCCAAGGTGAATAGTTTGGAAGAAACCCAATGGTGTAACTTTCAACCGACCCTCACTGCAAGTTTTGGCATCAATCGAGTTGGCGTGCCAAATTCAAACAAATTCAAATCTCCCAGAATAGAAAGAGGTTATTGTAGGCCTCAAAAATGTAGTCTTGTAGCATCTTAGGGTTCATCGATACCTCTCAAGGGGTCTAAGATATGAGCCTCAAAAGATTGCTACCCAATCATGCTTAGTGCACCTTGGCGACACTTTGGTCTGGCATGGTCACAAAAATTATCGTGACTCAGTGGTCAAAATGGGGTTGTCACTAGCATTTACGCACCCAACCGAAGGTAATGGAAAAGCCCATTTGGTGCCACGATAAATAGTTTGGAAGAAACCCAGTGGTGCAACTTTCAACTGACCCTCACTGCAAGTTTTGGCATCAAGCGAGATTGGTGTGCCAAATTCAAACAAATTTGAATCTCCCAAAATGGAGAGAGGTTATTATAGGCCTAAAAAATTTAGTCTTGTAGAATCTCATAGTTTTTTGATACCTCTTAGGGGTCTGAGATAGGAGCCTCAAAAGATCGCTGCCTAATCGTGCTTAGTGCACCTTGGGGACACTTTGGTCTGGGATGTTTGCAAATGTTCTAGTGACTCAGTGGTAAAAATGGGGTTGTCACTAGCATTTAACCACCCAACTGGAGCTAATGACACAATCCATTCAGTGCCAAGATGAATGATTTGGAAGAAACCCATAGGTGCAACTTTCAATTGACCCTCACTGCAAGTTTTAGAATTAAGTGAGATTTGCGTGCCAAATTCAAAAAAATTCAAATCTCCCATAACAAAGAGAGGTTATTGTAGGTCTAAAAACCATGGTCATGTAATATCTCACGGTTTGCCGATACCTCTCACGGGGTCTAAGATACGAGCCTCAAAAGATCACTACCCAATCGTGCTTAGTGCACCTTGGGGACACTTTGGTCCGACATGGTCACGAACGTTCTAGTGACTCAGTGGTCAAAATGGGGTTGTCACTAGCATTTACCCAGCCAATTGGAGCTAATGGCATAGTCCATTCAGTGCCAGGATGAAGGGCTTGGAAGAAACACAATATTGCAACTTTCAACTGACCCTCACTGCAAGTTTTTGCATCAAGCGAGATTGGCGTGCCAAATTTAAACAAATTTGAATCTCCCAGAACAAAGAGAGGTTATTGTAGGCCTTAGAAATGAAATCCTATAGAATCTCATGATTTTTTTATACCTCTCGCGGGGTCTGAGATACGAGCCTCAAAAGATCGCTGCCCAATCATGCTTAGTGCACCTTGGGGACACTTTGGTCTGGCATGTTCGTGAACATTTTAGTAACTCAATGGTCAAAATAGGGTTGTCACTAGCATTTACCTACCCAATAGGAGATAATGACATAGTCCATTCGGTGCCAAGATGCAATCCTTTAAAACTATCCATTCACCCTAGGGAATCACCATTTTACTTTGGACACATTTGACCAATTTTGACTAAATGACTCCAATTCTTACATCATTTGACGATACAAATGTACATGGAATTAAGAAAATACAAATGTAAGGATACAAAATTAAGACGATACAAATATAAGGATACAACATTCATAGTAAGGAATAGGAAACACAATTTTTGCACTTTACATGACATTAAGATGATACAAATGTGGGCTCTTAATATTTGCAAATCAACCCCATGGGCTCTTTTATATTTCAAATTTTGCATCTAAATATGCTCATTACATTCAATTATTATTTTTATATATACAAAATTTTGCATCTAAATATGCACATTACAGTCAATTGTTGTTTTTATATACAAAATTTGGCATCTAAATATGCACATGACATTCAATTATTGTTTTTATATACAAAATCTTAGATACATAACTATATATAAAAAATAAGTGTCCTTTCTGCTCCTAAAGTGTATAAGTTTAACACATGGTACTTGATGACATCTACATTCCAACCCCTGCATTCGGAAGGTAGAAGAAAAGTTAATAGAGAATATAATAATTTTATTTATGTTGACAAAAAGATTATGAATGTATAAGTAACTAAACAAACCAATGAACATGACTAGCCAATGCATAGTGAAGTTTACCGTCATAAAAGATGGGCTAATAAAATGCACACCTCGATCTTCTATATCTATCATATATGTATCTAACTACATTTACAATCCACATACAAAACCAAGTTTATTGGCTCAAATAAATATAGCAAAAAACTACAATTAATTTATTGAACATAATCGTAATAAACATGGAAAACCTTACAACTTGAGTTGAACTTACCTACTGAAGTGTGCCTAAAGGGTCATCTCTCTACTTGAGGGTATTCAATATTGCTTCATGATCAGCAGTACTAATAGTCCAAAGTTCCTTTGTCTTTGGTTTTCCTTGACGTTTCAACAACTTAACACTAGCTGCTATAACAAGGTGTGAATACATGAGAATGGTTTTGTGCTTCTCATAGTCTTCAAACACAGGAATGTTGTTATTTCTAATCATATATGTGCGCAACCATATTCCCACAACATGTGATCCTATTGGATATGTGAACATATCATCATCTGTCATCGATTGTGCAAGTTTCTTCTTTCCTCGTACACAACGTGCTAACTAGTAATCTGATCTCTCATCATTCCCTTGAGGTGCAACCAATGCAAAAATATGTCATGACTATAGAAGATCTGAAAGATGGTCATAGTCAAGTGAACAAACCATGTCATCATTTATTATAGAGACTGTGACAGATAAAGGAGTTAGATAACATGAAACTCACGTATCAACCCACTCACTTGACTCGCATTGATCCCAATCACACTAAAGACACCTTAGACAATAACAAGCTGACTCTCATGTCCAAATAGTCCATGTACTAACATCTAAGCTTTGAAATGAATGCATTTTTTAAGAATCTTTCATAGTTTGAAAATCCAACCTATCTTCTATTGTGCCAACCTCAACCAACCAAAAGAATCTATGCATCGTTGAATCAAGAGTCCCTCATGTGAAAATGCTAAAGTAAACCAATCAAAAATAGAACGAGCATCAAGGAGTTCTACACCTGAAATCCTCATTTTCTCCTTAACTAGAGCTCTCTTTATGCATGCACCTACTCCATCATGCTCCCCTTTTCCATGATCGACCTCAAAAAACTCCAAATATGAGGTACACCTCTCTCTACATGCATTCTACATAATCAATAAAATATACAAGCATTTTTTAATTGACCTGTGCAGTTATCTAACCAAATGAGATGTCTATCCATAACAATATTATTTTCCCACACCCACTCAAAATAATTCTCAAAGAAATGTTGGACATACTCATGAGAGTGAGATCTATCATCACTCATATAAACATGGTACTCTCTAATTATCTTCTATACTATCAAGGGAATGTCTATATGTTATGTGCACAAAAATAGCAACCTGAATAGAATTGTAATATTGAGCTTGCAACTCATTTTGGGGCTGCAATGTATAGTTCTCTACAAAGTCAACAACTGATATAATAGTGCTAATTGGGAAAGTGTCCTCACACATCCTGAATTGTTGATCCAACCACTGAGACCTATGACTATGCCTTGCATACTTGTAAAAATTATTCTTCCTAAAATCTGAAATAAAATCAGCTACATTACATTCTTTTGTAACCAACTCACATCTAGAGCATTCACCTCCACTTTTCAATGTATATTTAATGGTTTCATATACCTTTTTGTAGATAATTGTCTTTCCAAAATTGTGTTCATAGCCCTCATGAAAACATTCAACAAACTTCACTAGCCCACCACACTCTGAGCGCTTGTCATTTAAGAAATCTTTTCTATAAAAGAAACATCCATCGTCTCTAGGACATAAATCATCTAGCAAGTCTCTTGATTATTTTGGAAGAGCACTTGCACCACACTCCTCCAACATTTCACTAGTATGCAAAGTAGAATGAAGGGATCGTAACAGTTCATGGTGCATTGGAAACTCCACATGATATTTGCAACAACAAGTATTTCAAATCTTAAGACGCACACAAAAAAAGGCTTGAGGGCTTCAAAACCTCTTTGTGATATTTACAATGTTGGATGTCTCTCACAATTTCTTGAACAACATTGTTTGAATCACCTCCGAATAATGTTTGGGATGTGGGGTGCAGTCTCGAATGCCAATTCTCAACTTCAAGACATCCTTCACATTTGGTGACCCTCTTGAGTTAGATTGCCAAAATAGTTGAATTTGATCCTTCACACCATCGGTAAGCTTCTTATCACAGCATGAAAGTCTCCTGCCATAAGCACATGTATCATGTTGAAGAGGATCATCAAGTGTTTCTCTTCTTGAAAGTGCTATATCTAAAATTTTACGATTTAGGTTCAAGTCAACACAAGTTTGTCTCATCAAACGAGCCTTTCTCAAATGATGACTTACTAAGGAGGTTGTAATAACCATCCTAGTGCCTCTCTTATCTTTTTCCTTGGTAGTCTTCCCAATGGAATTGAGAGCACTAAAAAAGATTTCTCACAATAATAGCATTCCTCTCTTTTTTCTTGTTCACACTAATATTCAATTTGATTATTATACGTCTAATCTTCTGCATCTTTAACAATTGCACAAACATTTGACATTGCTCAACCAACGTCTCGTGGCTAAAAAATTGATCAAAAAGTTTTGAAACCCACAACCAAACAGTTCTTTTTGATCTCTTGCCATCGAAATTGTTCATTATGTTCTCATCAATTTCAAGTAACCATTTTGTTGTTCTTGAAGGTCTCAATTTTGAAGTTGGTCTTTGATCCTCCCAAGGGACTTCATTTCTCATATAATTTGGAGATGTGTTATGTTGATTTGGTTCTTTGTGTACCATTATCATTGTCAATTCTTTCATATTCAATCAGTAGATTTTCATTGTCAATGTCCACACTTCTATTGTCCACATCTACATGTTCATTTTCAAAACCTATATTTTCATCTTCAATCCCTACATTCTTATTTTCAATATTATTGTCATAAATCATTTCAAATTCATGTTCTTCTTCACTTGAAACCACATTTAAGGGTGGGCCTATGCCAACATCTTTATTAATATTTAACATACCTTGTCTCTTATTTCAATGGGCAACCCTATCCATTTCTCTATACACTTCAATCTCTTCATTTGTGGGTTTCCTCTTTCTTTTATGTTTTCGACGACTACTACTCCCCATAGTGAGACCAAAAAGGTGATGCAAAAACCTTTGATAATAGAGAAATTCCAACCAAGAAGGGGGAAAAAGTGGATTTTTGTCTTCTACAACTGCAATCTCATGATTCTTTGGAGAAAAATGTGCTTCTCGGGCTAAGGGACCCAAATAATAAACTTTTTATTTTCAATGCCAGTGAAAATAATCAGATATTTGAAAATATCGGATATCCAATATTAGCAGATATCCAAAATTTCCAACTCAATTTTTCTCTCTCTCTCTCTCTCTCTCTCTCCCCCTTAGGTATTATTGAACATATAATATAAATATTTTAATAAATATTTAATACTAATATTAGACTATTATACAATAGAGAAATAAATAATAATAATATAATACAATACTAATATAAAAATTTAAATAATAGTAATGCTATGCTATTATCATTTAATATTAATATTAAAAAAAATGTAATATATAACTTAAAATTGAAAAAAAATAGTCAACTCATTTAATATTAACATTAAAAAAAATTGTAATATGTAACTTAAAATTTTGAAAAAAGTAGTCAAATTGAAATGTTGAATTAGGTAGGAGATTTCAGATATCCGATATTATCAGATATCCAAAATTATTGGATATCCAATTTATCGGATATTCGATTAGGCTTGGTATTTTCCTTGGGCAATGCCAAACATGAATGGTCAACCCATAAGGTGTGTTCACTAGATTTGTTTTGATCTCGAGACTTCGACCATGTAGTTGACGACCTTTTTTTCACCTGAAATTGATGAAACGAAAAAGGTTTCTTAAAGATATTATCATCTTTCCATCAATATAATTGTTGTCAAATTTTGAGTTCAGTAAGTAATTATTACTTATTTTTTAACTGAGTTATCTTTAAATTCCTAATTGACATACTGATTGAAAAATAACTATAACTTTCAAACTATTTAACCTTTTTGAAACCTGAAACATGCGTCACATTCTATGCTTCACCTACTATAAGAAAAAAAGAAGTTTTCAATTTTGTAAAGTTTAGAATTAGTGAAGGTTTAGAAGTTTAGAAGTTTTCAATTTTGTAAGACATTTCCTTGGAAAATTGCATCTTTAAAGATAACATTTTTAACCCTTTCCTTCCTCCTAGAGATACCCTTTTTCATATCTTTACAAATTACATAGCTCGTCTTGAGTCTCCTTGAGGAGCTCACAAAATTAGTACATAAGATATTATTATTTTGGAAGCTACAGAGGATCATCACTTTTTCAATACAACAATTTGAATTGAAAGATATAATGAAATGATCTTCAACAGCTCTACGAAGGGATTGAATGCATTTCATCCATGAGACCACAAACAATACCTTGATATATTGTCACCCAACCACATGGATCCACAAAGGTCCACTCCCTCATGCTAGGAGATAGAACCAAAGTCTACATAGGAAATCTAGGTTGTCTAAGGATGTGGGATATCCCTTCCCAATACAACAAAGAAATTGAAGCTTGAACAAGTTGTAAATATCATAACATGAATTTAAAAGAACAAACATCAAAGCACCAATATCACAACACAATTATCAAAGCATAAGAGGAGAGTTCTCTAGAGTACAGGCTAGGTGAGTGTCATCACATAGTCCTTTATGTTGGGATCCTTCCTAGCAATCATGTACTCTAGTGCCTTCAAACGACCTACCCCAACAACTACAATGACCCTGGTACTCCAACAGGACCTATGCAGACTAATAATCAATATTTTATCTTATTAAATTTTTTTATTAAACCCTTACCCATTCCTAACCATTTTAGTTAATGTTATCTTTTATTTACACATAACTCACTCAAAGGTTATCCTAGCGACCTCCAAGGCCCTGGGATCTTGCAGTGAGCCACTCACCTAGTATACCTTGAACCCTTACTCATACAAAATCCATCTAGGGGTTTTGGGACTCTTCAACAAAATATCCCTCCCTTGGGTTCTCGGGTGTTTTCCCGTGATCCACATCAGGACAAACCCCAACCCTAAAAATGTAGAAATGATAGAAAAGAAAGAAAGAATATCTCAACAAATTATTTTGGAGATGCTACTCCACATATTTTCATAACAGAGAGAAACATAAAAAAATTGAAGTCAAAAACTCAAAATACAAGTTTAGATGCCCTCCTGAGATTTCAAATCTGCGGGTTGATTTAAACACATCAAAGGAATCCAAAAACACCATTCATAATATAAACATAATATAAGCTAAAATAAACTAAAAAAATGTTGGAAACATAAGGGACACTTTTTGGTGTGATTTTAGTGATTGTCTCAGTGATATATGCATGACTATTTATGGAAACATATGTATGATTGTCATAAAAATACAGTCTCGGTGCGGGGAAAATAACTTCTATTTGAACTGTTGGATTTTCCTAATTTTTGGACACGTTGTAGAAAACCTAATTGCACACATTCTCACTAGAGAGATTTTCATTATAATATTGTTGGGTTCAAAATTTATCGACAACAGAGTACATATTTAGGAAAATAAATCAGTAATTTTCTTAGAAGATCAAAACAATAAACATTCATAGAGACAAGATACTTTCCATTTTTCCTCTTGAAAACACAAAGGTTCCAAACCCTTAAAAAAAAATCAATTTCATAATATACAGAACATGATACCACAGAGAACCATTATTTTCACAAGTCCAACAAGGCAAATCCTTTTCAAAAGACATAATTCATTTTTTTTAGAAAACAAGCACATAGTATGCAAACCAAAACACTTTGTCCATTTCCAATTATAATTTTGCATTATCATCCTAATTATATTATATCCCTTAATTCTATTTTATTTCAAGTATACACACACATACAAATTTATGATTACTATTATATACATATATATTTCTACTTACAGGATGTGTTGTGGGTTCCAGACCCTACCTGAGATCCTGCAAAGACATTCCTTTATAATATGATTGAATATGACTCTGATTTCCTCTTACAAGTCTCCCAGATCCTCCAGTTACACTCCAACACTCAACGAGCCTTTTCTCACCAAAATTTTACAAAAATTTCCTATCTTCCATTCAATTTCTGATCACTTCCCAGCCTATTACCTTCTTCTTGATTCATCCCCCTTCAATCCTTCCTTTATCCTCTAGTTGCACTCCAGCCTTCAGAGATTCACTACTGGGCTTGAATCCCTCAAATTTCAATCCCTTGAATCCAAATTCTAACTATTTACCCTACTATATCTTCTTCTAGATTTTCCTCAAAACTTTTCCAACACCCTTATTTATAAATCTCTAGTTTGTTGCAAAGAATATGGAGGTTGCTTCCCGTAAAGAAACCTCCTCCGTAAGGTTCACAAATAATATTTATTAAATAATTAATATTTAATTAGCCTAAATATAACTTACCTTTTGGGTGAAAACTAACTTACCTAACTCCCCTCCTAAGAGCTTACTAACCAATAATAATAATAGTCATATGCCAAACATTAACCACACACACACACACACACACACACACATATACATAATTTTATTTAGTTTTTTAAATTCACATATGCAAGTAGTAATTTTTGAAACATAGAGTCATGGGATAAGGTTCTTAAGGAAAACACTTACCTCATTGCTAACTTGGGGCCCCTCATAAGCAAGAGGTCTCGAGTTCCAATCCCCTCCCCAACATGACTTAGAGAGAATTGTAGGAGAGAAGAAGAAGGAGCAAGTATAGGGATTAGATATTAGGTTTTATTTTTATTTATTATATTCTTATCTTTTATTATGTTTGATTTACCTTTATTTGCACACTTCTTTCAAAATATATTTTAACTTCATTTATTAAATTCATTTATTAGATTCACGCACAATGGATATAACACATTTATATACAAATATATCTATATATATAGGTATACATATATGTGTGCACCCATATATGTATACTTATGTATATATCAATATAAGCAGGTGATATATATATATATATATATATATATATATATATATATATATATATATATATATATATATATATATATATATATATATATATATATATAATAAACTCAAGAGGCAAACTCACAAAATAAAAATAAACAATATAAACCAAACCCTAAAATCAAATTGAAAGACCAATCAAGTAAAAATGATAACCAATCCATCCATCGGGATCAAAATAAATATCAAAGCACAAGTCTAAGGCCATTAGGATTTCCTTGTGCAATCTTTGGGACCATCTCAGAATCAACAACTTTTTGAGGATTTTAAGGCATGCTCAAACCTGTCTAGCCAAGTGGAGTCGATGCCTGGTACCTATACATCCCTGCATCACTGAACAACAACATATACAACAACCTATATATGTACAAACAGTAGCAGAAAAGGAAGGAGGAGTGCAACATCATGTAGATCTCCTACATGAGTGACTATGACTGCCTCCCCTCATCCTTCAAACATGCAAAAGAAGAGTATACACCAAAACATGATGGGTTAGCAGGGTTAGCCCGAATCATAATCATAATCAAAGAAATTGATCTTCAACAACATGAGAGTAAACATGTACATTAAATGATTAAAAAATTATCCTTTATACAATAGAAAGGTACTATCTGAAAATATAACTAGCTGATATTCATGATAGTCAAAACATAATAAATAGTATCATCAAGATAGGTATTGCATAAGATAAATCATTGTGCAGATAGGCGATCATAAAAAATTACAATAAATGATTTTTACTATGTAATATTCAAGATCTTAATCAGAAAACATATTATCAAGCTCAATCTTACAGTATATCATCCTCTTAGTTAAGGAACCCTAAAAGTGTGTATATATATATATATATATATATATATATATATATATATATATATATATATATATATATATATATATATATATATATATATATATATATAAAATCATTGTCAAACAAGATCACATAACATAACAATTAGAACCAAGCAACTTAAACAAACTACACATTCATTAGCTAATTAACCCTAGAGTTTAGATTGCATCTCCTAGATCTTCAAAATACTTTTCAGGGTTAGAGGGGCATTACAATTTACCCAAGGACATCGACTTGCATCCCAACATTGCCGAATCAATATCCATGCAAGCAAGCTGGTAAAAATTTTTTAACGTCAACCCTTCCAACACATCCACTATGTCAGCGGTAAGCCCTATTGTTGAAAAAAATGTTTATGCCAGCATTTTTGCAAAGTTCAATTTGAAATCTAGCTTACTGTTATTGGGAAATTTTTTCTTTTGTTTTTTATGGCCGTATGACCATCAATTTTAAGATGATGATTGCATCATCATTTCTTGAGTCAAATTTGATAGTCATTTGACTGTCATTTCTAGGCCATTCTGAACTGATGCAACATTCATTTGACCATTAAATTTAAGCTCACTATTTTTTTGACATCACCAAAGTTTGAAAATTTGGACCCCTCACCATATGCAGTCTTGATTTGGCAGTCTGACTTTGAGAGGCCAAAATGTGGTCATCTAGGCTCCTTTTCCAGAGCAATTTTTTAAAAATTTTGGCTAGAATTTCCTAAATTTTTTAGTGGTATTGTTAGTTTCTAGTTTTGGTGGATGGAGTTAGTACAAATTTAAATTTTTGTGACTGTACCTATCTGATCCCTATTTTTATAACTTCAAAGGCTTCGTTTGGGCTCATATAGACACATTTTTAGGTGTAATTTTATTTGAAAGTGGATGATTTTTTTAGAACTTTCCATATTTTCTATCGGATTATAGGCTTATTTGGATGAAAATATCACTTTCAGCATTTGGTCTATTTTGGCACTTTTAATTGATTAGATCATTGATTGATCTCATGTCTTTATTTTTTGAGTCTTCTATAGCTTCAAATTTGTTGTTGTAATCATCAAGATCAAAATTCCACTTTGGCCCATTTTGGTAAGTGGAAATTTTACATGCACTATATATAAAGTGCCAAAATCATCTATTTTGGTGGGGTTCTTTGATTGAATGAATTGGGGGGTGTCTTGAGTGATTTTTCTTCTCTTTCTCTTATATTTTTTCATTTTGCATCATGGGTTCTCATAGATTTCTAGTTTTAACTCCACATAATTATGCTATATGGAAAATTAGAGCATGGAGTAAAATGATGGAAAATGGTTTAATTGGCTATATTGATCGAGCCATGGTTGAACCATCTGATCCTACTAATAAAAAAAAATTGATTCATAACAATAAAATTTCCATTGGTACTTTGAGGAAGTATGCACATGATGATCTTGTCTTCCATATTGAAAATTGTATAACAATCAAGGAAGCTTGGGATAAGTTTGCTAGCTTGTATGCTAAAGTTGACAAAGCTAGGGGTTTTGAGCTTGATGAAGATCTCATGAAATTGGATCCTAAGGATTTTGAGACAATCCAAGACTATATCACCAAGGCACATGAGCTAAGGACAATGGTTAAGGATTGTGGAATTAACATAGAGGATAAAAAATTAATCCATAATTTGATGAGAAAACTTCCACCGAAGTATGCCACATTTATTTCTAGCTTCAATACCCACAAGTTGACTTTGGGTTCTTCATATACCTATGTGTGTGAATTGTTGTACCTGTTATCCTACAAATAGAAGACTTCTATAACTCATTAGATCAATTGTTTGTACATATAAATCAATCAAAATATAACTAATTGAAACTGAATTATAGCTTCCTAGTCATAGAGAGTATGATCTAATTTTTAGTTCTCTCATAATTGTGCATAAGATTAGTGACATTACAACTATGAAATGGAAGATTCAATCAAGTAAGCATTTCTATGAATGCAAACTAGAAGAATTGATAAACTAGAGCTAGAATGGAGAAATGATGCAAGAAATGGAAGAATTAATCTACATTTTTAGAATTAAAAATGGAAAAGTTTCCTTATGCAAATGATCTAGATATAAAATGACTTGAATGAGATTGGTTATATAGATTTCCTCTTGGAGGGAAAAATTGAATTCGAATTCAATGGTTGAGATTCATCCATTATGGATTGTTGATACTGATTCTCACTTGATCCATGTGAGTGATCCTTGCGATTGATTTTGATTGGTGCAAATTAACTTCTATGTCCTTTTGTAGTTGAGATGGATAATAGGACAATTTATTAATTTAGTTTAATTAATACCACTAGCCATGTATATTTTTTAGTTTGATTTGACTAAATGACTAAGATAATTAATTAAGGAATGATGATTAATCATTGATGTTTGATAATTGATGAATTATGTAATTAAATTGATATAATTCAAATACATAATTATTCTTAAGATTAGCTTGATTTGATATTGTTTGATCACTTGATTTGAAATTTAGGGAAATTGGTTTAGCTAGACCATTTTTTAGGTGATTATATTTTCCCCTCTTTGAATCAATGTGTGAGTAGCACGTTGATTCAAAGAATATTTGATGTTTGATGTTGATCTAATTTTGATTAAGAAAATAGTTTGATATGATGTGATGAAAATATTATTGATTATAAATTGATTCTGAACTTGATTGTACAATATACAATGGGAGATGTGAAGATACTAATTATAAACTTGATTGGAAAAGAGCTAATCATACCAACTCTAAGCTTGATTGAACGAAGGTCGATAGAAGATAACTCAGAATACTCAATTTGATGTGATAAAATTGAACATCTGTCAGAGAGATTAGATCAATAGACATAGATAATCAACTTGATATGGGTCTCGATGAAGTTAATTTTCTAACTGTTCCAACTTGATGGAATTAAACTGACATGCCCCTGTTCAATTTGATATGGAGATTCAATTTGATGACAAAAAATAGATACATCAAATTTGATTGAAAATATTTTTTATCATCTAGATTAATAGATTAAAGGATGTTGATTATGATATATGATGACCCCTTGGGAGTGAGATCAAAATTTGGTAGAAAAGATTGAATGAAGTTGGATGATATTATATATTAGATTAGAAGAATTTTGAATTGATTTAGAAGATTGGATTTATGTGTTGGAAATTGCAATCGAAACAATTTTTGTATTGTCATTGATGTCAAACCTTAATTGGTAAGACTGTTGCTACTTAGGAAAGTACTATATCTATTTGAGTGTTGCTAAGGGGATAGGCAAGGTTGGTAACAATAGCACCTTAGAAAAGGTTGAGTTATCTTGATACTACAAAGTGTACTTGACTATCCTACACAATGATGAGACAATGTATTGTTTATCTTAGTAAGACTGAAGACTAAATTGGTAGGCTTGACCGAGCAAAGAATGGAGAAATTATGTTTAAGCCGAGTAATGTTAGTGTCGATCGAGTTAGTATATGCCGAGAAAAATTTTAGTGTCGGTCAAATGAAAGTTAATTGCCGAGGAAGATAGTGTAAGCTGAGGAAACATTTTTAGTAATGACCGAGCTTTCTACATGAAGACCAAGTGGATGATCACAGTATTGACCGAGCATCAACAATTTTATATTTGAAGAGAATTTAGTTTTGGAGCCGACATTATTGAATTCTTGGATTATGTAAAATGTGTTGACTTTATTTATTGATTGTTTGAAAGCATTAAATGCACTCTAAAATGTTTTATTGTAAATCTTTAAGAGATTTGAGATGATTCTAGAAAAGGAGCCGAAGTGTTAGATTAGGTGAAAAACTAATCTCCCAAGAACACCTGCATGCATAACCCTGTCACATGGAAGAAGCAAAGCACAGAAGGAAAGAAAAATCTATGGAGGCCAAAAGGCCAGAGACATCATATGCACAACAAAAAAACAATCTATTATGAATAATGCACTGAGTTGCTAAAAAATACAAAGAGGGAATCCTTATAAAAGGATACCGAAACCCTAAAGGAGAAAACCCTAAAGAATAATAAGATGCCTAAGTCTAACTTAAGTGTAGAGAATAATAGACTAATAATTAAATAAATTAATTATTAGCTATAATATGACTACTCTAACACCCCCCCTTAAGTGTAACTTAGGGAGAAGCTAAACAACTAAGGACTAAAAGATGCATGAAAACAAAAATGCATGAAAGAGCAATGGGTCCCAGCAACAAGGCCTGATCAGGTACCCAAGTACAAGAAATAAACTAGATGAAGGAAATAAAGCCTCCAATCTAGGGAATGTCCCAGAGAAAGGAACAAGAAAGAGCATGAAACATCTCTGAAGCATGAAGCTGCAAACACTGTCAGAAGAAACTGCTGGAACCCCCACTGAAATAGTGCATGATCAGGTAGAGAAGACAAAGTCTGAAGAGCTGATCAATCGAAGAGGTGGCCTCCAAAAGTAGGAATGAATGAGTGTCTATATAGTAGATGATCCATCTCACTGAAATGCATAGGTGCCTAGCCACTGCATCCGCCTAGTACATAGGAACAAAAATTGTAT
Organism: Chamaecyparis obtusa; assembly: GCA_027943335.1. Lineage (NCBI taxonomy): Eukaryota > Viridiplantae > Streptophyta > Pinopsida > Cupressales > Cupressaceae > Chamaecyparis > Chamaecyparis obtusa. Next base: position 146,312 of record BSBK01000316.1, on the reverse strand, counting down.
ACGTAGATCACTCAATCGAACCAAGGAAGCAATAGAACCAATAGGTGAACCCCCCCATAATGCTGAATAGGGAGAGGGGTGACAGGAACACTGAAATGCAATGCCAGAAACATCTGTAAGAAGAAGAATCAGGAACACCAACAGTGCAACAGAAGTACAAGAACATGATAAAGGGTGGTGTCATAGACACACAGCATGGGCTAGTGTCGTGGAAGGTACACTCACTTGACAAAGGTGGATGAGCACAAAAGGAAAAACATCATAACCCCCCATGGCACTTTATAACTGAGTGCGAGTACAAACAAACACGAGGAGTACAAGATCCCAAATATGCAAAAGCAGGCACTTTATCTCAGTGCATTTACAGAAAAGAAATGCTACAAAAGAGAAGCATACAATGCTCAGAAGTCAAAAAGAAGAGTGAGCCAGAAGAACAGAAGAAAAGATCCCAAGACCTGTAGAACCCAAGTAATTCTGCCAGAGTGTGAAAGTGCAAAACTCAGAGGAGAGAAAACCTGGAGAAAAATTTGGATAAAAGACCCCTGAAACTGAATAACTCATAGAACCAGCTTTCCAACAATATCTGGTGAGCCCAAAAATGAGTCTGGATGAGCGAGATATGACTCCCAGAAGGCAAAAAATAAATATTACCTTTGACAGAAAAAAACATTATCAAAACAGTAGAGCCAAAAACTCTAACCTCCATAATCAGAAACAGCTCAGAAAGAGCTTTCCGACGATATAAAGAAGTCCAAAAAAGGCCTTCGTATGCTCCAGATAGAGCAAAAAAGGCCCAAGTACCCTTAAAAAGCATAAAAAAAAAAATTTTAAGCCCCTGGAACTGAAAAAAGTTGAGCCCCTGGGCGTATGGCACGCACAGGGGGCTAGAGCCGGAGCCCCCAGTCACCATAGGACCGTTGCTAGGGCTTAAACACCCGTGGGGGGCCAGCGGAGGGTGGGCCGGGCGGCGGAGGGCGGAGCCAGGCGGGGGCCGCCGCTGGTGGCAGAGCTGGAGGTGGCCGCCGCTGAGGGTGCCGCTGCTGAGCAGAGTGCTGGCTGCGGTGGGCGGCGGGGGCTCTACGGCGGAGCGGAGCGGGGCCCATGGTGGGCGGCGGTGGCTCTGCGGTCTGCTGCTGGCGGCTCTGCGGAGGCCGTGGGGTGGTGCCTGGGTGGCCGCTGGGTGGTGCTCGGGAGGCCGCCCCTAGTAAAAAAAAAAAATTTAAAAAAAAAAAATCACCGTCTCGATCCGCGTGCCAGGCCGTACGGCTTGGTATCAAAATTTTTTAGCCTCAAATTGCAAAGGTGTCCAAAATGGACAAATTTTATATGGATTCTGGCTATCTCGGGCCTTCTGAACGCAATGGTGGCATCCGTTTTTGCTCAAAATACCTCAAAATTTTTTTTTCTTTTTTGCAGGCAAAAAAGAAACAAAAAATAACGTCCTACTTCTGAATCACTTCAACAAAAACATGAACAACGAGCAGCAAGATGGCTCTGATACCATGTTAGATTAGGTGAAAAACTAATCTCCCAAGAACACCTGCATGCATAACCCTGTCACATGGAAGAAGCAAAGCACAAAAGGCAAGAAAAATCTATGGAGGCCAAAAGGCCAGAGACATCATATGCACAATCAAAAAATAATCTATTATGAATAATGCACTGAGTTGCTAAAAAATACAAAGAGGGAATCCTTATAAAAGGATACTGAAACCCTAAAGGAGAAAACCCTAAAGAATAATAAGATGCCTAAGTCTAACTTAAGTGTAGATAATAATAGACTAATAATTAAATAAATTAATTATTAGCTATAATATGACTACTCTAACACAAAGAACATGAAGAGGGTAGATTCAATGAATCTGACCTAACCCTAAGATCTACAAATGAGATTGAGTGGCATAAGATGAGTTAACCTAATTAAGGAAAGTATAAAGGGAACCTAAGCATTTGGATATGCAAGTGCATGGGTGAAGAGAATGCTGAAAGATCAAAAAAGCTTTACTGATTGTTTAAGTAGGAAAGGCTGAAGGAGAATTGTGGTGGTTGCTTGAAGAAAGGTTCCAAGCATATCAGAGATGGAGATGGAAAAGTTTCAAATTTAGTAAACCAGCATTAGTGTACGGAATCAGATTTGATATTTGCAAAGTGAGTTGTATATTTTTAGATAAATATTGCTGCTACTTTCTAACCATTATAACAGTCAAAATCCTTTTAACAGAGGTTGACCTAACAGTCATATTTTAAATCCTTTGAACAAGGTTTCATTCTAATGGAGTGTATGTAAGTCCTATGACTAGGCTCACTTTTAACAGGGTGATTGAAATCCTTTAACCAGGTCACACCTGATAGTGTGTATTGTAACCTTTGACAGGGTTGGCTTTTTACCAAGCTCACTTCATAAGAGTGAAAATAATAGTAGCATGTTACAAAGTGGTTTTTCCCAAATTGGGTTTCCACTATAAATCCTGGTGTTAATACTTGTGTGAATGTTTTGGTTTGAACATTTCTGTGTTTTACAAGTTAAGTTACAGCTGGGTAGTGGACTGCATTGTTATATGTTTCTGTTATTGAATCAGTGATGACCGAGTTTGTTTTGGTTATTGGATTTGAATTAAGGAAAAGTTTTTGAGATTGCTTTATACATCATGACTTGAGAACAACTAATTCACCCCCCCTCTCTGTTGTTATAAATCATATTAAAAATTGGTATCAGAGCTTTGTTTCTTATTATTCATGTTTACAGAAATCAAGTTTAAAGGAGCTTGAAGCAAATGATCAGGATGTATAAGAAGGAGGTACCGAAGCTGAATAAGGAAAACTTCCCTGCATGGAAAATTTTGATGAAGCTGCATCTGGCCGGTATTAGTGACTCTGCAAAGTACTATATTGAAAATTACTAGAAGAATAAATTTACATAGAACAACCAGAATGTTTTATTGATCCAAACAGAAGACACATGGTGTGCAAACTGAACAAAGCACTATATGGATTGAAGCAAGCTCCCAGAGCATGGTATGAGAGGCTGCACAAATACTTGATACAAATTGGATTTTCAAGAACAAATGACACAAGCAATCTATACATGAAGGATGAAGAAGGTAAAGGTATCCTGTTAGCAAAAATTTTTGAGGATGACATTATTTTTGGTGTACAAGATGCATTGTGTAAAAGATTTTCAAATGAAATGCAAACTGAATTTGAAATGAGTATGTTTGGTGAGATCAAATTCTTTGTTGGTTTACAAGTATATCAGAAGGAGAATGGAATTTTCATTACACAGTCTAAGTATGTTAATGAAATACTGAAAACTTTTGGGATGGAAGATGCTAAACCAGTGAGTACTCCTATGGTTATTGGACAAAAGTTATCTAAGAATGATGATGTTGTAGAAGTGAATAAGACTTTGTACAGATCCATGATTGGAAAGTTGCAGTATGTTGTACTTAGTAGACCGAATATTGCACTAGCTATTGGGATTGTGGCAAAATTCTCTGCCAATCCTAAGGAAATACACATGATGGCTATGAAAAGAATTATGAGATACTTGAAAGGAACTGCTGACTATTGTCTATATTATAAGATGGATGACAAATTTGAACTTAGAGTTTGTACAAATACTGATTGAGCAGGAAATGTAGATGACAAAAAGAGTACTAGTGGTGGAGCTTTCTTTCTTGGAAAAAGATTAGTCTCCTAGATGAGCAAGAAATAAAATTGCATTTCCCAATCTACTGTCGAGGCCGAGTATGTTGCTACTGTAGTAAACTATTCAAATTTGGTGTGGATAAAACAATTTTTGATAGGCATGAAAGAAGAAATTATTGAACCTGTTGTTATTTTCTGTGACAACACAAGTGCTATCAATATTTCTAAGAATCCAGTGATGCACACTAAGACCAAGCACATTGCAATTAAGTATCACTACTTGAGAGAATTAGTACAAGAAAAAGAAGTCTGAATGAAATATGTGAATACAAAAGAATAATTAGCAGACATATTCACTGAAGCTTTACCCAAAGAAGCTCATGAGTATTTGAGAAGTCAATTAGGGGTCCTTCCCCTAACTAAGGCTGCCTAGTCAAGCTAGGAGCACTGCATCAAATATGCTACAACAAAATATTTGACAAATTGATGTAGAAGATTGTCACACATTAGGGCTGGCCTAGAGTTGTGAAAAAGAGAAAATATAAGGAATCAATCATAAGCAAGATGACAGAGGGAGAAACACTGAGCTGCACAAATATTATCTACATTTGATGGATGTATGTTTTAGTTGTTGCTTTGGAATTTTTGTCAAAGAGGGAGATGAACTGATATGATAACACATGACACTGAAAAGTAAGGATGATGAACTGAAATGAAGGATCAGGATAGAGGGAGATCTAAATACTTCTGATGGTCACAGAAGAGAGGCTTATAGGATTTTGAATTCGAATGAAGCTAAGGATATTAAAAATAATTCTCTGATGGATAGATAATCCTTTTGGATTGGTTGGTAATCCATGTGTTATTTAGGTGATATCATATGGTGTTGCCATCAATGCCAAAGAGGGAGATTGTTGGAAACTACAATTGAAACAATTATTGTATTGTTATTGATGTCAAACCTTAATTGGTAAGATTGTTGCTACTTAGGAAAGTACTATATCTATTTGAGTGTTGCTAAGGGGATAGGCAAGGTTGGTAACAATAGCACCTAAGGAAAGGTTGAGTTATCTTGATACTACAAAGTGTACTTGACTATGCTGCATAATGATGAGACAATGTATTGTTTATCTTAGTAAGACTGAAGACTAAACTAGTAGGCTTGACCGAGCAAAGAATAGAGAAATTATGTTTAAGCCGAGTAATGTTATTGTTGACCGAGTTAGTATATCCTGAGAAAAATTCTAGTGTCGATCGAATGACAGTTAATTGTTGAGGAAGATAGTGTAAGCTGAGGAAACATTTTTAGTAATGACCGAGCTTTCTACATGAAGACCGAGTGGATGATCACAGTATTAACCGAGCATCAGCAATTTTATATTTGAAGAGAATTTAGTTTTGGAGCCGACATTGTTGAATTCTTGGATTATGTAAAATGTGTTGACTTTATCTATTGATTGTTTGAAAGCATTAAATGCACTGTAAAATGTTTTATTGTAAATCTTTAAGAGATTTGAGATGATTCTAGAAAAGGAGCCGAAGAACATGAAGCGGGTAGATTCAATGAATCTGACCTAACCCTAAGATCTACGAATGAGACTGAGTGGCATAAGATGAGTTAACCTAATTAAGGAAAGTATAAAGGGAACCTGAGCATTTGGATATGCAAGTGCATGGGTGAAGAGAATGCTGAAAGATCTGAAAAGTTTTACTGACTGTTTAAGCAAGAAAGGCTGAAGGAGAATTGTGGTGGTTGCTTAAAGAAAGGTTCCGACCAGATCAGAGATGGAGATGGAAAAGTTTCAAATTCAGTAAACCAGCATTAGTGTGCGAAATCGGATCTGATATTTGCAAAGTGAGTTGTATATTTTTAGATAAATATTGTTGCTACTTTCTAACCATTATAACAGTCAAAATCCTTTTAACAGAGGTTGACCTAACAGTCATATGTTAAATCCTTTGAACAAGGTTGCATTCTAATGGAGTGTATGTAAGTCCTATGACTAGGCTCACTTTTAACAGGGTGATTGAAATCCTTTAACCAGGTCACACTTGACAGTGTGTATTGTAACCTTTGACAGGGTTGGCTTTTTACCGAGCTCACTTCAGAAGAGTGAAAATAATAGTAGCATGTTACAAAGTGGTTTTTCCCAAATTGGGTTTCCACTATAAATCCTAGTGTTAATACTTGTGTGAATGTTTTGGTTTGAACATTTCTCTATTTTACAAGTTAAGTTACAGCTGGGTAGTGGATTGCATTGTTATATATTTCTGTTATTGAATTAGTGATGACCGAGTTTGTTTTGGTTATTGGATCTGAATTAAGGAAAAGTTTTTGAGATTGTTTTATACATCAAGACCTGAGAACAACTGATTCACCCCCCCTCTCTATTGTTCTAAATCATATTAACATTATGTAGCATTGAGGAGGAAGATTGATTTAGAAGAAATTTTGATTGAGCTCCCAATAATGATATTGCAAAGATAGTGATCAATAATGAAAACAATGATCTTAGACGTGATACTCAACCATGTTGAAGATAGGCTCCTTCCTTGAGGTTATTTGATCAAGTCAGATGGATGAATGAATACAATGATGCACATGAATGCCCCTAGAATGATATGTAATCTTCCACGAGTGTCAATATTTTGATGTTTTGTTATGCTTTTTCTCATCATAGAGCTTTTTTGTTACTAGTAAGTACAAACATCGATGGCTTTTAAAGTCGATGATGAACCAAAGTTCTTACTTATGTTAGTGTTAGTTAAAAGAAAGAAAACAAACAAGAGTTCCTTTTGTTCTTGTGCAATGATTGTGTTGTCTGCAATGAACTGTATGTTCATATCCTTGGACTAAATTTTTGATGTACTTGCAATGACCCGTTATCATTCATATCCTCAGGCAAATTTGTCTAATTTTCACAATACTAAGAAATTTATCAATGAAAACAAACAAGGAAATAGTTCTCACAAATAGAAATCAAAGAAAAAGACCATGCCCCATGTCCTTGCTTCTCTAGTCCATAGACATCCATGAGTTAGTAGGAAGACATCATAAGAAAATATTGATAAGAATAGATAATAGAAAATAAATGTTTCATATCTTCCTCTTCATTCCTCTAGTCTGTGGACATCATTGAGATACTCAGAAAATATGATTAGTACAAGTCATGGTAAGCTTTTCTATGATTGGTGTTGAGAAACACCTTTGATTGAATTTTTTTGTATTCCTCTTTCTTTATGATCATTGTTTGTTTGATGAATGTTGAGAAACACTATTTCTTGAGTGTGCAGAGTGTTGAGAAACACCATTGTTCATTGGGTGATTTTGATTTTGTCTTTGCATTTAGGATTTTTGTTTCCTTGATGAGTGTTGAGAAACACTACTATTTGAGTACGTGGATGTTTAGAAACACCATTGTGTGTTTAGTGATTTGAAGAAATACCATCTTTGTGATAATGAGGTGGTAGAACACCTAATAGTTATGAGGTAATGAGGTTGGATCCACTAAATAAAATGGTTGGTGTTGACTACGAATTGATTCCAAGGGATGACTAGGAACTTTCTCCCAGCTAGATATGATTGTCCTAAGGACGAGATGCAAATTGGCTCCAAGCTAGGATGATAGGACACCAAACTGACTGAGATAAGTACAAAGATGCAAATAATATACAAGATATGTACAAGCCATGAGGATATATGAAAATGAAAACGCTGAGCAATTGATAAACAATTTTTGGATTTTTTAATTTTTTTATTTGTTTAGATTTTTAAAGATTTTTAGATTTTTATTTTTTGGATTTTAAAATTTTTTAAGATGTTTTTGGATTATTTCAGGAACATTTTCCACTTTTTATATTTTTAGAGATCATTAGTTCTCAAGAAATACCACATTGAATTGCCCCCAATATCTAGCAAGGTGTAGGACATTTGCAGATGGATGAACAAGCTGATGTAGCAAAAGTGAAAAGGTCATGATGGGTGAAGCGTGTGAATGTGACCCTCAAGGACAATCTCCTCAAGATTACCCAAGCTAGGGAAAAATGATATAGCAATGTGAAGTCTATTTTGGATAAATAATGATTTAGCTAATGTTGCAATGCTAGATAGCATATAGTATAATGACCTGGTGTCATGAAAGTAGATGGTCCAAAAGAATGGACATGCTAAGAATCTTTTGAAAAATTATTTTTCATTTTATGTTCTTCATTTGATCAAGACCAAGGGGTCAATTTAGATAAGATATGGATATGATAGCACAATTAGGATAAGGGGGTGAATGGAGGCTATGAGGGAATAGTGTGGAATTATGGCAAGGATGCTCAAGATAATGGGGATTGGCTTGGGATAAGAAAGATCATGATAGGGTAGCATGGATGCAACAGATGGAAAGGATAACAAATGTCAGGAATCATGATGCTCATGGATAGCTCAACCTTGTCAAGATCAAAGGTAAAAGAGAGAATATGGATATATGTGGGATAGATGGATGATGAAGGCTATGGTGAATAAGATAGCATGGATGGAACTTGTCTCCAAGGATAGATTACCAGTAGAAGGAATTACACATGATGCCTATTTGTCAAGTTTTCATCATGGTACTTGTCCAAAGTGCTACAAGAAGTGGTTTTCACCATAGGACAAATTTATTTATCTTTACTTTGGCTACCAAGGCATCTGTTTACCACATTTTCACTAAGGCACATTTTCTCCTTTTTTTTAAATTATTTTTTCCTTTTTTTTGGTATCTTTTTATTTTTGGAAGAGACTCAAGTATCTTTCTCTTTGGATAATGCTCCTTTTAAGGATATCTTATGATGGGCCAAGGTCACTGAAATGTATGCTCAAATATTTTGATAGGGTGATGGTAAGGAATGATATGGAGGACAAGGGAGATGGTAGCCAAGGATTTATGTGATGGATTGGATAAGAGGAATAAAAAGATAAGGGATGGAAAAAAATAGTCGATAAGTGTTGGATATTGGATAGGGTATTGTTTGAGGCTTTGACGTAGGAGAAGATGGAAGGTTTTTGGAAGGAGATGGAGGAAAACCCTTTGGAAGCTTGGATGTCAACTCTTTTTCTTTTGTATCCAAGTCCTTTAAAAGAGACTTGGGAATCCACATAACTTTTGATTTTTATTTTCTTTTGTATGTTTTATCATATACTTCTTCAATGATGGATTTAGGAACCCATATTTTCTTTGATTTCTATTTTTCCTTGTTGGACCTTTGCGGTCTTTTGAATAACTCTTTCTTCTTTGTATTCACATGTCGATTAGACTGGACATAGTGATCTTCATATATAAGTGGATTCTTAGATCTTCGATTTCTATGTTTGACATCCAAATTGCTTCCAAAAGACTTGGACATTGTGGATGAATAAGGCTGATATGGATGGTTCATATGGATGGGCTGATGTGGAGGATTCAAGGATGCACGCCTTTGTTGATCTTGAGAAGAGATAGTGTAAGTGGATGACAAGCTAGGAGTGATAGGCATAGCGTATGGAGGGATATAAGGACCCAATATAGATGTAAGATATGAAGGTTTCAACTTTGGGATATAGGGACCAAGGATGGATTTGGAGGATAGAAAAGGATGATGATTATGTGCAAATAGAGGGAGATAAGGTGTGAAAGGGATATCAACATCTTTAGAGTGAGCTGCATAGCCAAAGCTATTCCCTTTAGTATTCATCTTTATATCAATGTGTGCATTAGTAGCTTTGATAGGAGAAACTTTGATAGGAGAAATTGAAGCTTGGTAGTATTTATTCTTATTCCAGGGATTAGGAAGAATGAGAAATTTTGAGGTGGATATGGAGGAGTATGACAAGGAGATGAGGAGATACTATGATTTTTACAAGGATCTTTGGATAGCATAGGAAATTTTTTTTTCTTTTGATCTTTCTTAGGAGGTAGATAGGATATGGAATATGGAGGACTGTGTAGCTCTTGAGGTGAAAGGATGTATTCTTGGAAGAAATGAAAGGGAATGATCGTATTATCATGGAGTTCTTGGGATATGGAACTTGGGTCAACTGTTGGGTGGGGAAGGATATCTTGATCTTGATATTTAGTAATATTGGTTTCTTCACACTTTAGATTGTCCTCTTGACATGATCCACTCCTAAGGACGAGAGAGGATTTTGGGTCTACATGATAAATTATTGAAGGGCTGGTGAAGAGCTACTTGGAGTATGCATGGTAGGTGTGGCAGCGCATGAGGGTTCAGGATCTTTGATTTTGGAAGCAGTGAAAATATTTGCAGCCAAATGTAGATTAGCTTAGATTTATTTTAGAGGTATCCCTTGAGGATAGACATAGTCAGTGTGAAAAGCATTAGGTCCTTCATTCAATTTAGGCATGTTGGCTAGATTTGATGTTTTAGGAGATGAGTGCATGATTGAAGAAGTGGAGTCTACATGAGAACCGCTACTAGACATAGGTTCATGAGTTTGATATTGCTTGAGATTAGTATCTTGTTCTTCATTAGATGATTCATTAGGATTTTCAACTTTAATGATATCATCGTCAATGAGATCTTATATTTTATGTTTCAACTCCATGCAATCTGAAGTCACATGTTTTTTATTTTGATGATAGGCACAATAGTTTCTCAAGAATACAAACACTAGTACAAAAATAGCAATATATGACCAAATAAACTACCAAAAATTGTAGATAAATGACCAAATTTGGTCACGTGACTAGTGGTAGTTTATTGCCGGTCATTTATCTCATGACCAAATTTATTACTAAACTATTTTAGTCATTGATTTGATCGTTTATTTGGTCATTTGGTCATTTGGTCATTTATTTGGTCATTTGGTAATTTATTTGGTCATTTATTTAGTCATTTGGTAGTTTATTTGGTCATTTATTTGGTCATTTATTTAGTCATTTATTTGGTCATTTATTTGATCATTTATTTGATCATTTATTTGATCATTTATTTGGTTGTTTATTTGGTTGTTTATTTAGTTATTTATTTGGTCATTTATTTGGTTGTTTATTTGGTCATTTATTTGGTCATATATTTGGTTGTTTATTTGGTCATTTATTTGGTCATATATTTAGTCATATATTTAGTCATTAATTTAGTCATATATTTAGTCATATTAGGGCATGATGGAATCGAACCATCATCCTCCTACTTGTAAAATAGGTGCTCTTCCATTGAGCTAGTACCCTTTAAAGAATAATCATACCATGTATACTAGTACTTTCCACTAAACATGATTTCAAATTTTGCCATCTATAGTACAAGGGTAGCAAAGCTTAAGGGGAGGATGACTAGTGATACTTTAAACTCAATGGTGAAGTTATTCAATGTGCAATATACAAATGAAGTGAATGATGCCATTGAAAAATACATTACATGTGGTTTGTTCCCCTTATTATAATGACAAGCATATATCTTTAGGGGAAACCAACCACATTAAATAGAGATAAAGTATGCACCAATGATCATACCTTCTACATTTTAACTCCTAATTAACCCATCAAAAGCTTTACTGCTTTAGAAGTCCACACTCCTGATAACCTACCAATCTATTGCACTTCTATCCAATACGTCAATCATTAAATTAGTATTATTAAGGAAATTTGATACACACTAAATTCAACTTATAAAAATTGATAGCCATTTTCCAAGATCTCCTATTTGTGGTATATACTAATCCTTAAGATAAATTAATAACTAATAACGTAGCATCTTTCTTATCATAGCTTGAAAACACAAAATATTAAACATTGACCTTAAAACTACTTAAGGATGCCACAAGTAGTAATGCATTGGAATCAGTAACTATTGTTTAAACACATTAGTTTGCCATTTATGACCAAATACCTAGGTCACAAAAAAACAATAAAAGTAACTAAATCGACTAGTTCAACGTTACTTTTTAAAAATACAATGTTAACTAGTTTCTTTGAAAATCAAACAAATTTATAAAAGATATCTACCATGCCTAGTGTCTCCTTGATAAGAAACACACCAAAAGACTATTAGATTTTGCAAGTTCCAAAAAAAATAAACCTATATTACCCCTACCTACAAAGAGAAATTCAAACATGTCAATTTTCTACATATTTTCTATCAATTTTCCCTCAAAACCAAGATTGTTGTAGGCGTTTGAAAAGTAAAAATAATACAAAATCCAAGTAAACCAAAAAGCACTTACTGCAATGGTAAAACATTCACCCTCGTAGAATTTCAAGCTAACACCTTTTACAACTTCAACTTCCTTTTGGACTCTCTTAGTTTGATAACCTATCATATTGTCAAATGACCAGAATTCCCACCATTTCCTAGTTGTGTACACTTTTCTTAGATTTTGAAGCTCCACAACAACTTTAGATGCCATATCTAGATCAACTTGCTCCATGTTTGAGTTTTCATCCTTTACTCCTCCATTATATTCAACTATGAATAGTAGGAAATTATATTCAACTATGAATGGTAGGAATGCTATCAGGTAAAAGAAAATAAATTGAAAAATAGATGGAAGTTACAGAAATACCAAAGCTAAATTTCTTTTTAAAATTAAGATGCATAAACACAATGCCGACACAAAAAACAAATAGGAAACTGAACAAGAGTACAATTTTTATAAAACAAAGATCAAAAATAGCTTATGCACACCCGTTTCATTTCTTCAAACTTAAATCCTTTACTGAAGACCAATTGACATCCTAAAACACATTGACATATGACAACAACATATAACACTTTCTATAGCACTTATTCAAAAGCACTGAGAAACTAAAAAACTAAATTGCTAGAAAGAAAAAAAAAAAAAAAAAAAACTTATCCCACAAGCCAAAAAGAACTAACAAGAATACAACAATAATTAGAAAAGTACACATCTTCTTCAAAAAAAGATATGAAGAAACATACATTTTCTTTAAACTAGGAAATTTTGACTCCTAGTTTCCATGCCAACAATTTGTTTATGTGTTTCAAACTTTCAACAATTTATGGAGAATCATTCAAACCAATTTCAAAGAAGAGACAAGTAGCAAATTCTTGAATAGAAAAAAAAATGTTTACTAGAATTGACACAGTCCAAGAAATCACAATTACTATGGTAAGGTGCTCAAACTACACTTAAATGTGATGAATCCTAACATAGCTAAATTCAGCTAAAGAAAGGAAATATAATTTAATAGTACTCACAAGGTGAACTAACAACATACCGACAAAAATTACATCAAAGAACGCTATAAATATTTGTCTAGGCTTTCCCAAGATATATTTTAATCCATGCCATGTAACACCAAGTCATGTCCTTACTTTGGCATTATTCAATACTAGCTTGATTTGTTCGTGAGGGAACTTATCTTTTCCTTTTTCCCAGCCTTACTTGAGGGTTGGTTTGGTCCAAATAAAAGATGGATTTGTAGAAAGAGAATTTGTGAATTTGAATAAATATATCACAAGGATATTATTATTTATATTTTCCAGTCGTTCAAGAAAGATAAAGCGGGAGAAAGATCTTTCCAGTGACTTTTTTCAAAGAGAATTTAGGAGGGTGTGACCACTAAACAGAGTTATTGATAGTCCAAAAATACTTATCAGCCAAGGGTTTGGAGAAAACATTTATTTATCAATTTCTTGAGAGTGTAATTGATACAGCTCTTATAGAAGTGTCTTGAAAGGTAAGTACAAAATTATTAGAGATAAAATGACATATTAGAGAAATATGCATTATTTTTGGTATTAGAGCATCCTAACATGCTAGATCTAGAGAATTTGTGAGAAGAGTTCTAGATAGTTTAGAGGAGTGTTTGGGTATGGCTGTGGATGTGGATGTGGATGTGGGGTTGTTTTATGAAGTGAAAATTAGAAATGCATGTTGGATGAAGAAATCACATAAAGGAAGAGGCAAAATAAAACAAAAGACAAACAAGGGCCGTGTGTAGCTGGAGTCCCTGCCTTTGTTAGGGGAGTAGTAGGGAGCTGTCATTTTGCATAGCATTGTGCTGAACAGTGATTGAGACCAAAGGAATCATTTCGCTTCAAGAAACTATACTTTGTTTCCAAGAAATAAGGCATATAACATGTGAGCACCTCAACTATACTTTTTCTACAAAACATATGGAAACAATAATTGTTGACCTCTTCTAACAATAAATATTCTTACAATGAAAATTTATCTAACAATCAATCAATTTTCTTTTCTAGCACATACCTTCTCCTGCTGCAACGAATGATAATGCATGAGCAGGGGATAGTGCAAGTTCCTCTTTTATGCGCTCAACATAAGTTCTCTACACAATCCAAATCAATAGAACTAATTTTACAACTAGATCCTCAAGTTAACATACAAGATCCCCAAAGAATTCAAGCAAGAGAAATGAAAAAAAAAGATAATTAGCTAGATGGAAGAATAAATTACACAATAATAGATAGAGAGGATAACAACTTTCAAAGAGTTTGTTAGCTCTGCTCTTTTGGCTACAATTTGTGAGGCATGAGAAGAAATAAGAGATGGATCCCCTATTAAGAACATTCGGCAATCAAATCAAACCAAGATATTATACTAGCCAACAACACTACATGTCATAGCAGTGAATAGATTGGTGAGTGGTATGTGGATTAGAAAGGAATAAAATAATTACATATATTTGTATGTAGTTGAATGTGAACGTCTAATCCAACTACACACGCAACATAGTCATTACTCACACAATCGAATTACGAGAATGAGTATGGATTACTCAATGCAAAATTCATGGTGAAGCGACCTGTTGCCTCCTAATTAATTAAGGTATTTAATTACTCTCAGATTGGAGAGCCAACAACCATAAGACCGAGTTAATATGGAGGATTTGAAAACTAGAATGATAAGCAAAGTATAATTAATTTAAGATGAAAATGCAGTTTGTAATCTAGAATGAAGTGCAAATTTTAATTTAAGAGCTTGAAAATAAAAATGAAATGCATATTTACTCTAAAGAACTTCAAATAAAGATGTAAACTAACCTAAGAGAAAATAAGCAAAATTAATCTATTATGAAATGCAATTACACTAAATGAAGATTAATCTAATAATGCAACAAAAGTTTGAAAGATATGAATAAAAGTGAGACAGAATTTTGCTATAGTTTATGTGCTCTCAAAATTGCTCTCCTTCAAATGAAGAATGAGGTTCAAGATATAGGCAAGCTTGGAAGAGGAACGAAGAGTTTCTTGATTCGAAATGGTGGACTCTTCATTTCCAATGGAGGAGAAAGAGACAAATATTAGAGAATTACTTAATTAAAGAAATGGATTATTGCCACATGGGTGACTCTTTGAATATTTGATTTATTAAATGCAAATATGATAATCCATTCGAATAACCAAGTAATTTATTAATTCCTTTTATGGGTATTTAGCTAAAGGGGTGAGTTTAATTTAATTTAAAGCACTTAGGACTTTAGAATTAAATTGATTTATCATAGGGGTAATTTAGCTAATAAAAGTCGAAGACTCTAGGAATTAAATATAATATTTGATTAATGCAATTTAGGGTTTTTGTAATTGACATTAAGTCGATAAAGTCAGGTAGGAGAGAGAAAATTTCCTAGCAAAGTAGGACTTCGATGATGCAGAAATTTGAGGAATGCACCAAAATTGATTGAAATTGATAGGTGCCAATTTTGGGGTATTACAATATTAGATTGAGAAGGAAGAATTATATAACAATCATTTCCAGACTTGAGGAGAAGATATTTTTAAATTAGAAGATATAAAAATCATTTCCAAGCTATGGACTAACCCAATTGTAGGCATTCAATTAACTAGAGAGGATCTTTAGGCACTGAACCTGAGCTAAGGACTAACCTAATTGCATAATATTCAATTAACCAGAGAGAATGTTTAGGAACATAGCTTGAGCTAGGGATAAGGTCTTACTCATTTGGAGATCACTCAATTAATGAGAGGGGGTCATTAGGCTGTCAATCCAATCTAAGGTTAAAGACTCAACCACTGGGAGAGCACTCCATCAATGGTAGAGGGTCTGTAGGCACTCAACCTAGACCAAATTTAGGTCATTTATGCACCAGTATAAATGGGAATGTGTGGCCAAATATCCATCACATTACGAAGAAGTTGCAGGAGATGAAGTATATGAACAATAATATTGGTGTAAAAGGTTATAACTGCCCAGATTAGGCTCCCTTATTATTGAGTTATGATGATAATACTCTCAACAATGATCGCAGTGTTCTTCCTCTTGAGAATGTAGAGATAAAGGATTACAATTCAATGGCTTCACACAAAGTTGACCTGAGAGAGTTTTTGGAGCAGTTGGGAGTAATTGAAGCTCCTTCTGTAAAAAGTAAAGAAGATGAAGTATGCCCATCAATTTCAGAGTTCATTTTACCCATAGGCTCAAGTCATTACTCCTCCAAAATTGAATCTTTTGATAAAACTTCATGGGATCCCATTGCAATAGTCTCTCTATCTGGTTTCGTTGAAAATGATTATCTTTTGGATAACCATAACAACATTGATAGCCAAATCAGCCAAACCCAATTTGTAGACTTTTTCTAAATCTATTTGGATTTTGAAGACCAAAAATAGGAGTAGCAGCAAAATGACAATGTGGACTACGAAAACTTTCAAAATTCTGAGTCCCACAAATTGTCTTGTTAATCTTACCTAATTCTAGTAACTATGGATCATACACTCAATTTAAGGGATAGACAAAAGTGAATTGCATTTGAAGCTATTATCTTCCATGTTTTGTAGTTTCTTTAACTGTATAGATATGAATGAGAATTCATCTATGAATGGATACAAAATAATTTTGTTGTATACAATTAAAGAATCTCTTTATCTTGCCAATAATGAATTCTTTTTTGTGTTTGTTGTGTGCATGAGAAACAATACACACTGCAAATAAAATTGACATTCTTTACATGCAAAATTTAGATACGAAACAATTGCCCAAGTTCAGATGAACAATCCAACTCTTTGTTTACTTCAAAAATAATTATAATTCTTCCAACTCATGCAAATTCTTAAGTACACAAATCTGAATTGGCAACTTAGCAAAAATTGATAAAAATTAAAAAAAGGATTCAAATAATAATGAAAAAACTTAATATTTTAACAAAAGAACTCACATTTACACCCAACAATAGTAGGTGCCATGAACATTATTGTGACTTGGAAGACCTTAACCCGAGCTTCATGATGGGAGCTCCACCCCTCAACCTCGCCATTTATCTCAACGGTTGATCTCAACATCAAATGAACAAAAAAAAAATATTGAACACACCAAAGAAGATGTCCCCAAATCAGCAAGTGGCTACCACTGCCAAATAGCCCCATTGTGAACTAGAAAGAATAAAAAACAATTTCATGCTGGAACAGATAATTAAATTTTTTTGAAAATGTTCTTGATTAAATCCCAAGTAATTAAGTTCAATTTATACTTTGGTTTGCCAATGTGATCCCAATTCCATGTAATACTAGTATGATATAACCCATTTAAATTTATATTTAAGATTTATGATTTGATAGTAAATGTTAAATTATCAAATATGTGCTCTATTCTCAATTTTTTATTTAACTTTGTACATTTTATGCAATTCCAAGTAATGCTGCCTAAATATAAATCATTTTTGGGTTTTTTTTCAGTGTAACACTAGTGCTTGGGTACGTCGGGATGAGTTTTTGGGACTATGGGACAGAGGGCCTCAATTTTGGGGTGACAGGGAAAGGTGGGGGGACGGCGGCAAGGGGCAAGGGGGGTGTTGTATACAATACATATATAGAACTTGAAATACTAGTTATGAAATGATGTTTCAGTATAACATACCAAATTGAAATACTTGAACATAGCAGAATTGCAACACGAACCTGAACCATTGATCATTCAACATAGTAACATAGTACATACCCAATAGTAACATTCAAAAATCAAAATTCAAATAGAAATTCAAGTATACGTCCCGCCGGCGGCGTGGTTACAGAATGGCGGAGGTAGGGGTACTCGAGTACTCCAAGTATCTGGTGCGAGGACGTCTCGGGGATGGGTACTTCGATGTTTTTTTTTTTTTGGGGGGGGGGGGGTGCGAGTCCCCGGGTTTCACTAGTTTTTTTTAATTTACATCATATGATTTGACAATTGATGTCAACTTACCAATTATCAGCTGTCTTATCAATTCTCCCATTGTGTTTGTGTATGTTTTGCACAAATTATGATTAATTTTCTATTATTACTTAACTGGTTCCCTAACAGTCCCCAAAACAAAAGTTTCTGCCATCCCTAAAACCCCATCCCCCCATCTCAGCAACTTGGAAATTGTGAATCTTGTGGTAAGTAAATACTAAACTGTTATATTTTCACCTTAATAAATCAGATGAATTTATGATTTTAAAGCATCTGTACCATTGAATTATAAAATTTAGATTTGTTTTTTCCCCAACTTCTATAAATATTTGTTTGACCTTAGTATATATATTTTTTCCATGTATTCTTTTAAACTCGAAACATACAATTTTTCCATAAAGTACATGAGGTAGCGGTGTAATCACTAAGTGGGGCAATCATAAAAAAGAATGAGTCAAATCTAAATCTCCCCATTTCAACAACATAAATCATGATTTCACAAGCATTCAAGATTACTTGTACTGCAGACAAATATACTACATCTTGCAATAGAAAAATACTTAGGAACCCACATTTCAAAAGCACAAACGCACTCCTGCAAACTCATCTTCAAACACATAGTAACTATGGCAATCTTGTAAAGACTTGTAAAATTATACCATTGAATCAAAACGTTTTCTATATTAAGCTATTTCCTGTTAAGTATAGGAAAATCAACTTTGGTGAATCTATTATTTGAAACCAAAGCAACAATTTTCCATAACATTATCAAATCTAACTGAGAGGTAACAAATAGTTTATTCTATATAAAGATTCAAGACATCCACGATCCCCACTCCAAGCAAATACTGAAACCACAACACACAAATAGGAATCCTGTAGAATTGACCTGAATGGGAAAAAAATTGTTATAGAAAAATACACAATTCAGATAGTTACACAGTTACCGGAGAAAATATCACCTTAGCAAAAAAATTAATTTAATAAAGATCAAAGTAATATTGAACTTGAGTAGACAAGATGACCCCAAGAATATTATCTTATAGTTATAGATAAGAATGGGGTGAGCTCAAGTAAGAATCAATAGAGATTCACTGTGAAACCCCAGGCCCAAATCTTCAAATTTTATGTTTACGTGTAAAATGAGCAACATGCCTCCCCAAAATATATGTTTGGTGTGCTCAATTGACAAAACATGGTACAAGTCGTAGGAGAATTTGACGAGATGGTGTACTTATGCAATATAAAAGACCAAAAGCAATTTTTGGGTGCTATTTGCTGAATTCTAAGATGCAGGGTACGAACCAAACAGCTGTCAACATGGTTTGGGTGTGCACTGGTCTAGCTACGCATGCCTAGTGTGTTGTGAGTGCACACAGGGTGCACCCCAAGCACATCGGGTGCACTGTGGGTACGCAGTGTGCATACCAAGAGAACACCCGGAGCACTTGGAGCACACCCTGTGCACACCCAGGGCATACTCACCTTAACACATAGCACTTTAAGTCTCTTTCACATGATTGGTATAAGCTTGGTTTCCCATCAACGGGGAGGCAAAGGCGAAGACTATGACGTGTATTTGAGGCTGCAGTCATTTGATGCCATATGCACTCATTATCGCAAGGGCACATCCCAAGCTGTGTCCCGTAACTGTTATGATCACCTCTTGATTTCCATAATCTTCCAATAAGTTTCTAATCTCTTTTGTAATAATTTCTCTTACGCTGACTCGGTCTGAATAAAAATCCTAAACTACCTTCTGTATCCTGTCATCAGGATTTTAATTTGTCAGGTTGGTATTACCAAGGAGCAACCATGTCAGTAAGACAATGAATCCATTCCTACTGCGTAGAAGCTCCTCTATATGCATCCACTGTATATATAATATATAAATAATAATATGCTTGTGTAATCTTTAAATTTGTTTTTTGTGTGCATGCATATATATATATATATATATAGATATAGATATACCCAATCTCAAAAAAATTGTCGGTGCCCACATACCGGGCTCTCAAACCCATACTTGTGCCCATGCCCGCACCAGCAACTTAGGCTGAATATGTAGTGCTCATAAGCTGAGATTTTCCTAGAACAGGGCAGCTACCAAACAAGAAAGCAAAAGGTGATAGCTGTGAGATGCCCAGACCCCATTTGTACACCAAGGTTAAAAATACTGTCAAACTATTACAAAAGCTAACGACATTTTCATACCAGACCACAAGCCACCTCCTAATGAACTAGAGAAAAACTGTTCTGGTTTCAAGCTAAACAAAGACATTTCACAAACTGTGGTCCTCTTTTGATAACCCTCGATGAAACTTTTTTGAAAAGACATTTCAAAAATTGTGGTCCTCTTGTGCAAATTCTAGATTCATGGGAAATTCACACTGGCTGTGAACAACACCATTGTTGAAATTAAAATTTCTGAGTTTGATTGATTTGCAGCAGTAGGAAATGGGTCTCGGTACAGAGACCATGACATTGTTTCTAACCATTGGATTCCTCTAAATTCGGGATATGTTATTGTTATTCTAATTTTCTACAATTTCACTGATGGGATTGACCAAATGTGATCAGGTGTGAAAGTTATAGACGTATGAGTACTGATCTATAAAACTGTCAACTCTGGGACAGTTTCATAGCATGATTTGGTAAGACCCATTGTTGATTGCAAATGGTTTCAATGATGTTAAAGTGTGTTCAGGAATACTTGAGGGAATAACCAATGTGGAAATAGAAGGTGTGGATAACTTGAGGGACAAGGTAAAGTTAGTGATTATGTGAATGCCTTGAGGTTTATTTATGGAGTAAGTGTATGGAACCAGTGTAATGTTTGAGGATTGGGATGTGTGGTAGATTGATCTTGATGGAGGATTTATTGTTTTGATGCCTTAAAAGATGATAACTTGATTTATTATGCCTCTAATGCACTAAACATGCTAATGAAAGCATTGATTGGAACAACAATAAGTATCCAACTTATTGTGGTTGTAATCTGCCAAGTATATCTGTCCAAATACCATTTAGGATAAGTCACAACACAATCCACAAAAAAATTTCAGATATGCAAATTACCACTTCTTTCAATTTCCCCACTTTCTTACTACCACAAGAGGGATTAGCAAACACAGAATTATTGTTACCAGCAGGAAAATTGACAGGAAAAAAAATAAGAATGGTGCCCTAACAACTTAGCTTCAAGACAGTCAATAAAAATACATGTGCATGAATACCTGGTCCTGCTCATTATCTTCATGTTTGAGAGCCTTCTTGGTAGTCTTATTCACCCAAACAAAGGCTTGGAATCCAACTTCATCCTTCTCTTAAAGACCCCATGAATCCACCTTGATCCATTGTTGGTAGAAGAGACATAAATGAGTAAACAAGGCGCCACATTTAGGGAAAACTAATTATAGATTGCTTCAGGAGAATTTAGAGACCACGAATAGAAGATACCTTGTGGGTATCATGTGTGTTTTCTAGAGAAAGCACTGCAGTATGGCCTCAGGCAGCCATGTAAAACACTAGACTAGCTTACATCTGCACCTTACATGTGTTTCTACAATTGTTGTGCCAAATTACATAGGCTCATTAAGTTTCAAAGCTCACTGCACAAGAAACTATCTAGATTAGATGCAGAAAGTGGGCCTAACAATCTCTTAATACAAAGGATATCCTATATGAGTTCTAATTTAAATCAAAGAAAATGAAGCCAACTAATTATTTAAGGTAGTAGAACTTTACCTTAAGGCAACTAAATCAAATGCTAGCTTTCTCCACCGTAAAAAAGAAAGCTAACAACTTCAACAATGTGTACCAAATTTGTCCTGCCTCAGTTGATGGAGATAGATGACCAGTGTTGTGTCCTCTTGTAATATGCTGCACATACTTGTTTCTAATGTCAGCTTAGTCTCCTAGACTCCACAACATCAGAGAAAGAACCTCTAGAGAGAAAATGTGGTCTGAAACAATTAGAAAAGCCTAGAAAGGTAGCTATGAAAGATAAGACAAGCTATGACTATTGCCTTCAAGTTTTTGTGTAGTCTACGAACATTTTAAAAGCAAGAACTTTTCTGAATTGAAATCCTGACCAAGACAGAACTTGATTAAAAAAACTTGCTCAGTGCTTGTGTGAATTCTTCTCTTCAATTGCACTATACGTTTGATCCAAGGTCTTGATCAGTCAGAACTTTGATAAAAGACTCGATCCAGTATAGTGTGACTCAAGAATGATTAATTTGAAATGGTTTACTTCCTCCTCCTTTATGGTACAGGGTGGAACAATATAGAAGGAAAAAGCAGACATCAATCTCAAGGTAAATTTTCAAATCAACAATGCAGGGAATAGACATCATTTTTTGTTAAAAACTCAAGGTACTTTCACTACTTTATTCTTATTGTAATAGTTGTAGTAGTTAGTGCAAGCACCTATTTTTTATGTGGGTCCAACCCTTCAATATTGGGATTAAGGGGTAGGGGGCGCTGAATATTTGCGTGAGGTCAGGTTGAATTATTGGTGATATCAATGGAAATTGCTTCATTTTTATTTTCATTGCAATGTATGTGCTAATTACTCTTTTCACTGATTCATTTGCAAGAACATTACATCTAGTATCAGAGCGCTTTCCAAGGGTAGCTCCATTACACAAGATTGTGGCCATAGTTTGTGTCGTACAACTCATAAAACCAGTAGGCGTGGATAAACCTCAAAGATGCAAGAACACTTTGGCAAACACGTCAATTTGAAGAGTCGTGTGGGATGCCTCCTAGGTATTCACATGGTCATGAAATTTACTTGCTTTCACAAAATTTGCTTCCAAACATTCAACCATATAGATGCCCTTTTATAAAGAAGACCAAGATTGAATAGATGGTGCAAGCAAGAACTGCAATAAACAAGGATCATTCAGCCAAGTGTTAGACCATACTTTTCACCAATACTCATTCAATAAGAATGCCTCCTAGGTATTCACATGGTCATAAAATTTACTTGCTTTCACAAAATTTGGTTCCAAACATTCAACCATATAGATGCCCTTTTATAAAGAATACCAAGATTGAATAGATGGTGCAAGCAAGAACTGTAATAAACAAGGATCATTCAGCCAAGTGTTAGACCATACTTTTCACCAATACTCATTCAATAAGAATGGCTCATGGAAATTATGTGAATTTTTTTAGAGCTAAACAAAATCATACCCAAGGATAAATTTCCGACTCCTGAAATTGATGAGCTACTAGATGAATTGGATGGGGCTCATTTCTTCTCTAACCTAAGATACAATCTAGACCTCATTATATCCACCTATAGAAAGAAGATATTCCCAAGGCCACTCTCCAAAAAAGGGCCACTAAAAATTTTTGGCCATGCCCTTTGGCTTCACTAGTAAATGCCAACTTCAAATACATGTCTTGCCTACAAAATTTGGTGTCTTGGACATGTCATATGGAGGTGGAACATGCAAGTTTTTTAAGCTAAGAACCTTGCTGTGGGTGGCATTTGCTTAATGCATAGTGATAGTTTTTCTTTTATAAATGCATCATTAGTTATATATTAGCTTGATGTGATAGAAACTTGTTTTGTTTGTAAGAACTGATATTTCGGCTTCTATAGTCTTGGATACTGACTGAGTTTTTCATATTATGTAGCCAACACAGCACTTATATATCATCATGGGAAGCTGCTTGCACTTTCAGAGGCAGGTAAGCCTTGTAATACTTTCTCTTTCTTCCCTCTGCCCTTACAGTATTTCTGATTGGTTAAGCCAGTGAAGAGTACCTATTAGATCTGATGATCCTTTGAATCTAATAAAATTGATTGAATTAAATTTTTAATACCTAGTGTTATGTCTTATTGCTAAATAACAGTGCATAAAACACACAATAATGGAATCTTCAAAATGTGAAACCATGCGCAGATACAGCTTGAAATCTATTTTTAATTCCTTAAGTTAACCTCCACAACTGATGCTATTCACAGCTGCACGGAAATTTACAGCAGTATGTTACAATCTTTCCATCTTGTTCCTATCTTTATACTAATTTAGCCAAAAATCTAATATTCCAAAAAATCAGCTTTAATTGAAAAGCATCTTTATCACTTGTAAGGATGAGATTGATACATAAAAGAAAATCAGCGTAGCATCAAATACTTATTAGAATAGTTAATCTCATCTCCATCATTTATTAGTCAATCTCATGACAGATTTTGTCTCACAAGTATGCAGAGAAAACAACAATTTGTGCCTATTAAAATATGGGTATAGATGTATAGAAGCTGAATAATATTATAATAATGTCATACTTGTACTCTTTTAAAATCAAATACATCACAATTATATAGGAGTTAAGTCTCCTACATTATAGGAAAATCCCATAACTTACCCAAATATATTGAGTTGTTTTAACAACTCAACACATTCTTACCTCTAATATACTGACCTATTTAAAAAACAATAACAAACCTTACAAATAGTTATTTTGTGTGTCCTATGTAAACACTAATTCCCAATAGTGCCTTATCCTTACTATTCTAAATTTTCCGCACAAGGTTCAACAAGAATGGCAACAAGATGCACAAATTCCATAACTCATTCAGCAATTAGCCAGCAATTCCTCTTTTAATGCCAACTACTCATTGCATGAACAAGACTTGCACTATAAAGGGTGTATTGTTATTACTACCAATTTGGCTATTTGAGATAGACTCTTAAAAAAAGTTCATGCATCTGAAATCCCTAAAGCCTTTTGGGTTATGAAAGACATTTAAAAGAACTTGAAGGAATTTATTTTAGGTAGGAATAAAATGATATATCCAACAATCCATGGAAGAGTCTAATACCTAGCAACACCAAAAAGGAGAAACAATGAAAAAGCAACGGATGTTACAATCATTGTCAATCCCCACTAAGGTATGACTAGGATACATCTAAACATTTATATGTTCATTGTTGAAGTATTGCCAAAGTGAGGTTGCAAATAAGTTATTTTTGTGGTGGTGGATAATCTCCATTAAAGTGCCCATTTTTGTACAATAGTCCATTCATTGATCAAATCATTTGTCTCAATAAAATGCCCACTTCTATAATTTGCAATTGCAACACAAGCTTCACACACACTTTTCAGTAAGGAACACTTTAAGTTACATGAACCCCAACTAAATATGAGCTCAACATACCATCAGCAAACTAATGAGAAAATGAACATTGTCAATAAGCGTTTGGAAACATAGTTATGTTGCTTCACCTCAAAGTAACATACTCATTGGGTCAAATGGTTATTGCCGGTTGAGCAAATACCACTTTCCATATGGCAATAAAAATAAACCCCTACGAAACAATATATAACCAACCACAACCATCTCTCCTATCCTACATTCCCAATAGTTCTAAAATATATGCAATTAATTCTATCACCAGAACTCTAGAAAATGTGCTTTTAGCTCCCAAGCACAATTAGACAATGGCTGGATAAGCACCAAGTCAATCAACACTGCTCAAACCAAGCGTTCAATAAATGTGACATGTATTTTCTCCACCTACTACCGTGCAAGCAAGTATCCTTGAAGATAAAAGGCAAAAAAAATTTAGCACCCAATTCTATGGTCCTTATCAAGTTTTATAGCAGACTGGACCACTTGTGTACAGGTTGGACCTCCCATCATCTTCCAAGATCCATACTTCTTTTAATGTGGCTTATTCAAAGTAAGTCTTTGCCTCAATCATTCATGTTCAGACAACATTGCTAGTGCTTGATAAATAAGGTCCATCACCATAGAACCTAAAGCTATTTTGCATTGTTGTTCACACCAACTCTGCAACCATATTATAACATTAGTGATGGTACAATGGTGAATTTTACATCCAAAAGATGCAACTTGCGAGATGCCCAACCAACTCCATTCGTAGTTTCTACATCTTCAACTTTGAGGACAAAGCTTTAAAGGAAGAGGGCAAGTTAGGACCCTTACGTTGTAAATATTTTACTATTGTGCAGCCTAACCATTCAATTCCCATTTCAAAAATAGGATCATGATGGAAAATTGGACAATAAAAAAGAAGGTATAGCTCACAAAAGTTAAACAATTGATATGGCCTTCGGAAAGCATTTCCGACTTATGGGAAACTTAGGCATGGTACTAACTTTTGAGTAAATGTTTGAAAATGAACCACACTATCCCCCATAGTGCGAGAAGAAATAAATATTGAAACACAGAACCAAAATGGATTGAAAAGAAACAATAAAATATTAAAAACTAGATGACAAAAATAAGATATGGCTTACTCATTAGATGTGCTGAATTCATAGCCAAAATTAAGTGAAGAAGAATGAACAAAGATATCTTAGTGGACGTATATTTAAACAATATTACAGTGAGAAGAAGGATGATTCGTCGAGGCATACCTGGAGGCAGCCGTCTGAAGCAGGCAGAAAATGGCTTTGCAGAAATGACTAGTTCAACACATCTAACCTGTGCTCTCCGCAATCTCCTGTACCACAGAATGAATGGGTACCAAATTATAGGATAGTAAAATACACAAACAGAAGAAAATGCGTCACCTAGGACATCAATTTTCCTCTTATACACAAAACCATTTAAAATAAAATCAATCACATCTAAGAAAGAAAGGGGAACAAAAGACCAATACCTTGAAGATTGAATGGAAGAACAATGGAGATGAAGGAAATCTCTTCTGCAAATCCTTCTATTTTATCATGATTCCTTCTGTCCTCCATGGAGAAAATGCAAAATGTTGTTTAGAAAATTGGTAATATATGAAACCCTTCAATCTAAGCGCGAGAAGCCAAAAAAAATTAACAATCAATCCTTTCGGAGGGAAAGAAAAATATTAGCAAACACACACGGAAGCCAAAAAATTATGCTCAATCCTTGCAACCTATTCACATATTACCATTTGGTTTTCATTTGTAGGCAATTATCTTCTTTGTTCCCGTTAATATTAAGATTGGGAAAATTTTAGAATGTTAGTATTATATTTGTAT
This sequence comes from Chamaecyparis obtusa, assembly GCA_027943335.1. Taxonomy (NCBI): domain Eukaryota; kingdom Viridiplantae; phylum Streptophyta; class Pinopsida; order Cupressales; family Cupressaceae; genus Chamaecyparis; species Chamaecyparis obtusa. Next base: position 119,542 of record BSBK01000316.1, on the reverse strand, counting down.
GGTGATACTGATTGATTAATGAATCAAGTTATATTATTGCATGGCTTGGAATAAATTTAAATAGATATTTTAATTTGTTCTTATTGTATGATTAGTAATTAATTAAATTAATAAGATTTATTTTTAACTTTTGATTGATTAATTTTTGCTTTTAAATAATTAGTAATTATGATAAATAATATATTTTAAGTGGTCTATATTATATAGACATAATTGGTGCTATTTATTTTATCTTAATCATTTTTTAATTTATAAAGATAATTAAAATAGTTTTGGCTAGGAGTTTATATAGGTTCAAGAGGAAACTATTCTAAGTCTAGTGTTCTTTATAATGTATCTGATCATTCATGGCAAGTTTTCTAATTTTGTAGCTTTATTTTATGAAGTCGCTAATAATTTCTTGCTTGTCCTCTCATCACACATTAATCATGGAGTCAACAATTTGTTGTTTGAATGTTTTTAGTCCTTTATAGTGTTAGCCTATTGGCAAACAAGCAATAATGGTCATGAAATGAAACCTATAAGTATATAATTCTACGATATTATCAAATGTTATTATAAAGGAGTTATAATCATTCATTAATCTAGTCATTTTTGTTTGGGTGACTAATTATTTAGTCATTTATTTAGTAGTTTTTGTTTGGGTGACTAATTGTTTAGTCATTTAATCAGTCATTTATTTAGTCATTTACACTTGTGAATTGTAAAATAATAGTAGAAATTGATCAGTTTTAGTCTAGTGACTAAAAGTTTTAGTCACGTAGTCATATATTTGCTAAAATGTACTAGTGGCAGTTTGGGGTGAAATTGACTTCATTTTCAGTTAGACATTAGTTGAGGGGGCACCTCAAAAATGGCAGGGGGCAGCCATGAGATTCCTTGACACCCTCTAGCTGATCTTGACATGGATAGCCATTCCCTTTAATTTAATGTGTCCAATGTAAAAAAAATTAGTAGATCAGTTTAGTTGGATGAAGCTTTATTGCCATTTTTTGTAGATGACTCAAGTTATTGTAGCTATGGTAGCTAGAGTTGTTATAGGAGGTTTATAACCTCAGTCTTAGGTAAGGTCCCATGAGGGAGGCTTAAGCTCTATGCATTATGATCAAATTAGAAAGAAATAATAATAGAGGAGTAATAGTCATTTATTTAGTCATTTCTATTTGTTTGACCAATTATTTAGCTGTGATTTGATCCGATGACCAAATTAGTCATTTATACTTGTGAATTGCAAAAAATTAGTAGAATATGATCAGTTTTGGTCACATTTTGGTCATGTGACTAAAAGGTTTAATCACATGACTAAAAGTTTGTCACGTGACTAAAAGTTTTAGTCACATGACTAAAAGTTTTAGTCACATGACTAAAATTTTTAGTCATGTAGTCATTTATTTTTCAAACATAATCAATTTTGGTCATGTGACTAAAACTTTTAGTCACATGACTAAAATTTTTAGTCACGTAGTCATTTATTTGCCAAATTCTACTAGTGAAAACCACATGAAGTGATTTAAGGCAGCATGATGAGATTTTGTTCAAGAAGTTCTTGAAATGATAATTCATAAGATTGTCCCAAAGGAGTGAATATTCTATCTAAGGTATGATTAGGTTCTTCCTGATGTTCTTGCAAATAAAGAAGACTCTCAAGTGAATATGATATATCTATTTCTTCATCTTCTTAATCAAAGATATGATTATCATGAGATTATGGCATAGCCTCTTGATCAAAGATTGGATTTTCATTCATTGGTGTCTCTATATTAGAAGGAGATGAAGACATGTGGATATCATTCGCAAAGAGAAAAGGACATATTGATCGTAAGAAATACTCGTTTGATGATGTCTCATTTTCTTTCTTCATTTCTCAAATTTTTGATTGTAAAACTTGACATTGCTCAATGAGAATGAAGATAGATTGATCATCCATGTTTTGATTATTCTTATTTGATTGATTAGATAATGGATGAGAAGATTTAACACCTTGTTTCAATGTGTGATCAGATCGAGAAGACCAGGGAGATGGAATAGAAGAAAAATTAAAACCCAAAATTTTCATATTTTTTTTCTTTATTTTTCTTACGTTTTAGTAATTAGAATTTTTAGAGGTCTTCTACTAGGGAGATTATCTTTTCAAAGATGAAAACAGTTCGCAATTTTGAGCATCGAGTCAAAAGTTATGCCTTCTCCAAGTTGGGGTAAATTTTCTTTGAATTTTTTAGAATTTTTTAAATTTTTCTTATGTTTTTCAGATCCGATTGGTCTTGGAAATGATGAAATCTAGTCTAGGTCATGAAGATTTGATAATCCAAGGATTGATATGATAACCAAGTAGGTATTTAGAGTACACTCAAGGTTGACTATTTGTAATGACTGAATGTGACAAAGGGGCCAAAAGGGTATCCAAAACTACAAAGATCAAGGTCTTGACACATGTGTAAGTGCCCACTATCTCAAATGTGAGACTCCAGATGTGACACTTTACTACATGCGACCCAGGATTAACCATGTATGAAAATTCTCCCAGATGCAACCCAAGATTAACTAGATGTGACACTCTCCCAGATGCGACCCAATATTAACCAAATGCGAGCCATTTTAACAATATGGGAGCCTATTTTCCAAAAGTGACTCTAAATACGAGATGCGATCTTTTGATGGACTGGTCTGGGAAAGAAATAGTCAAATTTGTCAAATTAAAGTGGGTCTGAAGGTATGAAAATGTCTTTGATTGTAAATTGAGGGTTTTTATCTTTCATTTTTAATTCGAACACATCAAACAAAGTTGTTTAGACTCTCAGACACACCTAATTCTTATTAACTTGACTATGATAAAAAAATGCTTGTTCACTAACTTAGGAACACACTCAAAGACCCCTCAGAGTATGACAGTCCAACAACACACAATGGATGTTGAAGGCCATATTAGTCGAGTAGTAATGTCTATGAGGGCTTGATATGGTGAATCTCTTAGGAAAATTACTATTTTCCTTGCACAAGCATTACCAACCTTTCGAGGGTAATTTGGGTGGCTTCTAACATAAGGTATTTACTTCAGGCATTTGTACATAATCGTCTCCCATAGTCTTGTAAGTGAGATTGAGGCCTATATCCTTTGAGTAATCAAATGTGTGTAGTCTTGCAAGTGAGATTTAAGCGGCTTCGCTCTATGCAATTCCAAGCATGTCCATGGAATGATCAAATCAAGGTTCCAAGGGAAAAACTAACTAAGTCTTTTGAGATTTTTATCTCAAGGAAGTGTCTTGATTATAGTGAGGTGGAAGGGTTTTCTTCTACCTGTCCTCACTTGGGTCGTTCCTGGGAGTTTTTTACCTCAACCGACAGGCCCACTAAAGATCTAAAGTAATAGATAAAAGAGGATCACTGACTCAGGAGTCTAGATTTCTGATTCTCCCCTAGGGAGAAGAGCATACTCTCCTATCCATGTCATTTTATCCTATCAAACACATCATGCAATTTGTAAATTTCCCCAAATTTGACCTCAAATTTCAATCTAATATTTGAGTTTTTTATTTTCCCAAAGGGAAAAGAGCATAATCCTCTAATTAGGTTGAAAATCAACCTCAAATTCTATTAAACTCCTATGAAATTAAGAAAGAAATTCATGATGTTTGGTTGAATTTGTGAAGACAGCGTACAAAACCACTCATTAGTAGTTTGAATTGTTTATCTTATTGCAATTCTTTGCCAAGCATGTCTCTGTCAAAATGACCTGTAGACATCATTAAGCTGATAAATCAACCAAAAACACAAGAGTCACCCATTAGCCATCAACAAATTTAATTATGAAAATGAAAATATTGAATGTGATCATGTTTTAAACCAAATATGAGCTTAAACCAAATGCAATTCAATATTCCATAAATGTGATCGAGGAATCTAAATGTGATTCAATTGTAACTAAATGCAATCCTTGACTAGATGCGATCCAAGAAATCTCGTATGTGACTCTATTTTTACCTAAAGAGATTGTGTTTCCCGAATACAATCTTGCATCTGCAAAACAGCATCAGAAAATATTCAAAAATGTCATAAATCTGGGGCTCAACCCCATGGTGGGCTCTAGAAATGTGTGTGTGAATTTTTATACATGTTATCCAACAAACACAACACTTCTATAACTCATTACATCAATTGTTAGTACAGAGAAATCAATCAAATTATAACAATTGAAATCAAATTATAGCTTCCTAGTCATAGAGAGTATGATCTATTGTTAGTGCTCTCATAATTGTGCATAAGATCGGTGACACTACAACTATGAAATGGAAGATTCAATCAAATAAGCATATACATGAATCCAAAATAGAAGAATTGATAAGCTAGAGCTAGAATGAAGAAATGATGCAAGAAATAGAAGAATTGATCTACATTTTTAGAATTCAAAATGATAGAGTTTCCTTATGAAAATGATCTAGATATCAAATGACTTGAATGACCTTGGTTATATAGATTTCCTCTTGGAGGGAAAGATTGAATTTGAACTCAATGGTTGAGATTCATCCATGATGGATTGTTGATATTGATTCTCACTTGATCCATGTGAGTGGTCCTTGTGATTGATTTTTATTGGTGTGAATTAAATTTTTTGTCCTTTTGTGGTTGAGATGGATAATAGGATAATTAATTAATTAAGTTTAATTAATATCACTAGCCATGTGTTTTTTTTTAGTTTGATTTGATTACATGACTAAGATAATTAATTAAGGAATGATGATTGATAATTGTTGTTTGAAAATTGATGAATTATGTAATTAAATTGATATAATTTAAATACATAATTATGCTTAAGATTATCTTGATTTGATATTGTTTGATCACTTGATTTGGGATTTAGGGAAATTGGTTTAGCTAGACCATTTTTAGGTGATTACAATACCATGCCTTCATTTGATGCCTTCACTGAAATGTTGATAGTAGAACAATCAAACTTGATGAGCATGGAGATTATCAAGTCTTCAAAGTCTAAGGCATTCATGGATAATCAAGGGTATCAAGGAAAAGGTTCATACAATAAGCATAAAACATGGCGAACAAAGACACAAAAGGAGAAAGAACACTCAACTTCCTCACAACAAAACAACTTCAACAATAAAGGGAAATCATCTAAGAAGGAGTTTCTTACTTGTGCATATTGTAAGAATAATGGACATGAAACACATCATTGATACAAGAAACAAATAGATGAAGTCAAGAATCTTATAAGAATCAAATAAGTCTACCTTCAAGAATGACTACTTAATCCTCTTCTTCACATTCAAATTTTGATAAAGGGAAGGATCACAAAAATTATAAGGTCAAAGGAGAAGATTTAATTACTAATTCAAGTAGTGATTCAGGGAGATGGCTTCTAGATTTAGGGGCTTCTCATCATATAGAATCTTCATAGTCTATGTTTTCTTCATTTAATCCTTGTCATGTGACCAATTTTGATGAGAAATCATACTTACATGAATGTGATTGGGAAAGGAACTATTGATAAGGGGGAGGGAACCTTCAAAGATGTGTTGTGTGTACCTTACCTAACTCATAATCTCCTTTCCATCTATCAAATCACTAATAGGGAAATGAGGAGGACTGTGGAATTCATGCCTAATTCAGTTATTATCAAATACTTAGAGAGTAGAGATATCATTGCTACAGGGGTGGTTGATCATTACTACAGGGATGATTTTTCCCATGATGTTTTTCCTCTTTCTCCTCTATGAGAGATTGCATTGAATTATTTTTGCAATTGCATATTGTACATGGGTACCTAACATGACATAGAAGCTGGGACCCATCATGAATTGCCATCTAGCATTGTGAGCTTAAGTGCATTTCCCTAAGTTGCACTTAAAGGGGGGTGTTACTGTAATTAAATATTCACTAATTAGAATTTACTTAATTTTACGTAGGATAATACATTTCTTATTGGTTTTCATGTAGACACATTGGATTTTGCATTTCATTTTTAGCACACGGTGTAGGAGAATTTCCACTTTATGTGTGAGATCCACCTTTAGTGCTCTTATCACATTATCATCCTTTCATTGTTACACGTGTTTTCACATACTTTATTGTATAATGGAGGATGATCCACCTTTGGTGGATATGTGATTACACCTAGTGTGGTTGATAGGTTATCACTTGCACATCTCCTAGTTATCATACATTGCCTTTATATTCAGACACATCTATTTTGTATTCATTGATTTTGTATCCATTATCATTTGATTAATATTGAATCAATTATTTGATCATATCATTTTGTCTATCTCTCTTGTGCAATCAATTGAGCTTCTAGATCTTGGAATTTCATTCTTTTCCTTAGGCAAATTCTTACATCGTATAAGAGAGATATGAAAATTCTTATAAATATTAACTACACCATATAAATATGAATGAATATAATCCAAATCTCTAGAAGACTTATGAGAAATTTAGTAAAAAGAAACATGATGTTTCTTACTGTAATCACCTAAAATTGGACAAGATCAATCAAGTGAATAACCAAGGAAAAAACCAAAGCAATTAAATCAAATTAAGCTATTATCAAAGAAAAATTTCAATCAAGCTATAAATCAAATTTAATTCAAAATCAAAATCCATAAATTCATGATAAATCAATTAATTGTATAATTAATATAATTAATTACACAGTTCATTTAAATCAAATCAACCCATTCAAGGGTTACGTATGGCTAAAGATAATAATTAAATCAATTGATTAAATCCTATTTTCTCTCAACCACCAAATGGAAGGAAAAATCATCAACCAATAGGATTTAAGGATTGGGCTCACATGGATCAAGCCTAAATGGAATCTCAATCACTCACTTGGAGAATGCATCTTGTCCACTCATTTTATCCTTTGGTCCCAAGCTTTGAGGAAAAAATATTTAAATGGTCTCCAAAGCTAGAACCATGGACTTAACCCTCACCTAATCATGATCAAATCAACTACACCCCTTACCCTTGCCAAAATCTATAAAAGCAAGGCATAATTGAAGCAATATCCATCCACAAATTTTATGAAGCATCAAACCTCTTGCAAATTTGAGTTAGAAAGGAAAATCTAGAGCTAATTAGTATTTTCATTTGGAATTAACTTGTATTAGCTTTCTTATCACTTACTTTTCTCATATTAGGACTGTCACTAGTGAGAGTTGTAATACCCCAAAATTGGTAGCTTATAATTTCAATCAATTTTGGTGCATTTTCTTCAGTTTTACATCATTAAAGTCCTATTTTACTAGGCAATCTTCTCTCTCCTACCTGACTTTATTTGACTTGATGTCAATTGCAAAAACCCCAAATTGCATTAATCTCACACCATAATTAATTCCTAAGTATTTGACTTTATTAGCTAAATAATCCCTATGATAAATTGATTTAATTCTAAAGTCCTAAGTGCTTTAAATTAAATTAAACCCACCCCATTTGGCTAATACACATAAAAGGAATTAATATTACTTAGTTATTTGAATGGATTATCTTATTTGGATTTAATAATTCAAAATATTCGAAGGGTCACCCATATGTGACAATAATTCATTCTTTAATTAAGTAATTCCTTAATATTTGTCTCAATTGGGAATGAAGAGTCAACCGTTTCATTTCAAGAAACTCTTCATTCCTTCTCCGGGCTTGTCTATATTATGAACTTTCTCCTTCATTCGAAAAAAGAGGCAATTTGAGAGCACATAAACTATAGCGAATTTTAGTCTCAATTATTCATATTTTCAAACTTTTATTGCACATTTAGATTAATTTCATTTTAGTATAATATTGCATTCTCATATTAATTAGTTTGTTTATCATGCTCATAGCTTAATTTTCAGATTTCTTTCAAGCTCTTTTAGATCAAATCTGCACTCTCATATTTCTTTCATGTTCTTAGCTTAAAATCTGCATTTTATTCTTTGCTTAATTTGTATCTCCATTTTAGATTAATTGCAATTTGATTATCTTCATAGCTTTTAAAATCCTCTGTATTAGCTTGGTCTCTTGGTTGTTGGCTCTTGTTTTGAGAGTAATTCAAATACCCCAGTTAATTAGGAGGCAATAGGTTGAATCGATAGATATTGTGAATTGAGTAATCCATACTCACCTTCATAATTTTGATGATCGAGCAATGACTATGTTGCATATATGGCTGGATTAGAGGTCCCCATTTAGCTATAGACATTCTGGCACCCACTGTGGGATAGAAAATTTGATTTCTGGCCTCATTAATCTTAAACTTTTTTTTGAATTCTGCAATCTATCGTACGTTCGTACTTCTCTATGTACGGAAGTTCACATGAGATTCCTGACTGTACCGCATGAAGTTTTTCTCCCTATAGCACTATCTCGCATGAAATAGTACTTCCTCACACGGGCCCTGGTACTTTCTCGCGTGCGGCGCTATACTTCCTCGTGCGAAGTTTCACTGTCAGTCAATTAAATTTCTAGATTCTGCAATTTATTGTTGTTTTTTTTGACATCTACTTTTTGTTGTTGATTTCATATCTTTGTTTTTATCACAGCATAACAGTGGTCTGCAGGTTTCTTTTTCGAAGATCATAGAACTTGCTAACAGTTTGCTTGCAGGACAATTGCCGAAGATCTTTTAAAACATTGTGTTTGTTTTCTTGCTTTCATTCACATAGTATAATTAGGGCTTTGTTAAAATTTCTCAAGGGTCCTTATAGACAAGTAGGGGAATAGGCTCTTCATTACATGGAAGTGATGCCCACGGATGAAACCGAGACCCATATGTTGCTAGAATGATAGATACCTAGGAAAGCAAAGCAAGGTAGTGAATCTTTAGCACTTCTACTTGCCAGGGGATTATTCTCTTCTCTCTTTGAGAGAACCAGAAACCCAAAAGCTTGTGGATTTGGTGGAGTGAAGCTAGCTTGATGATGAATTTTATTTATGTGTTTGGGTAAGGTGAAGAGGTAGAGAAGTATGCTCTTCTCTCTTTGAGAGAAATAGAAAATCAAACCCTCGGATCCAAGCCAAGTTGTGTCACCTTTAGAGGGCCTACCAGAAGTTGAACCTCCGGGAACGACCCAAGTGAGTACGCACCTATCATCGGTGATTGCACCTCACTATAATAAATAATGTTTTGTTGAGTCTAAAGACTCCAAAACCATGTTAACTTCCTTCTCTTGATTTTGACTATCATCTTGAGAAGGCTCTGTCTATTGTACTGAGTGGCACCGCTCCTAGCCCTGCTTGCGGGGGTGTATGACTTTCAGGTGTTGGTGTGGCTGCGAGGCCCTAGACCTGTATCAAGGGTACTAAAGGTTAGTGTGAACGGAAGCCCACTAAAAACTTTCCCTAGTTAGCTGCCTACCTAGATCACCTCCGAAAGGAGGCAGAATCTTTGCACAGGGAGGGGGAAGAATCTCTCTCGTAGATTCTCACCATAGGCATGCACCTGGATGCTTTAAGGTAGTATATGATGCTAGCCCCTACTTCAAGGGTAACCTTCAAACATATACTATTAAGTCCTTGGAAACACCAAAAACACAGGTGCCCTCTAGGGGGTGACATAGCTGTGTGAGGTGAACGCATGCGCATAAGCAGTGAGACAAAGGTTTTGTCTTCTCACCATTTTTTTTGTAGGGATAACTATGTGTTTGTTATCGAGTCTTAAACTTGTCCATCATGATTAAATAAAGACTCCCATGATATTGCCAAGTTGCTTTGTCCTTGGTAGGTCTATTTGCAACTACTTGTGTCACCTTTTCTTGTTCAAAACCTTCATGCTTGTAAACGAATGCTTGAAACCTTCAAACTGAGATTGTTGATTAAACTATCCTTCAAACTGTCAGAAACCTAGAAATTCTATTAGAGAACAGTTCAGGCTATGTCTCAGAACTTGACTTTCTATCTCAAAATCTGTGTTGAATTGTCAAACTTAAATTCTTTCCCGTGTGAAATTTCATCTTTCAGAGCATTTTCTCGCACGAGATTTCATTCTCTCATGTGAAGTTTGGTGTTTTCTCATGTGGCCTGGTACTTTCTCACGTGAACCTGTACCCTAGTTTTCAAAATAGAGACTTATTTCCCATTGACTGGTTGACTTTTTATCTGATCTAATTTTTGTCTGAGGTTTGTTTACCTATTTTCCTATCGTTCACTATCAAAAACTAAGTGTCTCGAGCTACAAACCAATTGATTATTGCTTTGACTCATTTTGTCTCTCATTTGTTTATCTTATCTCTTTGTGACTGTGTACCTCACATTGTGATTGTCTTATCTCGCCTATTGTAGCCATACTCCTGACGATTCATACCAGGTGCATCTCACATCTTGACTATTTTGGCCTTTATCTCCTCTTCGTTGTTCCTAGAGACAGAGTTTTAGCATTATCCCGAGTCTTCTCTTGTTTCATCTTTGTCTATGAATGTCATGAATCGAAGTGGAAACACTTATCCCATTCATAATATTGGTCAATGTAGAGGTACACCTCGTAATCAGGAAACAAGTTATCCCAAACCTATCGTGCAATCTAAACATTGTGAGGGATCCTGAAGTTATTCATTCAGTACTTTGAAAGATAGCCCGTCTCAATCACCTCTAGTGTTCCAAGAGTGTTTTAATCCATTGTTTCAAGTGCAACTTGGTTTCTCATTTCAGGATCAGGACAACTCATTCTTCCAAAACAACTCATTGTTTCATTACTTTGGAAGACCACTTCCTCAGACTGGTCTTATCATTGAACCTATCAATCTTGTTGATGATATCGACTCATCTAAACCTATTGATCTTCTTGATCCTATTAGAGCACCAAGAGTTACCTTAGTTGTGCCCTTTCGGCATCGTTCATATCATTTTACTGAGTCTTCATTTTCTGCATAGTCCCACAACAATATTGGAGAGCCATTCGACTTCCAACTAGGCAAATACAGCCAAACTTTTGATGAATCTCAAAGCAACCAACATCATGGTCAATCTTCCAATGACCAACGTCATTCTCAACCTTGAAATGATAAATGCTATGATCAAACCCAAAATAACCAGAATCAACACCAAGCTCAAAACAAAGCTCAAGGTGGTCAACTAGCGTATCACTATCGACCTGCCCCTTTCGATCAGAGTCAAGATCAAGTCCCAAGCATTTATGAGATCCTTGGCAATGATGGTGATTACACAATAACTCAAAATGACATAGACACTGTGAAAGAAAACAAAGGTCTTATTAAGATGGTGGAGATCCTCCTTCTAGAGGAGAAGGAAAAATATTTTCTTGAGTTGGCCAAACAAGGGGCTAAATTACCCTCAGATTTTCAAGTTGAAACACTTGTGGCCAAGGAAGAAGAAACTAAGACCGCTAAGTTGCAAAAGATGGTCTGAGACATGCAAGATCAGATTAGCCAACTTGCAAAGAATAAGGACAAACCCGCACAACAATTCACAATGGAAAGTATTTGTCCTTTTCCCTTTGATAGGAGTATTCACATGCCACCTTTTTCGAGAGGTGTAGAGATCCCAAAATATGACAAATACTTGGGTGCTACCAATCCCCAAGATCACCTAAGGGAGTTTGGCACTTTATCCATGGAATTCATACATGATCAAACCTATCTTATGTGCCTATTTCCTCATAACTTGGGTGGACCAGCTATGGAGTGGATTTCTCGATTGCCCACTGGCATTAAGACTTTTGACAAAATGGCTAATCTATTTCTCCAACATTACTCACATAATATTCAGCATCCGGTCAACATCCAGGATCTTTGCAATTTAAAATAGCGACAAGGAGAATCTTTCCTAACATTTCTCCAAAGGTGGAGACAATTATGTACAAGGTGTCCTCACAAGCTACCAGAGTCTGAGAGACTCGACATTTTCTTGGATAACCTTGTCCCAGACTTTGGATACCAAGTACAATTACAAGGTCCCCTAAATTTTGATAGCATGATTAAAGAAGCAGTGCGAATAGAGGCCTTTATGATTAAGAAAGGGGAATTGACTTTGAGAAAAGACAACAAACAAGGATCTTCAAACTCAAATAAAGATAAAGGGAAGTTTGTCAACAAGAATAGAGACATTGTGATTGATGGAGTGGTCGACAATGTGACCCTGAAGCCTACTAAGTCTGTTTTTAATCTCTCTTCTAGCATACAAGCGATCAAGGCTATTGAAAAGTCTACGATGGAAAAATCAGAAACCTTCAAGGTTTTCTAGGAACAAACCTTGGCCATCTTGACCCAAGCGTGAATTCACTTCCTTGGGGGAACTGCTTGATGTGGTCTATAAAACCCTTGTGCAGAATTAGATTCTTACTCCTTTGGAAAAGCATCTCTATGACCCACCACCATGACCTCATTAGTGGAATGACAACGCCTACTATGACTATCACCAAAATAAGGGTCACAAGACCTCTACTTGTCTTCAGTTGAAACATAAGCTCCAAGATTTGATTGATAGCGGTGAAATTATTATGGACGGCCACAACAAGAATTTGGACCATCAAGCATTTAAGGATCCCTTCCCTCCTCATGAGAAGGGTGAATCTTCAAACACTAAGAATACCAATGCTAAGATCAATTACATGTACACTAATGATGAAAATGTCATTGATACGATCAAACTTGTTGAGTTTGAATATTGCGATGTGATTACTATTAAGGGGAGTGGCGATGCTCCCAAACCTAAGACTCCTTTCATCTTGCGTAGTTCCATGTCTCATTCATCTGATTTTGAACAACCTCAAGATTGTGCCAATGTTATTACTCAATCACGTGGAAGGGTTGTTTTGAAAGGTCCTGATCCTCCTGTATCTACTCTGAAATAAACTACGAATAAGATTGATGTTGGCCCTGCCAACAAGAACACAAAATCTATCCCTACAACTAGCTTAGCTAGTTATAGCATCTTAGATCAACTACAATGGACCAATGCTCAGATTACCATTTTTGATCTATTGAAGATCTCGCCTACTCATAGGAAGATTATGGATAAAGCCCTCACTGAGGAAAATGTTCCCAAAGATCTTGAGCTCGACCAGTTCCAATCTATGGTGGGTCATTTGACTTCACCTCATTATTTGTCCTTCTCTGAAAATGATGATCACTCTCTGAGCCATCCACATAACGCTCCCTTGCATATAGAGGTCATGATAGGTCCTAAATGTGTCTGTCGAGTGCTCATAGACAATGGTGTTGGTCTCAATATTTGTTTTTCTAAGCTGCTTACCTAGCTAGGTTATGATGCGAATTGTATAGATTCCTAAAAAAAGATTACCATCAAAGCTTATGATGAAGAGGAATGAAAATCCCAAGGCTTAGTTGTGCTACATATCCGCATAGGACTTGTTGAGAGGGATGATACTTTTCAAGTTCTTGACATTCCTCTCGCATACAATATCTTGCTGGGAAGGCCATGGATTCATGAGATGCAGGTTGTTCCGTCTATGTACCATCAATGCATTTAGTTTCCATTTCATGGGGCAGAAGTCACTATGCCTACTAATACCAATTATTCTTGCAACACACTTGCGCAATCTGTAGATAGCTTTTTTCTAGCTAATAGGGAGTCCACTGAGTTCTATGATGCTAAGCTCAAGGAAATGGAACAAACTCTGAAACTTAAGGATACAGGCATGGGAGAATACCAAATTGAACCTGTGCTATCACTAGCTGCTCTCCCTCTGTCTCTATGCTCTTATGGGAGACCTTCTAAGAGTAACAAAAATTCTGATGACTCTCCTCAAACAATCTACACTGGTGCCTTTGTACGAACCTCTACACCTTTAGAAGATGAAGATGAAGAAAGGACTATCACAACTTGGATCTAGAAAGGAAAAGAAACATCTGAAACAACTACTCCACCTCCAGACTTAGAACAAGAGCCATACAATGAGGCCTTCAAGATCATGAAGTGCTTCAGCTATAAGGGGAGTGGTCCTATAGGACTAAATGACAATGGTTTGCTAAAACCCATTGAAGCTATAGGTAGTAGCACAAAGGATACTACTGTCTTAGGCTTCAGAAAGATCCCCTTTCATTTAGGGATAAACAAATTTGTGCCAGAACCTAAACTTGAACCTGAGCTAGAATTTGATGATACTACTCCAGAGGTAAATCCAGAGGCCAGCTCTGATGAAGACACATTTCCATATCCTATTCCTTCAGAACTTGTTGCACTCTTTTCATAACCTGATGAGCCTATCATACCTATCCACATGATAGAAACTAATAGTAATTCCAATGAGATCGCTTCATTACATCAACTCACATATGACCAATGGAAAGAAATGCAAATCGTTGAGTCCAACTCTCAAGGTGAATAGTACATACCCACACATTTCCAAGAATAGTTTGAAAAAGATCAACTTTAGAAAGCCACTAATGTTGCAAGGGGTGAAGATGATGATACAGCCAGTGCTAATGGAATTCCCACATCAAGTACTGACTCACATGAGTATGAGTTTGACTCTTTGTCTGATGCTACTTATGATAAAGATATAGACATGGTGCATACCTATGAAAGACTTCTCTAAGTAGGTGAAGGGTCTAGCACTAGGTCACATGAATTAGATGCCATCAGTGTTAACTTGTCCTCTACATATGACATGAGTTCTCATAGGGATTTAAATGCTCCTTTGGATGAGATCACTCTAGGTCTTGACTTTCTCATCCACACTTTTGATGGTTATACCATGAATGCAATTGAACCAGTCACTACTTCTCTCTCACTCAAAAATCCCAAGCTGATAAACTGGAACTCCCCTTCCTCATCCAATGAAGTCCTAACATTCTAGAATGATTACACTCTAGCCTGTTACCTCCATGCTATTTAACTTGTAATGTCCTCCATCAGCGAAAGCAGTGTCAGCATGACAGAGGAAAATATCAAGTATCTTAGTCAAAAAATTAAAATAAGAAAAAATAGAGGCTCTGATGGTGAAAACCACATTATGGTAGTATCAGAGCCAAAAATAGTAAAAATAAAAGATGTATCTGAGGGTGAAAACCTCTCTGAGGTGCCCAAAGATGAGATACTTGATACACTTCTGAGCCACTTTCAAGAGAGATCATTAGTATTGATTGAGCTGACACAACCAATAAATTTGGATACAGAGGCTGCTCCACAAATTATTCATCTAGCACAGTCATTGTCTGCAAAAGAAAAGGAAGAGTTCACTAGCTTCTTTCAAAGCAAGAAAATAAACTTTGCATGGACTTACTCTGACATGCCTAGATTAGACCCCAATCTAATCATGCACCA
Organism: Chamaecyparis obtusa; assembly: GCA_027943335.1. Lineage (NCBI taxonomy): Eukaryota > Viridiplantae > Streptophyta > Pinopsida > Cupressales > Cupressaceae > Chamaecyparis > Chamaecyparis obtusa. The sequence continues at coordinate 104,314 of BSBK01000316.1, read as the reverse complement.
TCTATCCATTACACTAGGTATTAAGCCTGTCAAACAGAAGCTTCGAAAGGTGCATCCACACGTGGCACTTTTGGTCAAAGTAGAGCTAGAAAAGCTTCTTAAGGCTAGTTTCATAAGGACTATTGATTATGAAAAGTGGATTTCAAATATTTTTTGAGTCACCAAACATGATAAATCCATTCGTGTGTGCACAAACTTCAGGGATCTAAATAAGGCATGTCCAAAAGATGACTTCCCACTACCTAATATTGACATGATAGTGGATATGATAGTAGGTTATGAGATGTATTCCTTAATGGATGGCTTTTCTGGCTATAATCAAATAAAAATTGTGCCAGAAGATCAAGAAAAGACCACTTTCATGTGTGCCTGGGGCACCTTTTGCTGGAATGTCATGCCCTTTGGGCTTAAGAATGCTGGAGCAACATATCAGAGAGTTGTCACTACCATTTTCCATGATATGATGCATAAAATAATGGAAGATTTTTTGGATGACACTTTAGCCAAAAGCATGCAGTGAAAAACTCATCTGACATATTTGGGTCCCATCCTTGACCGCATGGAACAATTTAGTCTTAGACTTAATCCCAAAAAATGTGCATTCAGTGTCACTTCTGGAAAACTCTTGGGTTACATCATTTCAGCTAAAGGCATAGAGGTTGATCCAGAAAAAGTTCAAGCTATTATGGATGTGCCTCCACCTAAAAACATCAATCAAATGAGAGGACTATAGGGAAGGCTACAATCTATTTGGCATTTCATTTCACAGTTGGCCGACAAGTCACAACCATTTACTAAAACTTTGCATAAGGGTGTGACTTATGAATGGAATGAAGAATGTGATAGAAGACTCACTCAAATCAAACAATATCTTTCTAATCCACCTATATTGATGCCTCCTATTCATGGGAAGCTGCTCATACTATACATTTCAGCAACGAACACATCTTTGGGTGCTCTCCTAGATCAAGAAGATCAAAACAACAAAGAGAGAGCCATCTACTATATCAACATAACATTGGTTTCATATGAAATGAATTATTCTGTCATTGAGAAAGCTTGTCTAGCAGTAGTGTTCACTTCACAGAAGTTACAACATTATATGCTCTCTCACACTACAAGGCTTATTGCAAAAATTGATCCACTAAAGTACTTATTGAGCAAGGCTGCCCTCATAAGTAGACTAGCAAAATGGGTAATGATACTTAGTGAATTTGACATTGAGTATGTGGAAAGAAAATCTATTAAGGGACAAGCAATTGCTGATCAGTTGGTAGAAGCCCCTCTAAAAGATCACTAGCCTTTGAACATTGAATTCCCAGATGAATCCATCATGCTTCTCACACACCAGGCTTGGAGCATGTTTTTTGATGGATAATTCACTCAGCAAGGCTCAGGTGCAGGCATTCTATTTATAACACCTCAAAGATACTCATTGCCAAAAGCTTATAAAATGTTGTTTCCTTGCACAAACAACATCACTGAATATGAAGCTCTCATTAATGGTATGATGATAGCCATTGAACGATGTGCAGATGAGCTCAAGTTCTTTGGAGACTCTCAATTAGTCATCAATCAAGTTAATGGTATCTACCAAACAAAAGATGACAAGCTAGTGCCTTACAAATGAATAGTGGATGATCTCAAACAGTATTTTGCACATATTTATTTCCAGCAAATTCCAAGGGCAGAAAATAAAGCATCCAATGCTATGGCCACTCTTGCTTCAGTGTTACAAATGCCACAAAATGACTTCAGACATGAATTCCTAGTGGAGGCATTACACTACCCTGCCTATGATATTCTTGAATCCAGGATGATCTGTTCAGTCATTGGACATGATTCATCTCACTACTGCCATATCTATTCCTACCTCCATGACCAGATCATTCCAGAGACCTATACCCAAAATTCAAAGCATCACCTAATTCGTAATGCTTCACGGTATGTCATCATATAAAATGACTTGTATAGACAGAGTCTAGACGGTACCCTCCTTAGGTGTCTAGAACCTAATGAGTCCAAACGTGTGCTAGCTAAGGTACATGAAGGTATTTGTGAGTCTCATTTGAGTGGTCTGACATTAGCCTGGAAACTTATTAGAGCTGGTTACTACTAGCCAGATATGGAGAAAGAAGTTGTTCAATACACCAAGACTTGTAAATAGTGCCAATTTCACATAAATTTGATCCATGCTCCTGCTAAAGAGCTTATTCCTTTCATCATTTTCTGGCCATTTTAGCAGTGGGCCTTTGACTTGGTGGGTCAGATACATCCTTCTTCTTCAAGAGGACATAATTTTATCATCACAATGTTGGTTATCAATTTTTCCTCCCTTAAGATTCGCTATCTCTGACTCTCTAGATACCCAAGGTGAGAGAACAAAAGGATGTTTACCAACAAATGGGTTAGTGTAAGCTTACTATCACTACCCTCTAAATTAATAGGTACAACTCCCTGATTGTATTTGATATTCAATGGGTTTGTTTTTATACATCATCAGATACTCTGGATAATGAAGGTTTTAACCAAATCACTTGTAGGCACAAGCAATTCAGGCAAAGATAAGAGGTGGATAATTTATAACCTGCAATAGAATGTTGATTACAAATCATCAAAGAGTTTCAACATGAATAACTAACTCTAATCTACCTTAATTTATGAATGCATAACCTACTAAAGTGAATAGAAGCAAAATCATACATGAGAAGCAAATGGAATTACTCATGCTGCAATCACTAACATGAAATAGAATCCAAGAAGAAATTGTAGTTTCACATACAATTGTCCTTTCTATTCAAAATGTAGCTAACCTACTCATGGCACAACAAACATAACACAAAGCTAAGCAAATGGAATTACTCATGCTCCAATATCAAGTTTGTCAACCCCATTATTATCAGGAAAATGTACATTTATAGTTCATTGTGCCAAGAAGTTCATCAGTCACAGGCATTCAACAGTCAAGAATATCAATTTCATCTTCCAGAATCAGAAGGAGAAAACATCAGAATATGAAACATTTCTGAACCAATCAGTTACACACACAAATGTATCATTGGCACCATCATTTGAATTTGAAAACCCTCAGAACCCTTCGAGTTTGAACTTGCACCATCGATCTGCAGTTGGATAGTCATGATCATAACCTTTTCAACGGTCATCTCAACTTTCCCTGATTAATATATTCTTTGTCGCTCGGTCGCTACCTACTTAACCTTGTCGCCGATTCGCAACTTATATTTCTAGTGACCATTTAACTTAGCGATGTCATGATTTCCATTTCGCATGATCACATAGCACTTTATTAATTCATGCGATCATGTGACCACTCTATTATTGGTGCGTCATATAATATTAAATATTAAACCTTCACTTTCCCAGTTCATGTTGTTGCATTTGCGCTGTTGGCGTACATGGGTCCCAGTAGAGCACATTCACCTGCCTAAATTTCCATTGTCGCATGATTGCATAGCATTTTTTTATTCCTTGCGATCATGCGACCACTCTATCATTGGCACATGTGGACCCCAGCAGAGCACCATCTGTTTCCAGTTTTCATGAAATTAAGTCTTTATGCTCGAGTCTGTGTGATCTCATTTGGCCTTTGTGTTTTTTAAGAGTATGTCTGAGTTGAATGGGACCCATGTCTTATTTTATCATACTCAAATCATGCACCAATCAATAGATACGTGCTCTGGGCACAGTCCTTGGGTTGAAAATAATTTTGAGAAATGTCTATGTCTTCAATCTCTACATGGTCGGGCTTGAATATATTTATCTTTCTGTATCACCTTTCAAAGCTTTCCTTGTCACATGATCACATGGTACTTTTTTTACTCTTGCAATCATGCGACTGAACACAAGTAGAGAATCTTCCTTGCCGAGTTAGGATCTATAACCTACCCTAATGAAATGAAGTATTAAAATAACCCGCCCGGCTTATGGACAAGAAGGCAATGGAGGGGAAACTCGACAAGGACTTCCTATCCTAAGAAAGACTTAGACCTAGACTCGAACATGACTAGATCTAGCTATGACACCAAATCTTCCACTTTATAAAATGGCTACAGGAGGAAAAGTGGGGCAACACCTGGCTCCGACTAGGGATTTAAGCATTGCAATGCTTAAAAGAGCTCTGGTAATCTTTGGTTTCGCATAACAGCCAACAATTTGATAACAAGAGCATTAACCTAAGGAAAAGTAGCAACAAAACAATAAAGCAACAACTAAACTATGACAAGAAAGGAAAACCTACCTAACTAACTACTTTGCAGGGATTACCTACTTTTTAATTATGCATTTGATACAACTTCAAGTCCTGCCCATTATTTTTATTTTGAGTGCATTCCCCTGGGCTCATGTCTCTTATCCCACAGTAACACTAGGTCACCTTTCATAAATTTCCTAGGCCTTGCCCTTTTGTCAAACAACTTCTTGATTCGGTTCTGATGTTCTGTGATCCTATCGACCATATCTTCCCTTTCTTCCTGCAACTTTATCAGATACAAAATTCTCATTTCCAAACCATCTTTGAAGACATCATCTTCAATTGTAGTTTTTAGCTTACAAGTAGCCAGTTCCAATGGTAATGGTAAACTAGCTTCCACTCCATACACCAATTCAAAAGGTGAAATACCAATAGCCCTTTTTGGAGTGGTTCTATCTGCCCACAGAGCATCATATATCTTTTTATGCCAATTTTTCTGATTATCTGAAACCAACTTCTTCAAAATATTAATCAGGTTTTTGTTACTAGATTCAGCCTGTCCATTACCTTGGGGAAAGTAATCTGAAGAGTGCCCTACCCGAATCCCATTGTCATAACAAAAGGCAATAATTTATGAGGATGAAAAATAAGAGGTATTATCCATTATCAACTTTGTGGGAACTCCAAACCTAACCAATATTTGTTCCTTAACAAATTCACATACTACCTCAGATGTAGTTTTCTTCATTGGTTTAGCTTCAACCCATTTGCTGAAGTAATCAGTGGCAGTCAAAATATATGAATGTCCCTGGCTTGAAGGAGGATTGATAGGTCCTATGAAGTCCAAACCCCACTGCTAAAAAGGAGCTTCTATCACCACCGGCCTTAAGGGTAGAGCAACCAACTGAGGCTTACCTGTAAACAACTTGCATTTTTCACAGTTAGCAACCCACTTGTATGCATCCTTGAACATGCCAAGCTAGTAATAACACTATCTCATAATTTTGAAGGCAGTCACAGTGGAAGAGAAATTTCCTCCGCATGCTTCATCATGAAAGGACTTCAATAACTTTCCTTGTTGTTCCTTATCAACACATCTCAAAAAAGTACCATCAATTGCTTTCTTATATAAAATATCATCATGGATCACATACCTCAGGGCTTTGTTTTTCAAATCCCTCTTCTGTTTAGTAGTCAATCCATCTGGGCATTCACCATATGTTAGAAAATATGCAATATTAGAGAACCAGGGGTCTTGCAGACTTACCATAAGCACTCTGTGAACATCTTCCTCAACTTGTTGATCTTCTGCTATGGCTTTGCAGAGTGCATTTCCTCTCACAAGCTTTGTTGGTTTAATATCAATATCATACTCCTGAACCTTAGCAATCCAAGCTCCCCTATTATTACAACCAACATCTTGCTATGTTAGAACACTTTTCACTGCAACATCAGGCACATGAATAACCGAATGTGAATGCAAGATATAAAACCTAAAATTTTTCAATGCTCTCACTACTGCATAGGCATGTTTTTCAATTTGTGAATACTTCAGCTCCTAATTCTTTAAGGGCATACTCATGAAGGGAATTGGAGCTTGTATACCTTCTTTATTCTCTTGCATTAATATTGTTGACATAGTGTGCTCTGATGCATAGCAATATATAATGAATTCCTTGGTATAATCTGGATGAACCGAGATAGGAGCATTTGCAATGGCACCTTTTATGTTTTCAAAGGATTTCTTTCCAACATCAGTCCACTTAAAAGCTTTATTACCTTTCATCATGTCAACTATATTTTTCACAATCTCAGAAAAATCAAGTACAAATCTTCTCAGGAAATTCACTTGCCCAAAGAAAGATTTAACCCTTGTCTTACTCAATGGTAGACTCAATTGCTGAATAGCTCTAACTCTGTTAGGATTAATTTTTACTCCTTCTTGAGAAACAATGTGACCTAGAAGCTTACCTTCAGTGACACAAAATACTGACTTTTTAGGGTTCAATGAGATGCCATGATCCCTACATCTCTACAAGACCTTTTCTAAATCTCCTAGATGGTCTTTCCTCTTCTTGGAAAAGATAGTCAAATCATCAAGATATATCACAATGAATTTATTTTTCAAATCTCCAAAAGATAAGTCCATAGCCCTTTGAAAGGTTGCACCTGCATTGATTAAACCAAAAGGCATCCTATTATATGCAAATGTGCCCCATGGTGTAGTGAAAGTTGTTTTATATTGATCTACTTCATCGACCTGTATTTGATTATACCTTGAAAATCCATCTAACATAGACATCATTTCTGATCCTACAACAGTCTGCAACAAATGATCCATGTTAGGTAAAGAAAAATTGTCCTTGAGGGAGGCCTGATTCAGATTTCTAAAGTCCACATAGATTCTTATCTCTCCATTCTTCTTCCTCATAGGAACAATATTAGCCACCCAAGTGGAATGATGAATAGGATAAATAATCCTAGCTTTCAACATCTTATCAATTTCCTTGAAAATTGCCCCTTCAACCAAAGGATTGTAATTTCTTTATTTTTGTTTAACAGGTGTTACCCCCGGTTTAAGAGGAATGGTATGTTTGAATCTTCCATTCATGAATTTTCTTAAGTCTTCATAACCCTAAGCAAAGACATCATAGAATTCCATCAACAATTCCCTAACTTTTATCCTTTCCTTAGGATTGCAGCACTTTCTGATATTTATCATTTTAGGACTAACCTCAGTTCCTATATTGATCCCATCAAACTCCCCATAAGTTTTTCCTTTTTTATCTCTTTCCTTCTTTATGTAAGCATCATGTTTATTAAAGAGTTTTTCTAAGGAAATGAAATGAGAGGAAATTCTATTACCTTTTAATTGGATGATACCTGATTTTGACTTCTCTTCATCAGTTGATAACAGATCCTTCTTTTGATCACTTTCAAAACACAGGTCTGCAAAGGGTCCTGATCCTTCAATAAACTATTGAATATGTTTATCATCTTCAAATACCTACCAAGATTCTTCATTATCAGGTACATTAGGTCTGAATAGGACCTCCATTCTGTAAACTTGGTCTTTAAAGTCAGGGTGTGGTAGGAGTAAAGATGTAGATACTGCCAAAGAATCTACCCTAGAGTTTTGATCTCTTGGTACTGAAATTATTGAGAAAGCATTCAGGCTTTCTATCTCATCCCACACTTTATTTCTATAATTTTTCAATCTATTATTTTTCATAGTATACTAGCTTCTTACCTACCTCACCACCAGTTTAGCATCTCCTTGAACTTTAAGCAATTTAACTCCTCTTTGTTTGGTTGCCACTATGCCAAGAAGAAGGGCTTCATATTCTGCAGTATTATTAGTATTTTAAAAGTCTAACTTGTAGGCTAGGCAAGTTATTTCTCCATTAGGGGCTATCAAGACTACTCCAGCACCTGAACCAGCTTTAGCATAGCTTCCATCAAATTATAATGTCCATAATTGTTCAACACCTGCCTGATCTAATTCTTCATGAACATAAGAGCTGTCAGAGAATAACATATAATTTCTAAACTGCATCTTATGGTAAAGAATCTGTGATCTAGGGTCATCTGATTTAAGCACAATGAACTTTGCCTTTTCTTTTGGTTCCAACTTCACCTTTTTATCCCCCGCTTGAATGATTGCAAAATACCAGTCCAATTTAATCTCCCCTCCCATGTCTTTGTAGAAACTTCTACTGAGGAGCATCCCATAGCTTGCAAGAATATCAGCTACAAGGATTGTGAGTTTCAACCTTTTAGAAGGGTGAGCTGCTAGGGCAACCTGAGCATCTTTGATTTGACCAATCAAAGGCACTTGCTTAGCATCCATAGAATAACACCTACCAAAAGCTTTGGTTAAAGGCAACCCTAAAGCTTTGGCAACTGATGCTGGCATTACATTGTCTGAAGCTCCTAAATCTATGATGCAATTACTTAATTTGTTACCATTGATAAAAAGTGATATATAAAAAGGCTCTGGTTTTTTATTTGAATAGGTAACAAGGACAGTAGATTCTTCTTCTTGGAATAGTCTAGGGATTGAAAAATCTTCATCAGCTGAATCTCTCCCACTAGTACTGGCCTGGCTTTTGTCACTAAAATTGGCATTGATATGACTACCTTCTTTATTTTTACAATGTTCTACCAACCTTTGAAGTTGATCAGGATTTGACTTTAAATAATCTATAGGGGATATTTGAATTTTAGCTTCTTCACAAAATTGTACAATATCAAAGGAATTGGATAACTTACCTCTTTGCTCCTTTTGTGAAGAACTTGATGCTATACCATTATCCTTATCTGCCTTGTTAGAAGATGCTTGATTCTTAGCAGGAATAGCATTAGAGACTTGATTTTTGATCTTCTGACTTCTAGTCATCAGAGTTAGCTGAGGTCCCTCCAAAGTAGCAAAACAATCACCTCCATTCTCTGAATCTGACTCATACTCAAAGAATAAATTTACGAAGTCACCATAAGGAGTATGGTCATCTTCGCTTTTTGGATACTCTATTCTTTGCTCTTTTTCTTCCTGTGTCTATCTGTATCTGATCATATCAGCACAAGTGTCACCATCATGATCTGCTGTAAGATGAAAGGCACACATATTATGTCTTTTGGGAGGGGCTTCAATAGCGAATCTCTATTGAGCAACAGGGATCTGCAAGTTTTTATTTCCACCTTGATATCTTGATCCTTGGTAAGGCTGATGAAATGAATGAGTTGGCTTAGTGACCTATTTTTTCAATGCAATTAACTCATTGGATAATTTATGCAACATAGCCTATGTACTAGTTGAGGTACTAGTTGTACTGCTTGTGGATCCAGTGTGAAATTCCTTCTTCCATTTCTCAGAGGCTATCATATCATCTTCCATTTCTACAGCTAGTATTTGTGCAGCTTGTAAATCTACTACATTGGCTCTTCTTATCTGGTAACCAAGCTCAGGAGGCATAGAACCAATGTAAAATGTTTTCTGATTATCTCCTGTTGGTGCACTGGCAGCTGGTATTCTTTTGATGAGTTTATTAAATTTAGCATTGAAGTCTCTCATGGAGATAGATGATTCCTTTTTTATTTGAGCTAGTTGTAACAACAGGACTTGAGCATCTTCTGCACTCTTATACCTTCCTTCAAACTTTTGTTTCATATCATTCCACCCAGTAATGCAACCTGTGGGTAAGTCTTGAAACCAATCTACTGCATCATCCACAAGGGTGTCAACGAACATTCTAACTGCAACATCTTCATGCTGAGGGTTTACCACACTACATGCTTTATGGAAAGCACTTAGATGTTGTTCTACAAATACTGTACCATCACCATTGAATCTTGGGAAGTTCTTTCTAGAAGCCTTTGGTAAATCATGATTTGCCACAAGATTCAAAGGCCCAATGGAATTTCCCCAAGGAATAGCCATATTTACTAATCTTGTATTCTGTGTAACTGCCTGAATAGAAACCGAAAGGGGAAGTGCAACACCATGCAACAGTAATGAATTACAAGTGGTAGAGATAGGAATTCTACCAATAGGAGGAGAGGAAGACTTACTTCTTATTGGTCTAAAAGGGACTAATGTAGGCAACTGAAACTCTACAGGCTTCTTAGCTTTACCCTCCCTTGCTTTTGCTCTTCCTTTCCTAAAAATGTCTTCTAGGATAGGGAAATTGACCCTTTTGAGTTCTTCGTAGACCGGATCAACTTTTCCCTTCTGCTTCACACTCCTGGTAAACTTGGAATCCAGGATGCCTAAGATTCTGAGAAAAACTACTAATATTTTCTTCTTTTTCAAAGTTCTCCCCAGCAAAATCACCAAAAATTGTTGGTTAATAGTTTGTCCTCCCTTAAGATTAGCTATCTTTGACTCTCTAGATACCCAAGGTGAGAGAACAAAAGGATGTTTACCAACAAATGGGTTAGTGTAAGCTTACTATCACTACCCTCTAAATTAACAGGTACAACTCCCTGATTGTATTTGATATTCAATGGGTTTGTTTTTATACATCATCAGATACTCTGGATAATGAAGGCTTTAACCAAATCACTTGTAGGCACAAGCAATTCAGGAAAAGATAAGAGGTAGATAATTTATAACCTACAATAGAATGTTGATTACAAATCATCAAAGAGTTTCAACATGAACAACTAACTCTAATCTACCTTAATTTATGAATGCATAACCTACCAAAGTGAATAGAAGCAGAATCATACATGAGAAGAAAATGGAATTACTCATGCTCCAATCACTAACATGAAATAGAATCCAAGAAGAAATTGTAGTTTCACATACAATTGTCCTTTCTATTCAAAATGCAGCTAACCTACTCATGGCACAACAAACATAACACAAAGCTAAGCAAATGGAATTACTCATGCTCCAATATCAAGTTTGTCAACCCCATTATTATCAGGAAAATGTACATTTATAGTTCACTATGCCAAGAAGTTCATCAGTCACAGGCATTCAACAGTCAAGAATATCAATTTCATCTTCCAGAATCAGAAGGAGAAAACATTTGAATATGAAACGTTTCTGAACCAATCAGTTACATGCACAAATGTATCATTGGCACCATCATTTGAATTTGAAAACCCTAAGAACCCTTCGAGTTTGAACTTGCACCACCGATCTGCAGTTGGATGGTCATGATCATAACCTTTTCAATGGTCATCTCATCTTTCCCTAATTAATATATTCTCTGTCGCTTGGTCGCTACCTACTCAACCTTGTCGCTGGTTCACAACTTATATTTTCGGTGACCATTTAACTTAGCGACGTCGTGATTTCCATTTTGCATGATCGCATAGCACTTTATTAATTCATGTGATCATGCAACCGCACTATTATTGGTGTGTGATATAATATTAAGTATTAAACTTTCACTTGCCCGGTTCACATTGTTGCATCTGCGTTGTTGACGTACGTGGGTCCCAGCAGAGCACATTCACCTACCCAAATTTCCATTGTCGCATGATCGCATAGCATTTTTTTATTCCTTGCTATCATGCGACCACCCTATCATTGGCACACATGGACCCCAGCAGAGCACCATCTGTTTCCAGTCTTCATGGAATTAAGTCTTTATGCTTGGGTCTGTGTGATCTCATTTGGCCTTTGTGTTTTCTGTGAGTATGTCTGAGTTGAATGGGACCCGTGTCTTATTTTATCATACTCAAATCATGTGCCAATTAGTAGATACATGCTCTGGGCACAGTCCTTGGGTTGAAAATGATTTTGAGAAATGTCTATGTCTTCAATCTCTACATGGTCAGGCTTGAATATATTTATCTTTCTATATCACCTTTCAAGGCTTTCCTTGTCGCATGATCGCATGGCACTTTTCTGACTCTTGCGATCATGTGACTGAACACAAGCAAAGCATCTTCCTTGCCGGGTTAGGATCTATAACCTACCCCAATGAAATGAAGTATTAAAATAACCCGCCTGGCTTATAGACAAGAAGGCAATGGAGGGGAAACCCGACAAGGACTTCCTATCCTAAGAAAGACTTAGACCTAGACTCGAACATGACTAGATCTAGCTATGACACCAAATCTTCCACTTTATAAAATGGCTATAGGATGAAAAGTGGGGAAACACACAGCTACTAACTATTTTACTAAGTGGTTTGAGGTAGTGCCTCTAGCTAGAGCTGATGGAAAATCTATGGCTATGTTCATACTAAACTATATCATCTATAGATATGGTGTACCCTCATCCATTATCACTGACAATGGGGGACAATTCAAAAACAAGGACCTAAGAGAGTAATGCACCAAATTTAGGATTATTCAGCATTGGTCATCTATCTATTATCCCTAGGGTAATGAACAAACAAAAGCTTCGAGTAAGACAATTCTCAAAATCTTGCACAGAACAGTTCATAAATCTAGTAGAGATTGGCATCTCCAGATTAATCCAGCATTGTGGGCCTATAGAACAAGTATCCGAACACCAATGGGGGCCACACCCTTTGCTTTAGTTTATGGAGAAGATGTAGTATTGCCTATTGAGGTCAAGATTCCTACATTACGAATCTCTATGAGGGGCCTCATCATTGATGAAGAAAACTGAATATTCCAGCTTCAAGAGCTTGAGTTACTGGATGAATGTCGGAAGGTGGCGTTTGATCATCTTCGAGCATACCAAAAGAGGATGTCTAAAGCCTACAATAAGAAAGTTAGACAAAGATAATTCCAAGTGGGTGATCTCGTTCAGAGAGAGAACCCCAAAAATCAATAGCAGCGGGTCCAAAAAGGGAAATTTGAACCAAACTGGCTTGGACCATATGTTATCACTGCAGCATTTGGGTCTGGCGCTTACCGACTCTCCACCACTGAAGGAGAATAGCTCAAAGAGCCTATCAACACTCTTCACTTGAAGAAATTATACAGCTAAGACATTCTCTGTATGCTCATGTACATACTTATTGATCCTGAAAAAATTCAAAAAAATGGTATATTGGCAAAAATCCTAAAAATTGCAAAATGTCCTGAAAAAATGATCATCTTAGTGAAAACCCAGTAAATAGGTGCTTCGATGTATCTATTATCCTAGTGAAAACTTGGTAAAATGCACCTTGATAATAATCAAAAAAATAGAAAACTTGAAAAAATACAAAAAAATGAAATATTCAAAAATACAAAAAAATCAAAAAAGAGAAAAGTACAAAAAAATTGAAAAAGAAAAAAAATGTGCCATTGATGAAAACCTGGGAAATAGGTGTCATGGTAGAAAAAATAGAATCTTTCCCAAGATGGTGAAAACCTGGTAAACATGCGCCTCTTGTTTCCTGAAGCTACATCTCATCTCGGCACCATTTGACTCTTGCTTTCCTACTTTAGTTTTCTTTCCCACTTTCCTGCTCTAGTTTGTTTCCTGCTTTGGCTTGCTAGCTCATGCACCTTGCTTTTAGTCATCTTTGAGATTTTCCTTGACTCTTCATGGATTGGAACTGGTCACACTTGGGGGAACCTTCCTGGTCTAGGGGGCATTATCATATCACTTTCGGAGATACTTTCTTGCTTTAGTCACCAGTGGTTCCCACTGCGTCTGCCTGTTGATGCCCAGCTATTTTTGAGATCTCTCTCCTTGAGGGTCTCTCGTGTATCAGTCACCAGTGGTTCTCATTGTATTTTCTTATTGATACCTAGCTATCACTTGGATCTCTCACCTTGAGGATCTCTCGGACATCAATCACCAGTGGTTCTTACTGTGTCCGCCTGCTGATGTTTTGCTAGTATTTCTGAGATCTCTCCCCTCGAGGATCTCTCTTATATCAGTCACCAGCATTTCTTGCTACGTCTGCCTATTGATACCTCATTTAGCTCTCTGATTTTCTCTTCAAGATGACTTTTTTTGCACTATATTCTTTCGATTCGACTTCAATCCGCTTGAAGACAAACTTAAACTGAAACTAAAACTGAATTTGTGAGTCTCTAAAGCATGCTGAGTTTTTCTTTTGTGTGTTGTTTTTTCTCTTTATCATTCCTCCTTGAGCAACTCTAAGATGTCTCCTTGACCAAGAGAAGAGAAGACTGGGGGCATGATCTTTCTTTTTCTTTTCTTTCTGTTTGTTGGTTTACTTCAAATGATCCAATAATTCTATCTAAGAGGGGTGTCCATCTGTAAGAGCCTTCATCTCATATTGGATGGCCATGTGTACCTCAACTCCTTTTATATGGAAACTTTGGTGAGGTTGGTTCTTCTCCTTGTCTATTTTGAGTGACTTCTCTCTGCTATAAGTGAAATTGCTAACGCTCATCCTACTAAGTGAATGTAAGGGTCACTGCTAGCATTCTTTGGCAAAAGAAGGAACTCTCATGTGTCTAGCATGTTTGTATGTGAGCAACATTCTGGTCATTCTAGCAGCTATGCTTTGATGCTTATGTTAACTTGCTAAATCAAAAGGAATAGGTGTTCAGGTCATTCTGGCTTCTTGTGCCTTAATTCTTACACCTCATTCTGACAAATCTAAGACTTATGTCATATTCATATTCTCATGATTGCAATATCAATGAGAATTGTATGGCATCTTGCGATCACCCTATGCCTAAAAGAACTCTATGATGATAATACAATGAGTCCAACAACCAAGTCCTAGGGTTTGCATCTAGCTTAGGCTTGAATTGAGACAGTGTTTTGGTTCTCTCTCATTTGTCTTCTTCTCAATCTCTTCATCAAAGGTTCTCATCTTTTGTCCCGGGTTCATCTTGGTTGCACAAGTGTCTAGTCCTCCCTCTCGATCTTTGAAACATCCTTTTGATTACTACCTGTCATATATCGCTAAAATATGCATGAGATGATTAGTACCACATACATTGCATATCCATTTCATTTTCATTTGCATCCATATGCATACATTCTACATTTACATATTCATTTGCATGTGCATCCATTATAAGCATACATAAAATCATACATTGCAATCATCTATCTATCCTCTATCATTGCATTTAACATTGCATATTCATATACCATCATAAAATAAAACATGTGCATTTCGTATCTAATCCATACATCTAAATCATCTAAGCATATAGGAAACATCTCATTAACATCAATATTAAAGCAATACATAAACAAGTACAATGATATCAAAAAAGGAGATCTCATATATATATCTCAGTCGGATCAATGTCATGTACAAAAAAATGATGCTACTCGAGCACAGTATAAAAAATGGGCTACAATATGTATAAAAAATGAGCTAACTCTGCCCATCACCACCTGGAGGAGGTGGTGGCGGTGGTCCCTGTGGTGGTGCCTGCCATGGTGGTCCTTGAGGAGGTGGCATCGGTCGATGCGGTGGTCCCTATGGAGGTGCCTATGGTGCTCCGACGTACTCAAAAAATGGAGGCACCTACTTGGATAAGTCTAGAACAACACCCGCATAGGCTACGTAGTAATAGGCTACCTTAGCAAACTCATATCTAGTCTCCAGCCGTGACCTCACTAGCTCCTTTTGGAGCTCTCTAATCTCCTAATCCCTATCTGCCACCTGCGTCTCCTGAATGATGACCCATGTATGGAAGTTATCCCTCTCCCACTGCAACTACCTCACCCTCTCTTGGCTCTTCATGACAGCCTCCTGAATATGCGCTAGCTATACTGGCCCCTTTGTGGCCTGATCTAACATATATGTATCCTCTTGTACCTATGCCTCCTTGTCAGGAGGTGGCTATTGAGAGGAATATCTCATCCTTTCCCTAGTGGACCTCTACTGGGTCCCACTACTCCCAGCACCTGCATCTGACCCCATAGTCCTCAGGGGATGTTTGTCTGTGTTGTCCTGAGGCTCAATACTCTCTACCCAGGCCGCAGTAATGGTACCTACTACTGGACAAGTACCTATTGTTGTTCCTGCTATCCTTGTGGCTACTGTACAGGCTGCTGCTGTGTAGGCTGCTACTGCTATGTGGGCTGTCCCATCTTGGTAGGATCTATGAATCTGGAAAAGGGATGCGCCAAGAAATGATTTTTGTATGCAAGGGTCATCCTTGCATTGGTGACATCCACCATATAATCCCATCTAGCTGGAGGCACTCGTGCCTTGATAGTACACCTACCCTGATCTAACCGGGGCTGCCAGCCCTTCTTTATCTCATCGACGAAGTGAGCATAAGATGCATACTCTTGGGAGATGTCCTATGGCCTCCCATACTACCTCATGATGCATGTGAGAAAGAATCACTCAATGACAGAAAGAGTGCACCCAATCAATGGATGCGAGATGAACATATGTGCTAGCTCCCTCCAAGCATCATCCCACAACTCTGTAGCAACCCAAGGTCTCCAGACAACTATCACCATATCATCAAGCTGCCCCCACCACTGCTTGGTCTTTCCCAATGCTAGCTGAGTCATATGACTAGTGAATCTGTATATATAAGGCTCGAGAGCCTACCATGTATCATGGAAAATTAGTCTGCAAACAAGAAGATGCTCCCAGGCCCAGATCTGTAGAACAAGAACACCAGCCGCCATGGTCTTGGTGCTCTGATACACTACCTCATGCATCTCATGATACATCTATGCGAGCATGCACTTGCCCCATCCGAATCTAGTAGCTGGCCTATCCAGCATCCTTTGTAGCATGCGACCCCAGCTGCACTCTAATTCATGTTTTTCCCTATCTAGAACCAAGTAGTAGCTCAAGAAAATGGCTAAGACAACTGCTAATCTATGCACACCACCATACCTACTGACCAGCTCATCCCATGTGATGGCTGGACCCATCAGTAAATCATCTCTAAATATGGCTCTCAATGCCAGTGTGCCTACTCTTCGCTATATATTGTACTCAACTCTAGCACCATGGAAGGGTATCTGCAATATCCTGTATATATCCTCGAGAGTAACTATCATCTCCCCCATTGGCAAATGCAATGTGTTCATCTCCGAATGGAAACGCTCAACCAATGCACCTAGAAGACCATGATTTACCTGAATGTCAGGTATATCACGCAAGAATGACAATCCTAGTCCCTCAATATGAGCACTCTCAACCTTGGTCAACCTCTGGACTAGTGTGGTGATGACGGGGTGGTGCAATCAAAAAGTGACATCTAGGAAGTCAACCTGCAAAGCAAGTGACGACAGTGAATTAGTACCTCAACATGATGGTTTCTCAAAGCAACAACAGAAAATGAGGCTACACATCTACCCTAAGTAGGACTTTGGCATACTTTAATTGGATTAATTTTATGCAAAATTGGAAAGACTCAAAAAAAACTACAGCAGCATCCCACGCAAGGAAACTGTTCCCTCGTGTGAGACAAGACCTCCTCCTGCGCAAGAATGAGAAACTTCACACGGCATAACCTTTTGCTTCACGCGAGTTTTCAGATAGGCGTCGGGTGAGGAAGCCCTGACCCATGCGAGGAAACCATTTACTCATGCGAGGGGTGACTGAGGCTAGTGCGAGGAAAATATTTCCTTGCACGCGAGTTGAAGAATGAGCCCTAAAATCATGCTAAATCTAACCTAAATCACCTAATAAAGCATTAAAACATAGAATATAGACAAGCTGCACAAATTGTCTATATTTTCATAATATAGACAAGCCCGAAGAAGGAATGAAGAGTTTCTTGAAATGAAATGGTTGACTCTTTAGCATTCTTGAAATGAAATGGTTGACTCTTTAGCATTAACAAGCCCAATAGATTCTGCTACACATTTAATTAAATTAAAAATTTAAAGAATCTAATATATGAAAATGATTTCTCTATATTTGCAGGATGACTGGTCATAGAAAAATTTAAAAAAACTAGAGACTAGATTTAACAGTGAGGGGAAGGCTTTGACCAAAAAGATTAAGGAGGAGAACATTGCACACATCAAGCTGATTTTGGAGGATTCACAACAAGAAAATGAGGTATATGAATAGTAATTAAGAGTTGTAGAAGCGTATAAATCAAATTTCATCTCATTAAATTGGATTTACTTGTCTTAATCAATTTTTGTCAAATTTGATAAATAAGGCTTAGATTCAAATTTATTCTTGATTTTCTTCACTTTGTTGGTTGTGTTGACTAACTTGTTGGAGGAAAAGTGAATGGGAAGGAATGATCACAACTAGGTGAGAATAAATAATGAAAGATTCATCAAAAATGCCCCTAGCCTTAGCTAGCTTTGAAACAAGGTAAGCCTAAAACTTGGTCAATTTTTGCTTAAATTGTGGCCTTGTCAATTTCAAAATTTAGTAATTAAAGAAACCTATTATTGTTTAAGGGATTTGATACTAGGCCTATGCTCTTCACTTTCTAAGTGAATAAAAATGCCAAAAATATCAAATTCCTTGATTAAAAGAAAGGCTAAGTAAATCAAATACTAAATTTGAACAACCCCTTGTTTATGGAAAAGAGTAGTGTAATACCCCAAAAATGGGCTATAAGTTCATTAATCTCCTACATCATCAAATCAAATGAAATTGACATCAAAGTCCTAACCAAAGGCACATCTAAACATCATCGAATCATAATTGATTATCTTAAAATTCTGCATCGGGGAATATTCCTAGCAATATTCTTAATTATCTTAATTAAATTTAATTTTATAATTATTTGGCAATAAATCACACTGATCCTAAAGTTTGATTAATTGATTATTTTCATATTTAATTAATTAGATTTAATATTTGCCACTTAATTATGTAATTAAATTTAATTCTATCTATTATTAATTATATTATTTAATTTTGACAATAAATCTAATATCATATGAATAATTTATTAAATTCTTATTTAATTAATTAAAGCAAGTTGTCATTATTTAATAATATAGTTTTTAATAAAAGTTTGATTAAATAATTGATTAACCCATAAATCAATTGTTTTATTTTTAAAAGCAGTTAAGTTGGAAATAAATCACTTTATTATTAAATTAATTCATCAAAAACATGCACAATCATAAAAGCAGACAACTGTCAATTATCAATTAAAGCTAAACTCTATTTTGAGTTAAAGCTTAGCTTTTGCATGTTTTTGTGAATTAAATTATCTTTATTATCAGATAACTCAAAAATCAAGCTGAGTTAATTTGAGTGATTTATGGCTTTTATCCATGCACCTCCAAAGCCCTGGATTTCTATAAATTAAGGCTCATCTCTTCATAATTCATCTCTCAATCATCTCTCAAATTTGCATCCAAGCATCTCATGATTTTGCACAATCACGCTAGAGAATTGGAATTGAAGAATCAAAGCTCTTGCGAATCGACATCTTTGTGAGATCAATCTTATTTTAGCATTCATAGCATATCAATTTTCAATAGCGTTCATAGCATATCAATTTTCAATAGCATTCATAGCATATCAATTTCATATTAGCATAGATTCATATCAGTTTTTATCATTCTTATTGCATAGAAAATATCAAAAATATAGATCAATTGCATTTAAATCCTTCATTTAGGTGTCGTCTAGGTCACTGATCTCAATTACAATCTGAGAACATCAATCTCGCACCTATTAGAAGGCAGTAAATCGCTTGGTTACATAGTTTTCAATTGTGCATGATTTTGATTATCACTAACCTCTAATGTTTTACTGAGTGTTGTGTCTACAGATCAGGTACAATTTTCACACACACAAGTAGAAATACACAATTCCCATTAGTTAGTGGGTTTGGGACTTGAACCTTGTTAAAAGTGTTTGGGAATTGAGAAATAGATAGGGATATGCTCTTCACCTTTTGGTGAATCAAACTCCCAAAACTTATCTCTTCATTCTACTTTATTACTTTTAATATGAACATGCTAGATCCATAGTGGGCTCACCTCCCGAGATTTGCCTTAACAAGGCCAGTGAGAGGGACAACCCAAAGTGGGATACATTTTCTTTTGCCACAAAAATCCAACTCACTCTAAAATAAAATGCATGCATCTTTAATCGGGTGTGTGACAAAAGGATATTAAGCTTTCAAACTTCCTCAAGTAGTCCTATGGGATTGTGCAAAACTCTGACATACCGATTGTGGGAAGCCTCCTAATTTTGGAGGATGAAGGTTTAATGTCCATTTTGAATAGAATATTGATTAAATACCTTGTTAAAATAGCAAATCCTACCTTGTAGATCCATGTTTAGGAACCAAATTGTGAACTAGGTAGATTGCTTGAAGTATCTTTTTGTGGAAAATCCCGTGATAATGTCCTTACAAATTCAAACACTTTTTTTGTAGAGGGTTAAAAGAACAAGTGTATTTGTGATTCCTTTGTTTGAAAAATACATACAACAATTAAGAGATATCCATTTGAAAATTCATCTTATATTTTTAAATCTCTTCATAAAAGAAAACAATTACCAAGTTTGGGGGAAACAATTCAAAATCAAACCTTTTTGAATCTCGGTTTCTACATGATTGCATAAGCTTAAATTATCCTTACAAGAGGATGACACTTACATTGCAAAAGAGGTCCTAGAATTTGAATCCCAAAGTTCTTTTATAAATCACAACCAAGGGGATAGTCTCCCAAATATTTTTGAAAAGAGAACTAATCCAATGGATAGGAATTCCATGTTTTACAATTACATCCATGGAGGTAAAAATGATCACATTAATAATGCCAATCAAGGATCTAAAGAAACAATTGAAGATAAAGCTCATAGGGTGGCTCAAGACATGGAATTTCTTGAAGTCATGGACAAATTAATAGAAAGAGATAGGGAAATATTCAAGCAGGGGTAAAACTTCCACATGATTATGATGTTGGTCAACTTAAGAAAGACAAGGAAGATGATAATTTGATGGGTGCAATGAGTAAACAATTGAAAATGTTCCAAGCCCAAATTGACCTAATGAAGAAGGCAACTGAGCCTATGCCATTTTCTATCGAGGCCTTGTGCCCATTTCCTTTTGACAAAAACTTGGTTATGGCACCTTTTCCGATAAATGTACTCTTTCCTAAGTACAAAAAATACACAGGTAAATCAAACCCACAAGATCACCTTAGAGAGTTTTGTGCTCTGAGCATTGAATTTATGCATGATACAAATTACCTAATGATACTTTTTCCAAGAAGTTTAGGAGGTCAAGCTGTGGAATGGTTCTCAAAACTTCCGCAAGGGATAAAGACATTTGAGGAATTAGCCTCCAAATTTGTAACCCATTATTCTTACATTTGTGACACTAAGAAACGAGATGGTGAATCTTTCCTAGTGTTTCTTCAAAGGTGGAGAACAATTTTTTCAAGATATCCATTAAGTATACCCGAGAAGGATAAAATGGAAATATTTATGAATAACTTAAATGTGGAGATGAATTATCGGCTCCAACTTCAATGTCCCCCTACCTTTGAAAAACTTATTGAGAATGGGATTAAAATTAAAGATGTGTTGGTTAAAAGGGGAGAAATCAAGTTGTTCAAAGATAATAAACCCTATACCAACACTAGTAACAATCATAATGTATCTAATTATAACAATAATATAGGAGCCAACAATCACAATGATAAACCTAGACTATGGTTGAAGAACAATAATAAAAATCTTGCGAATGATGGAGTTGTAGAAGCACACAACTTAAAGGCTACCACCTTTAATTTATAAATTGGGCAAAATTCAACATATAATGTAAATCAAACAAACAAAGCCCCTTTCAATAATAACAATCCTAACAACAATAATAACAATGCTAACAACAAAAATCCCTTTAATAATTCCAATGTCAACAAGCCTAAGCCTTTCTTTTCCACATATCAAAAGAGAAAATTCACCTTTTTAGGTGAACCATTGGAAAATGCGTTAAGGACTTTGTGTTAGCTTGTGGTGACTAATCAGGAAAGTACTATACACTTTTCCTCCCGTCCTTGAGATGGGATTTTGAAAATCATAAAATTGTAAGAAGTAGGGATGTCATATTCAATGAGAAGGTGTTGTACAAAGATATGTTGCAGCAACATGAGAAGAAAGAAAATGATTATGTAGTACTAGATGATACTCTAAAATATGATGTTCCAGTAGTTCCTTATGCTCTACAACAACAGCAACAACAAATACCACAAACCCTAGTAAATTTTAGACGGTCAACAGGGCTAAGTAGACCTCCAGACAAATTCTCTCCCTCCTTGTATTCTATTTTATTAACAGATGCTGGTGAACCTGGATGTTATAATGAAGCTGTGCAAGTGGATACAAAGCTTTAGTGGGAATCTACAATGACATATGAAATGGACTCTTTGCTGCAAAATCAAACATGGGATTTATGTAAGTTACCTGCAGGTAAAAGGGCTTTATAGAATAAATGGGTTTACAGGATAAAAGAAGGGGATGGAGATAAGAAAAGATTTAAAGCTAGGTTAGTTGTAAAAGGATTTTCATAGAAAAAGGGTATTGATTTTGATGAGATATTTTCTCCTATTGTTAAAATGACTTCTATCCATAGTGCTTTAAGTATTGTGGCTACTGAAGATTTGCATTTAGAGTAGCTTGATGTTAAAACAAATTTTCTTCATGGTGATTTGGATGAAGAAATATATATATGGTACAACCACAAGGATTTGAGGTCAAGGGTAAGGAGAATTTGGTGTGCAGATTGCAGAAGAGTTTATATGGCTTGAAGCAAGCACCTCAGCAATGGTATATTAAATTTAACACTTTTATGAATGAGCATGGATACAATCAGTGTCATTATGACCATTGTGTTTATTTTAAGAGGTTTGATGATGACAGCTACATTATTTTATGTTTATATGTTGATGATATGCTTGTAGCTGGGTCTAACATGGCTCACATTAAGGGGTTGAAACAACAGTTATCACATTCATTTGCTATGAAGGATTTGGGGGCAGAAAAACAAATCCTTGGTATGAAAATTTGTAGAGATAGGAAAAATAGGAAGTTGTCTCTATCTCAGGCTAATTACATTGAGAAGGTGTTGTAACATTTCTCTATGGAGAATGCCAAAGCTGTCAGCACACCTTTGCCTAGTCATTTGAAATTGACTAAGGAGATGTGTCCTAAGACATCAGAAGAAGAGGCTAAAATGTCCAAGGTACCTTATGCTTCAGCTATAGGGAGCTTAATGTATGCTATGGTATGTACTAGGCCAGATATTGCACACGTAGTGGGAGTCATTAGCCGATATATGAGTCACCCTAGTATTGAGCATTGGAATGCATTCAAATGGATTCTCAAATACTTGAGAGGTACATCCAATAAGTGTTTAAACTTTGGGGGATCTACTACTACTATACAAGGCTATTATGACTCAGATTTGGTAAGAGATATAGATAGCAAATGGAGTACTATAGGCTATGTATTTATTATTGACTGGACAACAGTGAGTTGGATTTCTCGACTACAAAAGGTGGTTGCTTTATCCACTACAAAGGCAGATTATGTTGCTGCTACAGAGGTAGCCAAGGAGATGATATGGCTTCAATTTTTCAAGGAAGAATTGGGACATCCACATATGGGTAATTTTTTGCATACAGATAGCCAAAGTGCCATTCATCTTGTGAAGAATTTTGCTTTGCACTCAAAGACAAAACACATACAATTGCGGTACCATTTCATTCGGTCAGTTTTGGATGATGGGAAGTTAAAGCTGAAAAAGATACATATAGATGATAATCCAGTAGATATGTTTACAAAGGTAGTAACAAGGGAGAAGTTGAACTCATGTTTAGCTTCAATTAGTCTTCTAGACTGAACATCATAAAGGAACAACTGAGTCCAGGGTGGTTTGATCCAGTGGGAGCCTCATATGGTAGCAGTTTTGCTACAGAATCGGTCTCCAAGTGGGAGGTTTTTTAGTGTGGATACTGATCAGCCACCAAGTGGGAGATTGTTAGCTTGAGGCTGACATGTTGTAACTCCTTCTAACCCTAAAGTGGAAAAATATTGTATAATATGGCTTAGGGTTAGGGATTTCATGATGTATGGTTTTTTTTTAGTACTTGTGGTGGAATTGAGCTGTAAGGGATTACAGATTGTAGTCAGGTTGTAATCATTAGATAATAATAATATTGGACTCATTGTTGGTGGACGTAGCCTAGGGATTAGGTGAACCACATTAAATCTTTGTGTCTTATGTTCTCTTCTATGTGGTTTATGTTATTTCTGATATTGGTTATATTTGCATGAAATTATTATTTATGCCTTGTTAATTCTAACAAGTGGTATTAGAGCGAGGCTATTTTTTAGTTATCCTCTGTAGGAAGATCTCATGGTTTAGTGGGAGTCTCATGCTTGAGTGGGAGCAATGGAAGATGAGGGTAGGCAGAAGGTTGACAAGTTTAATGGGCAGACCTTTTAGTTATGGAAAATGCAAATGGAGGACTATCTCTATTAGAAGGATCTATGGTGGCCGTTGGAAGGAAAATCCAATAAACCGGCAAGCATTTCTGATGAGGACTGGACAATTCTTGATAGAAAGGCTCTTGGTAGTATTCAATTATGCCTAGCACAATCGGTGGCATTCAATATTACACAAGCAATGATGACTGAAGATTTGATGAAAACCCTAGCGAAGTTGTATGAAAACCCCTCAGCTTCAAATAAGGTATTTCTCATGAAGCATTTGTTTAATATGAAAATGATGGAAGGTGGGTCAGTTGCTGATCATTTAAATGAGTTTAATATAGTTACTTGTTAATTAACTTTTGTCAATGTTATTTTTGATGAAGAAGTCAGGGCTCTCTTGATTTTGTGTTCTTTGCTTGAAAGCTAGAATGGATTGGTAATGGCTATTAGTAACTTTGTTTTTGGTTCTAATACCCTAAAATTTGATGATGTTATTGGTGTTATTATGAGTGAGGAAATTCGTAGGAAAACCTCAGGTGGATCCACATCAGGTAGTGTCTTAAACGCACAAAGAAGAGGTAGAACCAATGAGAGAGGAAACAACTCTGGAAATCATGGAAAATCAAGAGGAAAATTAAAGGGAAAGAGGTCTAAATCCAAAGGGCCAAATGATTGCTGGTAGTGTGGAAAACCGGGTCATAAGAAAAAATATTGTTGGTCTCGAAAGACTAAAGAAGGAGACAAACAAGAAGGTAACAAGGAGGCAAATGTGGTAAGTAATAAACCTAAAGAAGATGCCTTGCTTCTTTCTTTAGAAACTATTGATGATTCATGGGTTTTAGATTTTGGGGCTTCATTTCATGCTACACCCCATAGAGGTTACTTTCTTGATTATGTCCAAGGGGATTTTGGGCTAGTTTATTTGGGAGATAATGAACCCTGTCAGTTTGTTGGAAAGGGAAAAATTAAGATTAAGTTACAGAATGAGAATCATTGGCTACTACAAGAGGTAAGACATGTTCCAAGGTTGAGTAGGAATTTAATTTCAGCAGGGCAACTGGGTGATGAGGGTTGCACAATTACTTTTAATGATAGAAATTGGAAGGTTTCAAAAGGTTCCTTAGTAGTAGAAAAAGGTGTGAAAGCAGGCACCTTATATCTTTGTACAGGTCATACTTTTCCTTCTACTTTAATTGTTTCAGAAGATAATGAATGTTCAGGAAGAGTGGTTGTAGTTGAGTAGGAAGAAAATCCAACCATTGTTGTAGGTTCTAACACAACACTCTAGCACAATAGACTCGGGCACATGAGTGAAAAAGGTATGAAATTAATTCATTCAAAGAAAGTTTTACCTGGTCTGAAATGTGTCAATATGGATTTCTGTGAAAGTTGTGTTTATGGAAAACAAAAGAGAGTTAGTTTTCTAAAAAGTGGGAAGGAAAAGAAAAATGAGAGATTAGAGCTCATGCATACAGATGTATGGGGACCAGCTTAGGTATCTTCCCTTGGTGGATCTCTATATTATGTAACATTTATAGATGATGCAACAAGAAAAGTATGGATTTATTTCCTTAGATAGAAATCTAATGTATTTCAAACTTTTAAGAAATGGAAATGCTTGGTTGAGAATGAGATTGGTAAAAGGTTAAAATGTCTCAGATCTGATAATGGTGGTGAGTATTGTAACATAAAGTTTGAATATTATTGTTCCTCTAATGGTATTTGTAGGCAGAAAACTATACCAAGGACTCCACAAGAAAATGGAGTGGTTGAACGCATGAACATGACAATAATGGAATGTGCAAAGAGTATGAGGTTGCATGTTAGGCTGCCCAAAAATATGTGGCCAGAAGTTGTGAACACTATTGTTTATTTAATCAATAGAGGCCCCTCTACTCCTTTGGACTGTGGTATTCCAGAGGAAGCATGGAGTGGTAAGAAGGTGAGTTATTCTTTTCTCAAAATCTTCGGTTGTGAAGCTTTTGCACATATAGATTCTGAAAATAGAACCAAGCTGGAAGCTAAGTCAAAGAAATGTGTATTTTTTGGATATGGCATCGATGAATTTGGTTATAGGCTTTGGGATTTTGAAAATCATAAAATTGTAAGAAGCAAGGATGTCATATTCAATGAGAAGGTGTTGTACAAAGATCTGTTGCAGCAGCATGAAAAGAAAGAAAATGATTATGTAGTACTCAATGTTACTCCAAAAGATGATGTTCGAGTAGTTCCTTATGATCTGCAACAACAACAACAACAAATACCACAAACCCCAGTAAATTTTAGACGGTCAACAAGGCTAAGTAGACCTCCAGACAGATTCTCTCCCTCCTTGTATTCTATTTTATTAACAGATGCTGTTGAACTTGAATGTTATAATGAAGTTGTCTAGGTGGATACAAAGCTTCAGTGGGAGTCTACAATGACAAATGAAATGGACTCTTTGCTACAAAATCAAACATGGGATTTATGTAAGTTACCTACAGGTAAAAGAGCTTTATAGAATAAATAGGTTTACAGGATAAAAGAAGAGGATGAAGGTAAGAAAAGATTTAAAGCCAGGTTAGTTGTAAAAGGATTGCACAGAAAAAGGGTATTGATTTTGATGAGATATTTTCTCCCATTGTTAAAATGACTTCTATCCATACTGTTTTAAGTATTGCGGCTACTAAAGATTTGCATTTAGAGCAGCTTAATGTTAAAACAACTTTTCTTCATGGTGATTTGGATGAAGAAATATATATGGTACAGCCACAAGGATTTGAGGTCAAGGGTAAGGAGAATTTGGTGTGTAGATTGTAGAAGAGTTTATATGGCTTGAAGCAAGCACCTCAGAAATGGTATATTAAATTTGACACTTTTATGAATGAGCATGGATACAGTCGGTGTCATTTTGACCATTGTATTTATTTTAAGAGGTTGGATGATGACAACTAAATTATTTTATGTTTATATGTTGATGATATGCTTGTAGCTGGGTCTAACATGGCTCACATTAAGGGGTTGAAACAACAGTTAGCACATTCATTTTCTATGAAGGATTTGGGGGCAGCAAAAAAAATCCTTGGTATGAAAATTTGCAAAGATAGAAAAAATAGGAAGTTGTCTCTATCTTAGGCTGATTATATTGAGAAGGTGTTGCAACATTTCTCTATGGAGAATGCCAAAGCTGTCAGCACACCTTTGCCTAGTCATTTGATATTAACTAAGGAGATGTGTCCTAAGACATCAAAAGAAGAGGCTACAATGTCCAAGGTACCTTATGCTTCAGCTGTAGGGGGCTTAATGTATGCTATGGTATGTACTAGGCCAGATATTACACATGCAGTGGGAGTCGTTAGTCGATATATGATTCACCCTGGTATTGAGCATTGGAATGCAGTCAAATGGATTCTCAGATACTTGAGAGGTACATCCAATAAGTGTTTACACTTTGGGGGATCTACTACTACTGTACTAGGCTATGTTGACTTAGATTTGGTAGGAGATATAGATAGGAGGCAGAGTACTATAGGCTATATATTTACTATTGGTGGGACAATAGTGAGTTGGATTTCTTGACTACAAAAGGTGATTGCTTTATCCACTACAAAGGCAGAGTATGTTGCTACTACAGAGGAAGCCAAGGAGATGATATGGCTTCAATTCTTCATGGAAGAATTGGGACATCCACAGATGGGTAATTTTCTGCATACATATAGCCAAAGTGCCATTCATCTTGTGAAGAATTCTGCTTTGCACTCAAAGACAAAACACATATAGTTGTGTTACCATTTCATTCCGTCATTTTTGGATGATGGGAAGTTAAAGCTGGAAAAGATACATACAGATGATAATCCAATAGATATGTTTACAAAGGTAGTAACAAGGGAGAAGTTGAACTCATGTTTAGCTTCAATTGGTCTTCTAGACTGAACAGCATAAAGGAACAGCTAAGTCCAAGATGGTTCGATCCAATGGGATCCTCATATGGTAGTAGTTTTACTACAGGATCAGTCTCCAAGTGGGAGGTTTTTTAGTGTGGATACTGATTAGTCACCAAGTGTGAGATTGTTAGCTTGAGGCTGACATATTTTTGGCTATATTTTGGGCTGACATGTTGTAACTCCTTCTAAGCCTAAAGCGATAAAATATTGTATAATATGGCTTAGGGTTAGGGATTTCATGATGTATGGTTTTTTTTTAGTACTTGCGGCAGAATTGAGCTATAAGGGATTATGGATTATAATCAGGTTGTAATCACTAGCTAATAATAATATTGGACTCGTTGTTGGTGGACGTAGCCCAGGGATTGTGTGAACCATGTTAAATCTTTGTGTCTTATGTTCTCTTCTGCGTGGTTTATGTTATTTTTGATATTGGTTATATTTGCATGAAATTGTTATTTCTACCTTGTTAATCCTAACACTTTGGTGGGTAACAAAATCATCACCTTACTCGAATCGAGGCCATATGAACCCAAAGTTAAGCCAAATTGGTGGAATGATTCTCACCATTGTGAATACCATCGTAATAAGGGAGATAAAACCAACGAGTGCATGAAATTGAAACATCTTGTCCAAGACCTAATTTATGATGGAACAATAAAAGTGGAAGGGCCTCAAAACAATGAGGATCATATGGCTTTCAAAAACCCTTTCCTAAACCATGAAAAGGGGAATCATCAAATATCAATTCTAACAACAAAATGAGAAAGTTAATTTATACTTATGATAACACCATTAATACTTTAATTGGTGATGAAGAAACCATAAATGTGATTGTGGTAAAAGAGAAGTCAAGGGAAGCAACATCTAATGTTGTAACTAGGGGGCAAGCATAAAAAATTACTCTACTAGGAAATGCCCCAAGGATTATCCTACCAAATCAAACTTCATCTTGATCTTCAAAACAATATAGTTTGGTAGACCAATTGCAAAAGAACCCCTACTTAGATCTCTATTCTAGAATTACTCAATCTTTCAACAACTCATAAGGAGATTCTAGAAAAAGCCTTAGTAGAGACTAATGTGCCTCTAAATTTAGATGCGGATAAATTTCAAAACATGGTAGGACATCTTGTTGCACCCCATTGTCTATCCTTTTCAAAACAAGATGATATGTCTCTAAACCACCCACAAAATCTGCCCTTGCATATAGAGGTCCTAATCCACAAGCATAGAGTGAAAAGAGTCATCATTGATGGAGGAGTCGGCTTGAATATTTGTACCCTAAACTTGGTAAAAACTTTAGGATTTTCTGAGGAGGCTATTGACCCAAAGAAAAAGATAACCATAAAATCCTACGATGATGAAGAAAGAGCTTCTAGAGGGGTCATAGTACTTCCTATCAGAGTTGGTCCAATGTAGAAAGAGACCATTTTCCAAGTCCTTGACCTAAATTTGACTTATAATATCCTATTAGGGAGGCTGTGGATCCATGAAATGCAGGCCGTACCCTCAACCTACCATCAATGTCTCAAATTCCCCTATCTAGGACAAGAAGTCATGGTAAGCGAGGACTCAAACCCCTTTCAATATTGTAATAACATGAAGCCTATTAATGACTCCTTAGTCTCACACAATGCAGAAGGGTCTATTTCCCAAAGGACAGAGCAAGGAAAAAGTTTAAAAGATCTTCCATCTTTGAAGGGAAAAGAAAAAGAATAAAAATAAATTGTTGTTCAAAATAACCAAAGCCCTACTAACCTAACTACATCGACAAAAGGAAAAGAGAAGGTTAGTGAGGAGAGTGCTCCTAAGAAATAGAAATAAGATCAAGCTAGATCCATTCAAATCTACACCAAAGATGCTCATTATCAAAAAATGGATCATATGATGAAAAACTTTGAAAAGCAATGTCAAATCAAACAAAAGGGTGTAGGTGAATACTCCTTATCCATGATGGATCTACCCCTATCTCCAAAATCATATGGAAGACCATCCAATCTACCTCATAAATACAATGATCACATTGTGAGGAAAATTACATCTTCATACATGGATGAAGAAGATAATGAAATCCTAATTTGGCTATATAAGGATGATGAATCAAGTGCACATGAAAAGCACATCCAAAATATAAGCATTCCCACACATCAATATGGGAAAGGATTTTGAATAATGTAGAAAATGGGATACAAGGGATAAGGGCCTTTAGGAACAAGAAATGAATGCCTTGTTGAATCCATTGAAATGACATGGAGAGATAGCATGGAGAAAACTGGGTTAGGGTACCTAGAGCAAGGGTACACTCAAAAGAAGTATCCCTTGGTTTATGACCAAATATTACAACTAGGCTCCCAAAGTGATGAAGATTCAAACAATTGGAATGGGACTCATTTTCAAGTGAGTCATGCCAAGATAAGGAAGTTGATGTCATCCACACCTACACTCCTATCAAGGGAAAAGAACAAGTCTCATAATCAAATCAGAATCAAGCTTCAAGTTCTAGCCAAGTGGTCTTAGATAATATACCAATTCAAGAAATTGAGAGAAATCAATGGGTAGGAGAACCTTACATACCCTCATGGAGATCTACTATGGAAGAATCTAACCCTCGATTTAACCCATGATATTTTTATCCAACGGAAACCTTAGAGGATTCTAGTGAGGAAGATTTTGACCCTAGTTCTTTAGAACATCTTGAAGAAGCACATATTATAGACTTAATCGATACAATGTTTGAACCTTCAAATGAAGTCATGTCCCTAAATCCTATTGGACTAAGCCAAAGCATTTATCCTTTGACCCTTATCCATCTTGAACTAATTGAATGGGATTCCATTGAACCTATCATCCTCCCTACATTTTTGAATGATAACTTGGTGTCCCAATACCTTAATGTGGTTGAGCCTTCTTCTACCATAGAATATCAGGAAGATGTGACAAAGGGGAGTATTCAACCTTTCAGTTCAAAACAAATTGAAAAAAATGGAAAGAATTTAATGTTTTTTTTATATTAAGTTTATTTAAGCTCCCATTTCAGGAATCAAACTCAAGATCTTGCTATTACAAAGAGAAGTAGAAACCGCTGCACTGCAAGCCAATGCCTGAAAGAATTTAATGTTGAAAAAAACATTGTGGCAACATTAAATAAAAAAGAAAAAGAAATAAAGAACGTTTCTGAAGGAGAAAACCTAATAGAGGCACCTAAGGAAGAAGGGTTGGAGACTTTGCCCGAGCACTATGAAGAAATATCACCTATCTTGATTGAACCAACAAAGAAAGTAAATATTGGGTCAAAATTAGATCCAAGAATCATACACCTAGCAGCATCTCTATCTAATGAAGAAAGAAAGGATTTCACCAAATTTTTCAAAGAAAAAACAAATTCAATTTTGCATGGTCGTATGATGATATGCTTGGATTAGATCTAAATTTGATCATGCATCATTTGAACATAAAAGTAGTAAGACCAGTGAAGCAGAAACTAAGAAAGAGGCATCCACACATAGCTTTTCTTGTAAAAGTAGAGTTGGAAAAATGGTTGAAAGTAGGGTTTATAAGAGACATTGATTATTTCGAGTGGATTTAAAACATTGTGCCTATTTCCAAAGTAGACAAATCTATCATAATTTGCACAGACTTTAGGGATCTTAATCTTGCATGTCCTAAAGATGACTTTCTATTACCAAGCATAGACACCATCGTAGATCTAACAACAAGACATTCAATGTTCTCACTTATGGATGGGTTTAGTGGTTATAATAAAATAAAGATAGCACCCGAAGATCAAGACAAGATTGCATTCACATGTGCATGGGGAACGTTCTTTTGGAATGTTATGCATTTTGGTCTAAAGAACGTTGGAGTGACCTAACAAAGGGCCATGACAACCATATTTCATGACATGATGCACAAGTTCATGAAAGACTATGTAGATGATATAATTGATAAATACCACTCAAGGGAAGAATGTCTACCCATCTTAGAAAATATCTTTGTAATATTAGAGCAATTCAAAGTAAGATTAAATCCAAAGAAGTGTGCATTCAGTGTTCAATCAAGAAAGCTACTAGGGTACATTGTCTCAGCAAAAGGAATAGAGGTAGACCTGACCAAAGTCAAAGCCATCATGGAAATGGGGGCACCTAGAAACATAAGTCAAATGAGATCTCTTCAAGGTGGGATCCAATCCATTCGAAGTTTCATCTCTCATTTAGCAGAAAAGTGCCACAATTTCACTCAACTCCTTCACAAGGACACAGTTTTCAAATGGGATGAGAAATGTGAAGAAGCCTTCACTTTGTTGAAAAAATATATAATGTACCCTCCAACTTTGATGCCACCAATAAGAGGCAAGCCCTTAATTCTATACATTTCAACTATAGAACATTCATTAGGGGCACTTTTGGCTCAAAAGGATGAATTAGGAAAGGAAAAGGCCATATACTACATAAGCAAAACTTTGGTGAAGTATGAGTTGAACTATACCTTCATTGAAAGAGCATGTTTGGCCATAGTTTTTGCTTCCCAAAAATTATGCCACTATATGTTATCCCACAAGATTTAGCTCATTGCAAAGATTGATCCCTTTAAATATCTTCTCAGCAAAACAACATTGAAGGGGAGACTAGCCAAATGGGTCATGGTTCTAAGTGAATTTGATATAGAATATGTGGACCAAAAATATATCAAGGGCCAAGTCATAGTTGATCAATTATCAGAGTCACCATTACAAGATGAACATCTAATTCAAGTGGAGTTTCCAGATTCTGAAATTGTTAATGTCGAAGCAAAAACATGGCAATTATATTTTGATGGTTCTTATACACAACAAGGATCAGGAGCATGCATACTTTTAATTACTCCTCAAGGTTCTACAATTCTAAAATCATACAAATTACTATTCCCATGCACAAATAACATATATGAGTATGAAGCATTGGTCATTGGTATAAAGTTGGCACTATAATGGAAAGTAACAGAGCTACAAATTTATGGAGATTCCCAACTAGTTATTAATCAGGTTAATGATGAGTATCAAACTAAAGATGACAAGTTGATACCATACAATAATATGATTGAGGATCTTAAGAAATACTTCACTCTCATCACATTTGAGAAAGTACCAAGGGATAAGAATAAAGTAGCAGATGCAATGGCTACTTTGGCATCACTTCTCCAAATACCAAATCAAAGCGCCAATTATGAATTCCTAGTAGAAGAAGTTGAGAAACTTGCATTTGACCCTTCCCATCCTCATACCATTTGTTTACTAACAAGACATGAATCACCTTGGTATGGATCCATTTATACCTACTTGAAAGACCAAATCTTACCCTTAAACCAAACTAGAAATCAAAAGAAAAGTTTTATATGCCAAGCTTCTCGCTATACCTTGATATCCAACACATTGTATCGAAAGAGTCTAGATGGAATGCTTTTAAGATGTCTAGAGAAAGAGGAATAAAACATAGCCTTACAAGAAATTCACGAGGCGATTTGTGGGTCACATTCAAATAGTTTAACCCTAGCTAAGAAACTTCTTAGGATAGGATATTTTTGCCCGTCGATGGAAAAGGATGCTCGTCACTTTGCAAAACCTTGTCGTAAGTGTTAATATCATGGGAACTTGATCCATGTACCAGCACAAGAGCTTCATCCTATGACTACACCTTGATCCTTTTATCAATGGGGTTTGGACTTAATAGGGATGATTTATCCACCATATTCAAATGGTCATAAATTCATCATTACTACAACAGAATATTTTACCAAATGGGTGGATGTTGTACCCTTATCCACTGCCACAGGAAAGCATATATCCTTCTTTATATTAAATCACATAATCTATAGATATTGTGTTCCTCATGCCATCATAACAGACAATGCAAAACATTTCAAAAACAAGGATTTAAAAGAGCTATGTACAAAATTTCATATGATACATCACTCATCCTCAATATATTACCCACAAGGTAATGGGCAAGCAAAAGCTACAAACAAGAACATCTTAAAGATATTGAAGAGAACCGTGGATAATTCAGGTAGAGATTGGCACCTTCAAATGAACCCTACTCTATGGGCTTATAGAATGAGAATTAGAACGCCAACAGGAGATACCCCATTTTCCCTAGTCTATGGAGAAAAAATAGTTTTACCTTTGGAGGAAGAAATCACATCCTTAAGGGTCTCACTACATGGGTTATTAAGTGAAGAAGACTATAGAGTTGCTAGGTTGCATGAACTAGAATTGATAGCTGAAAGACATTAGCAAGCATTTGATAAACTAAAAGTGTATCAGAATCAAATGACCATAAACTATAACAAACATATCAAACCAATGTGAAAATTAACTATTGCAATCACTGATTGTTAATCTCCTATCTTGAAAGATTATTTAACTACCAAAACTAATTTACATCCAAATATTGAATAACAACACAATTGCAACTTCACAAAAATAAATGCCGAAATAAATTTGAACACGATGACACATTATTTTCGAACAAAATTGTCCCTGGAAAAACCCCTAAGGGAAAACTAGTTCTAGAGATGGAAAATGTATTAATCTTCAGCAATATAAGAGTTACAAAAGATTCCTTGCCTCTTTCTGGTAGAACTCTGATAAACTCCTAATATCTCCCGCTAATATTCCCCACTGCTATCCCAACGCTATCACTGCGCCCTTGCTCCCACTACAAGAATATTTTTCATCACTGCAAATATATTTTCTATCACTAAAAATACATTTTCTTTCACTGCAAATGATTTCTTCACAACTTGATGTTTTCCAAATGCCCCCTAGCCCCCCTTTTATACTACTCTTGTTGAAAAATCAATGGCTGAGATTGATCTCAATTACCAGCTGAGATTAAAAGGAACTCAACAACCAAAATTGAATTGGTTGTCAACAACTACCAATTAAATAAATATTTATTAACCTAAGCATTCTCAGGAAAACAAATATTAATTAATCAGGGCAAATGAAAGCTTTCTCACTACATAACTAACAACCAAGGGCATTCTAAATAGGTGACTTAGTGTTGCAAGAAAATCCCAAGAATCAAGAAGAAAGGGAGAAGAAAGGAAAATGGGAAGAAAAGTGGTTAGGACCCTTTGTTATCACTTCATCTTTTGGCACTGGCACTTACCAACTAGCTGATTGTGAAGGAGAGGAGTTGCAAGAGCCAATAAATAGTATACATTTGAAAAGGCTCTACACCTAAAGCAATTAAACATCAATATTCATTCTTTACATCATATAGGTACATCACATTTGAGTAAAATAAATCCATTAACATTTAATATCATCAAATAGATGCATCCATAAATACCATCACATTGCATTAATCATTACATCATCATACAACATTAAAACGTGTACCATTTGCATCCATAAAGCATCATATATCATAGCATTAATCATTATAAATCACTAAATTCATATCGCATACATTCATCTATTCTATGTCATACATAAGACAACCATTTAAGCATAAATAGAACATATGCATTCATATCACCAACTGCATTCTGAATAAGCATAAAAAGAAAGCATGTAGAAGATATCCTCATATAGGTCTGCATATCATATCAAAACACCTGAAAAATGAAGTCCAACACATGTTGATGTCATATAAAATAAATATGTCAGCAAAGAATCAAAGTCCATGGTATCATCATCAAAGCAATAAACATCCAAGAACCAAAGTCCATCAAAGTGTCAACAAGTATCAAAGCATAAAGAACATCAACTAAGAAACTAAGTCCAATGTCTTGAGATAAAAAATGGATCATCATATAAATCAATAAATAAAAGAATATATCATCTCAAGGAAAGTCAACTACCCAAACCACCAACACCATCAGCACCATTAGGATCATGATTAGTATTTGGACCTCAGCTAGAACTCACATGTAACCTGTGTTGACTCAGGGCAGCCATAAATGCCTGCATCATGCTACCTAGCTGACTAACCTGCTACTTGATTTTTGACACATCTGACTGTAGAGTCTGAACCTCTGATGCAGATGATAGAGCCTCTGTAGTGGGAACCTATGGAGGAGGAGCATGTGGAGGAGGACCCTACAATGGAGCCATCAAAGAAGATGGAATGGAAGAAGATGGCATAGATAAAGATGGAACGAAAGAAGAAGAAGATGGAAGAACTAAAGAAGATGGCATAGAAAAAGAAGCAGGAGCCTATACCAGGGGAGCCCGTAGAATGAACTATGGAGGAGCTTGTGGAGGTGTTGGTATACCCTGTGCTTCATCTAATAAAATTTGAGTGGCATGAACATCAACGTCAACCACTACCTGATCACCCACCTACCTAAATACTCGGACCTTGTGTTGGCCCCATCTGGCTAATCTATCCATACCGACCTAATGTAGAACTCTACCCACACCAGCACCTCAAACTCTGGGATGACTCATCCAAACACCACCCTTAGGAGGAATAGGTGCAACAACAATCATTGTGATCACAAATCTACCTCCTCTAACCGGCCTACCCTGTCATCCCCAACAACCTCATCTCTATCCCCCACCTTCATCCCCATCCCCGCCATCATCACCAGACTCCTCCTCTATACCAGGAACTCACTCTGCAAGATCTGTAAATCTCAAAAATGGGTTCCGAGTGAACCAATCAGCATAATCATTTGTCATGCCAACATCTATGACATGATCCCTCATATCCCAAGGAAGGTGGCCTAGTTGCAACACCTCCTAACATTTCATCCTGTAATCAATTTGTGGCCCCCATAGTGACCTCTCCACCTGTACTCGGGCATACAAAGCCAAAGCCTATGGCATGCCCTATGTCTGACCATACTGCCATAACACTCTCAGGAAACAAAATCTCTCAATAATCAGTGGAGTATGCCCTATCATCCACCAAGGCATACACATGAATGGTAGCTCTGCTACATCCTCTAGCCATGCCTTACAACCTATATATGGCTACCAGATGACCTAAACTATATCATCAATAACGCGCCGCTAGTTATCAAGCTTGCCCAAGTGGGCCTAGACAACCATCCCCTCGTACATCCACATGAAAGGCCAGCATGGATCACGGTGCTTGATAGAAATCAGTCTAGTGACAGGGATGTGCTCCCATGTCCATAGCTATAAAAGAATGACCCCAACAAAGAGAATTGTCCCACAATGGTACACAACATAATGCAGCTCGTGATATACTTGCGCTAATACATAGGTGCCCCAATCAAACTATCATGGCTGAGCAATCATATCCTCAAGGATACGACCCCAACCGACTGCAAAGCCATGTCCTCAAAGATCAGAAATGAGGAAGCCACCGATCAATGCCCCTAGGATAGCAGGAAGAGTAGGGAACAAAGGGAACTAAGCCCACTGGATGGAATCATCACCAATGGTCAGGTCCTAAAACACCCACTTACAAGCAGTGCCATCATACACTTGATCATAATATACCAACTCTCTGTGAGTAGGGATGCGGAGGATGCAATAGACAACCTCGAGAGTGATCATCATCTCTCCCATAGGCAAATGAAAAGTGTTATGGTTAGAGTGCCATCGCTCTGCCATAGCTGTAATGAGACCCTGATTCATGCAGAATTGAGGAAGGACAAGGAGAAATGATAACCTGCATCTACCAATAATTTGGTGATATGTGTCATTGAGATCATCAATCATCTCGAATGGCAAGGGATATAAGCCTCTCACACCGAGTGATTTAAACTCAGTCTGCAAAAAGAAAGTTAAACACATCAATTTTTGAAAACATTACATTTTGAATCATCCTAAGTCAATTGAACATTTAAAAATTATCAAACCACAATCAATTTTCCTGATTCTAATCATAGAGGACGGAAAATTTATCATCACCCATCATCTAAATCAAGATTGACAATTAAAAATTCAAAATTAATTGACTCAAACTCACATCATACAACTTGCTACCAAAATAGGCTTCTAACCTAAGCCAATCAACTAATTAATGACACCAAAAAGTTCAAAAAACTAACTTAGCAGTTTGCATTTTTAACCAAATAGGGTAAAAGTGCCATTTAAATGTTTAAACATGCTAAAACACAAAAGCGCAACACAAATTGTTAAACGTGCAAGAAAAATGTTTAAAAATGCAACTTTAAAGTATACACACTAGAGAATCTAGTACGTACTAAAGGAATTACCTGTACGCGCTACTAAAATAATCAAATGCGCACTTAATTTCTTATGGACAACAGAAAAATTCAATTGTGAAATGTGCCCTAAATCAAATATTTATACGTGCAACTAAAATTTGTGGATGCACTACACAAAACCACATAAATGCTAAAACAGGTTTGTACATGCTAGAGAAAGTTTTAAATGCACAATTTAAAAATAAAAAAGAAAAAAATAGGGTTTTTATCATAAAAATTCAATTTTTTCAATTAAAATGTGTAAAAATTGATAAAGTAAATTGATAGGGTACATACCAGAGGTCCATAGCCTGGTGGCTGCAAGTATCGGCACCCTTGCTTGAATCTATGCTCTCGGATTGGGATAACCATTGTGAAATAGCTCTTAGGGGTCAAAGAGGAAAAGTCAAAAGTGAAAGTGAAAATGAATAGTAAAAATGACTTTTACCCCTATACATAGGCCATTTTGACCTAAAAAGGGCATCTTTGACCAGAAAATGACCAGGGACCCACAATTTTCACCAATTCTGCCAAATCAGGGGCATTTGACATCAAACGAACATGAATACATTATCAGAAATGAAATCAAAATTCATTACTAATTGACCTAAATCATGCTATATTGACCTAAACTGTCATATCTTTCAACAACGATCAAATTTGATTTCATTTTCAAGGGGGCATACACTCAGACAATCAGGACTGGCATCTCAATTAGTGAATCAAGGACATGACCATCAAATCAAAGAGGAATCTTTTATCAAAAAAAAATTTGTTTATCAATCGAAAGGGGCATCCAACATCAAATCATATCAAATCAAGAACCATATCAGACAACCTATCGTCGGATTGACCATCAGGACATCAATCAAATCAAATCAAACTGCATTAAATCTACATCTTCTATCAAACATCACAATCGATCATCAATTGAATCAGGACTTCATATCAAGAACGATCAGGACATTCTTTGAATCAACACACTTCGCATATTGACTCAAAGAGGGGCATTTTTTAATAACCTAAAATTGGACAAGATCAATCAAGGAAAAAATCAAAGCAATTAAATCAAATCAAGCTATTATCAAAGCAAAATTTCAATCAAGCTATAAATCAAATTTAATTCAAAATCAAAATCCATAAATTCAATTTAAATCAAATAAATCAATTAATTGTGTAATTAATCTAATTAATTACATAGTTCATTTAAATCAAATCAACCCATTCGAGGGGTACACATGGCTAAAGATAATAATTAAATTCAATTGATTAAATCCTATTTTCTCTCAACCACCAAATGGGAGGAAAAATCATCAACCCATAGGATTTAAGGATTGAGCTCACATGGATCAAGCCTAAATAGAATCTCAATCACTCACTTGGAGAATTCATCTTGTCCACTCATTTTGTCCTTTGGTCCCAATAGTTGAGGACAAAATATTTAAATGGTCTCCAAAGGTGGAACCATGGACTTAACCCTCACGTAATCATGATCAAATCAACTACACCCCCTACCCTTGCCAAAATCTATAAAAGCAAGGCATAATTGAAGCAATATCCATCCACAAATTTTATGAAGCATCAAACCTCTTGCAAATTTGAGTTAGAAAGGAAAATCTAGAGCTAATTAGTATTTTCATTTGGAATTAACTTGTATTAGCTTTCTTATCACTTACTTTTCTCATATTAGGACTATCACTAGTGAGAGCTTGCTAAGAGCTCATCATTAGCATCCCTAATTATAGATCCATAGAGTGCTTAATCATCTTTAAATTTGTTTATTTAGATTTCTTAGTGTGGCTATTTAATTCTATTTTCAATTTATTGATGATACTAACCCTATGAAGGTGCTTTCCTTAGCACACACTTACCATAAGCATAATGTTCATAGAATTCAAACTCAAGTTTATAATCATCAAGGCCTTCAACAATGCTCTTAGTTTCAAACCTCTAAGATCCTTCTCACTAATGTGACCAAGTCTTTCGTACCTAGAGTTGTCTTCTCAACTAGGAGCTCATCTCCAAAGGATTTTCACCATTAGGTACCGAAAAAGAATGACCATTAGATGTAGAAACATAAGTCTTCTTCTCTTCTTGAGACAAGGTGCTAATCCACACACCCTTATTAAGAACCATAGAGCCTCTTTCCATCATACATCCACCACCTAATAAAATAACATGTACACCCACATCACTCAACTTGCTAATTTAAAGTAGGTTTTATGCCAAACCAAGGATATGCAAGACACCATCAATCCCCTTCACTCTATCAACAAGAAATTAGATCTTGAATTATCCACAACTAATAACCTTCAAGTGAGAGTTATCACCAAAATACATCTTCTGATTATAAAGCTCCTCATACTTCAAAAACCAACCTTTATGAGAGGTCATGAGGAAAGTGTTAGAAAGTAAAGTCCACCAAGATAATTGAGAGGAGGAGGTGAATCAGTTATCAGATAATAACAACTTTTACTACCATTATCAGATTTCAACCATGTAATCAATATAAGCAACAACCATAGAAAGATAAATATACACAACAACACAATAACACAAGATATGTTGACTAGGGAACCTCTTGATCAGAGAGTAAACCCTGGTGGGAATGATGCCCACAAAAGATGCACTAATATGAAAATTCCTTGTGAGAGGATGGACTATGTTAGGAGCCTTATGAAATACATTTAGTACATATGAATCCCTATTAGGATACTTTGAATCCCTGTTAAAAGATTCTAACCCGGTTAAGAGTTATGGAAGGCGAAGGACCCACTGTCCAAACAACTTCAAGGGCAAGATCACTAAACAAACTGTCCAACTGATCTATGTATTATCCAAATAGAATAATACCAAAAAATATTGATCTCATCAACTCATCTTTGTTCCTCTTCCTGTGCCAAACCGCACCAACGACTTCACCAGATCTCTGCAATTCACATATCCTCTTACAACATATATTTCTCAATTCCATAATTCACATCTATACCTCATCATATTCCTATATTAAAACCAAGGGAAAAAATCCTTCCTTTATACCACACTCAAATAATTACAAATGAGCCGACCAACAAGGCTTAATCAAATACAAAATATAAACCTTCACACGTTACATGATTATCCACAATTACATAAAAATTGTCGGCTTCAAAACAAAATAAATCTTCACACGTGTGACCTCCAACCATACTGTCTCATCCAGGTCACCACCAAAATTTCTTCATTAACTGTATAACTTCACATGCCCAAATTCTATCCCGATTAGGAGATATAATCCAGTTACCACAAGTCATTTCTCAGCAACACTGTCTGAATACTGCTTCCACTAAATTACACATAACTCTCATTAATAATTGAATTTCTATATGGGATCTTGACCACAATATTAGGACACACTGTAGAATAAATCCTCAAATTTGCATAGCTTGATCTGCAATACTCCATGTGCGCTAATTCAAACAATGTCTGCTTCTCTGCTAATCTCTAGTAGATCACTATGTTGACATCAATGAAAATCAAAGTCATGAATGCAACATACAACTGCTACAAAATGACTCTGAATACTCCCCCATAGGACATATTCAACACTCATTCCTAACAATCTCCCCCATTGGCATTGATGGAAACATAGATGAAAAAATATCCAAGTTCCATGAATAACAAACTGCAACACTACTACTCTGAAATATTTTCAAAACGTCTTAATTAATCAAATCTTACAGGTTTTTTCATTATATTTTTCTTCATCTCCTCCAACAGATGTTTTTCATGTATCCTTCTCCCCCATTGACATCAATGATAGATAAATCATCACTATGTCAATCCATTACAAAAACCTCAATGTCAAAAGAAACTTTTCAGAAAATACATTCACAAGAGTCCTTTATGACTCAGCTCAAAACACACACACTCCCCCATAGAGGAAGTACCATCATACAATCCAAAAAAGATAGAGCTCATAGACCACTGGACTGATGCAATAATCTGCATCACTTCTCAAAAGTAGGCTGGGGCATAACCCCAAGCATACCTCTCAAATACTCAATTGTATCTTTAGGTAAGGGCTTTGTAAATATATCTGCAATCTTCTCTTTTGTACTTATATACTCAAGTTTGATTTCTTTCTCTGCAACCTTTTCTCTTACAACATGATACTTGATTTCTATATACTTTGTCTTAGAATGCAACATAGAATTCTTCGACATACTTACTGTACTCATGTTATCACAGTGTATAACACCAAGCTCATCAAATTTAATTACAATATCTTTCAACATTTGTTTCATCCATATTATCTGATTACAATTGTTTGTTGCTGCTACATATTCTGCTTCTACTTTTCTTTGTGAAATACAATTCTATTTCTTACTTAACCAAGAAACCAATCTTCCTCCAAGGAAAAATGCTCCACCACTTGTACTGTTTTTGTCATCAACACTACCTCCCCAATCTGCATCTGTATATGCACATAGGGTAAAGTCATTAGATTTTTTTATCTCTAATTTAGCATTAATGATTGTCATTAGTATCAAAGACATTGGTTAGTTACCTATGTTAACCTAGTCGGTAAAAGTAAGCATCTCAAGCTAGTCGATTAAGTCTTTACACCGAGCACAGAATAGTTTTACCGACCATCAGACACTAATATCGAGCATAGT
This sequence comes from Chamaecyparis obtusa, assembly GCA_027943335.1. Taxonomy (NCBI): domain Eukaryota; kingdom Viridiplantae; phylum Streptophyta; class Pinopsida; order Cupressales; family Cupressaceae; genus Chamaecyparis; species Chamaecyparis obtusa. The sequence goes on along the minus strand of BSBK01000316.1, from coordinate 61,587 downwards.
AAACACCGAGCAGACTTGATACGAAGCACTACTATAATTACTAAGTAGTGTTTACCGAGGATCACGTAAAATGGCATAGAAATCAGGAATGGCACATTTATCTATGCAAACGGTTACAACTGAATCACAAAACATTTTACCAAGATCAAGGATAATTTATTGTTGAGATATTCATTAAATGCGATGAAGATCTTATGTAATTGTTTGATCTAGGTTATTTTTGTACACTGTTGATCTTAGGGTTTTTCTCTACGACATTGTAACCTAATTTTGTAAGCAGCATAAAATAGTATACTATATAATTGTATTTTGCATCATTTTTTATGTAACTGTGGAGATGTATGAGCAAAGAAGGTCTTGAAGCATTAGCCAAATCCAAGATTATCAATTGTTAGATAGAGTAGAATAGTATTCAGGGATAATCAGATTGAGTAGAATCAGATCAGGCTACGAAACAGTTCAGAGTTGATATCTTCACATAGAAAGGTGATATCGATTCAGTATTTCATTTATCTATATCAGACAAGTTGAGTTGTCATTAGCAGATAGATACTTACTATTTTCTAATCATTGTAACAGAGTTTTGGTAAAATCTCCTAACAGAGTAGACCTAAAAATCTTTATGTAAATCTCTTAACCGAGTGCACACTCAAGTAGTGTTGTTAAAATTCTATCACTAGGTAGATCTAACTAATCTAAAATGTTACTCCTAACAGGGTAAGATGACCAGAAGTGATCACCACTTGTAGTCCTAACAGGAAAACCTTTTCTATCTTCAGTAGTAAAGAATTTGTGGGTGTCATCCCCACCGCAGTTTTTACCTTCTAACAAGGGTTTCTACATTACCAAAATACTTGTGTTATGTGATGATTATCTTTTTGATTTCATGTTATTTACTTTGATAGTTAAATGAATGAATGATGCATGCAATGGATTCAAGTTATAGTTGAAGGTTACTACTATTTGTTGTTCAAGGTTTGAAAGGTTTGTGAGTTGAAAGTTTTTGTGGGCACTGATTCACCCCTCCCCTCTCAGTACCCTATCTCTCCAATCCAATAGATTTTTCATACCATAACCCATAGTTAATTGTGCCTTTCAAATATCTAAATATTATTGTTTACTCCTGCATAATTTGACTCTTTAGGATTAGCTTGAAATCTCGCAACAATTCCAACTACATGTAATATATCTGGTCTTGTATGAGTTAGATACTATAGTCCTTCAATCATAGATTTGTACTTCTTTTGTTCAAGTGCATGAGTTTCATCTGTGCTAGATAACTTATGATCAATTACCATAGCTGTGCCAACCAGCTTACAATTTTCCATTCTAAATCTCTACAACAAGTCTTTCGGATACTTTTCTTGTCATAAGAAAATAGCATCACTATTTTGTGCTATCTGTAATCCTAAAAAACATTTCATCTCACCAATCATGCTCATTTCAAATTTTGTCTTCATTTCATCTACAAATTTATCACTAGCTTCATCTTCTCCACCAAAGACAATATCATCAACAAAGATAACGACAATCAACAAACCATTATTAATCTCTTTCAGATATAAATTACTATTTGATGTGCCTTTAGTAAATCCTAATTTTATCAAATATTTATCTAGTCTTGCATACCATGTTCTAGGTCCTTGTTTCAGTCCATATAAAGCTTTGTTCAATTTACATACCATATCTCCTTCATGAGTCAAGGGAAAACCTTCAGGATGCTCAATGTAGACTTCTTCTTCTAATTCTCCATTCAGAAATGTTGACTTCACATTCATTTAATATACTTTGAATTTCTTATAAGCTGCATAAGCCAAAAACATTCTTACCACTTCAATTCTTGCAACAGGTGCAAAAGTCTCTTCATAATCAATTCCTTCTTTCTGTGAGTATCCTTTACATACCAATCTTTCTTTGTTCCTTAGAACTTCTCCTTGTTCATTCATCTTGTTCCTAAATACCCATTTAGTTTCTATAACATTTTTATCTTCAGGTCTAGGGACCAACTCCCAAGTCTTATTCTTTTCAATTTGATCTAGTTCTTCCTTCATTGCTTTAATCCAATTTTCATCTTTACAAGCTTCATCAGTAGTTTTAGGTTCAATTTGAGAAATCAAACATATTTCTTCTTGTACCTTATTCCTTGTCAGAAGTCATTTTTCTATGATCCCAATAATCTGATCAGCGAGGTGATTTCTTGCTAGATTCCTATTAGGTGTCACTATCTCAGTTCTTGCTTCAACTTCATATTCTTCTCTAGGTTCTTCTCTTATCTCCTCAATGTGACCCTCATTCTAAAAATCACTGTCAATTTCATAAAATAATTCAACATTTTCTTGATCAATTCTAGGACAAACTTCTTCATCAGATCCATAATCAAGCATTTTTTCCTGAATTTTGAAATTTTCATCAATTTTAACATTTGCGCTCTCAACAATAGTCTTAGTTATTTTATTGAAATATCTATAAAATTTTCTTTTCAATGAATAACCAAGAAATATACCTTCATCACTTCTGGGATCAAACTTTCCAATATCATCATCTCTTAATATAACACTTACTTCCAAAAATTCTGAAATACTTAACTGATGGCGCATGTCCAAACCATAATTCATAAAGTGTCTTGTTTGTGTCTGCTATGATTTTTACTATGTTCATTGTATATACTGTTGTATTCGTTGCTTCTCTCCAGAATGTCTTTGCCAAATCATTTTCAAATAACATAGCTCTTTCTGCTTTAGTTACTAATTTGTTCCTTCTTTCTACAATACCATTTTGTTTAGGTGTTCTAGGGGTTGAAAGATGTCTCTTAATACCATTCACTTCACAAAAAGTATTAAATTCTTTCAAAGTAAATTCTCCACCTCTATCAGACATTAAACATTTAATCTTCATTCCAGATTCATTCTCAACTTTGTTCTTAATCAATTTAAATTTATCAAATGTTTCAGATTTTTCTTTAAGAAATACAATCCACATCATTTTTGTAAAATCATCAACAAGAATCATAAAATACCTTTCACCATAGAATCCTCTAGTCCTTGTGGGGCCACTCAAATTTATATGAACAATTTCCAACTTCTCTATTGTTGTGAACTTCTTACTAGGAAATGAACTTCTCTTCTTCTTAGCCATAACACATTCTTTGCAAATCATGTTAGAAGGTTTCATAATCTTAGGAAAATCTCTTACTGCAAATGTAGTACCAACTTTCACAATGCTATCAAAGTTTATATGACAAAACCTTCTCTTCCATAACCAACTATCATCAATTTTAGTAATCAAACATGTCATCTCAACAGGATTCAACTAAAATACATTACCTCTGGTTCTTGATCCAATTCTAATCAAATTACCATCATTATCCTTGATCACACAAGTTTTCTCTATAAACCAAACTTGATATCCCATATTAACTAACTATCCAACACTCAAAAGATTATGTTTCAATCCATCCACAAAATAAACATCATGAGTGTTAGTCTTTCCATCAAGAGTAATAGATTCTATTCCTTTTATCAAACAAGGTGCATTGTTTCCAACTCTAACAATTCCTCCATCATAGTTGTTAAACTTTATAAATTTCTTCATATCTCTAGTCATATGATGTGAACAACCACTGTCTATGATCCAATCAGTTTTCTTCTCTACTTGGGAAACTAAAGCTTTTTCTTCTCTAACTTCAGTTTCAGAAATTTCTTCTTTTATTGCTACAAATCCTATATCATCATTCTCATTATCACTTTCACTTAAGAATTTCTCAACACTAGCCTCAAGTTCTTCATCATTAGCATAGTAACACTCTTTAGCTCTTCTAGGTTTAAAGTTCTTATATTTCTTTACTCTCTAAGGGCATTTAGATGTAAAATGACCATATTCTTGATAATTCCAACATTTAAAGATTTTCTTACCTTCTGGTTCTCTTTTCACAAGCAAGGAAATTCCTTCCTCAATCTTTCTATCTTCTTCAGTCTTAGATCTATAGCAACTAGCATAATCTCCATGGACACTAATACTTCTTGAAAAAGTAGGGCAAACACTAAGTGCGTTGAATGTTGTCTCAATTCTAGGTAGATCTACTGACTGTCTCAAGCCTATCTATGTTGCTTCTAATCTTCCAAGAAGAGTTTCTCTGGTAAACTTCTCAATACAAGTTATAACTTGTTCAATCATCTGCATTGTCTACTTAAATATAGGAGTCAATGTCTTTAAGATCTTCTGTATCACTTCATCCTCAATCTTGTTTCCTTCACAAGCTTTGATACCTGCAATAATCTCTAATATCCTACCAATATAACTTCTAACAAATTCATCTTCCATCATTTTTATATCTTCAAATGAACATATCCAATTATGTAATTTGACTCTTTTTGCATGCACATCACCTTCAAAAGTAGATTGTAAAGCTAACAAAATTTCATGAGATGTCCTTAGAGTTTTTACTTATCTGTATTCATTCTCCAGAAGTGCTGACAAAAGTGCTTCTTTGGCAAGTATGTTACACATGAATAGATCTCTCTCCGTATCAATACATTCTTCAATTTTGTCTTCTTCAATGATAGTCTTATTATTCTTTGTGATCAACCAGTATCCTGGTCCTAAACATAGCAAATGTGTCTTCATCTTCTCTTTCCAACTATCATAGTTTACTCCATCAAACTTAGGGCTTTCTTTCCTGAAATGAGTCACCATAGATCTCCTTAAGTTGTTAAACTTTTCCTTCAAGGACCTACCGCTCTGATACCAATTGTTAGAGAGTAAAGTCCACCAAGATAATAGAGAGGGGGGGTGAATCAATTATCAGATAATAACAAATTTTACTACCATTAACAGATTTCAACCATTTAATCAATATAAGCAACAACCATAGAAAGATAAACATACACAATAACACAAGATATGTTGACTAGGGAACCTCTTGATCAAAGAATAAACCCCGGTGGGAATGATGACCACAAAAGATGCACTAATATGAAAATTCCTTGTGAGAGGGTGGACTCTGTTAGGAGCCTTATGAAATACATTTAGTACATATGAGTCCCTATTAGGAGACTTTGAATCCCTGTTAAAAGATTCTAACCCGGTTAAGAGTTATGGAAGATAGAAGGACCCACTGTCTAAACAGCTTCAAGGGCAAGATCACTGAACACACTATCCAACTGATCTATGTATTATTCAAACAAAATAATACCAAAAAATACTGATCTCATCAACTTATCTTTGCTCCTCTGCCTGTTCCAAACCACACCAACTGCTTCACTAGATCTCAATACCAGATCTCTGCAATTTGCATATCCTCTTACAACATATATTGCTCAATTATGCAATTTACATCTATACCTCATCATATTCCTATATTAAAATCAAGGAAAATAATCCTTCCTTTATACCACACTCAAATAATTACAAATGAGTCAGCCAACAAGGCTTAACCAAATACAAAATATAAACGTTCACACGTTACATAATTATCCATAATTACATAAAAATTGTTAGCTTCAAAACAAAATAAATATTCACATGTGTGACCTCCAACTATGTTGTCTCATCCAGGTCACCACCAAAATGTCTTCATCAACTGTATAACTTTGCATGCCCAGATTCTATCCTGATTAGGAGATATAATCCAGTTACCACAAGCCGCTTGTCAGGAACACTATCTGAATACTGCTTCCACTAAATTACACATAACTGTCATGAATAATTGAATTTCTATATGTACTCTTGACCACAATCTTAGGACACAATGTAGAATAAATCCTCAACTTTTCATAGCTTGATCTGCAATACTCCACGTGCGCTAATTCAAACAATGTCTACTTCTCTGCTAATCTCTAGTAGATCACTGTGTTGACATCAATGATAATCACAGTCATGAATGCAACATACAACTGCTACAGAATGACTCCAGATACTCCCCCATAGGACATATTCAACATTCATTCCTAACATAAAAAGGCATTTGAATTTATCGACCACACATATTTTGATGCATGTGCATTGATAAGGTTGTGACAAAAGTATCTACTTCACCATGAGAGAATTTTTCAGGATCAACATTAGAGAAATATTTTTTACCTTTCTTTTTCTTCTCCTCCTTGTACTCTTTTCAAGATGACCAGGTTTTTTTTAGTTCCAACATTTTTCATTGGAGTTTTTACCAGAAGACTTAAATATCCTTAGATTCTTACATTTACCCTATGTGTCCTTCTCGCATTTCTCTATTATTCTACGATGAGAAACCATGGCCTCCTTAGCCATCTCAAAATATTCTCTTCACATCTCTTCAGATAACAATGAAGCAACCGCATCCTCCAATTTTAAAGTGGTTATTCTGCTTCTAATGGTCATCACAAGGTGATCCCACAAGTCTGACATAAAACATAGCATAAGCATACATTTATCTTGATCATCAATCTTCTCACTAATATAATTAGTTTGAGCAACGAGCTTGTTGAACACATTCATGTGATCTACAATAGATCCCCCTTCCTACATCCTTAGATAATATAACTTATTTCTCAAAAATGTCTTATTTACCAAGGATTTACCTTGATAATTATTGCCAAGCTTTTTCCAAAGTGCAACTGCAATCTTCTCCTCATGAAGATTCAAGAACATAAAATTTACCAAACATAGTCTTATCAAACCCTTGTCATTTTGATCCACTATATGCAATACATCTTGTGTAGTAGTTTGGGGTTTCTTCATAGAAATTATACTTCATAGAAATTGTAGCTCATAGATCTCTATGTATGAGCATGTCCTCCATTTTGAGTTCCCACAACTCAAAATTATTGCTATTATAATTTTCCATCTCTATTATGTTGGATGTGCTTGTCATATCAAACCTACAACAAGGTTATGAAATCTTTAAAAAAAACTCCTATTGACACAAGATTAGCAAAAATATCCTTTTGCCCAATAATAATTACATAGTTGGCTAGGCTTTGATACCAGTTGAAACGAAGACAAGTGTAAAATAAATACTTTTAAATGATAAAATTGTCTAATAGGAGAGATGATATAGAAAATTCTTAAAAACCCTTAAACTATTATAGATTAGATAAACACATGCAGAATCATATTTAAACAAATAAAATTACAACACTAGATATATGTGGGAAAATCCTTTTGGGAATATACCCACACTCCAAAATCTAGACTCAATTATATTATCAGCAACCAATAGGTACAATAAATCACCTAGAGCTAATGCTCTTCAAGAGTAAATACAACAATGAATAATTCTAGAGAAAATATGGCACATAAAATCTTCTTAGAAGATATCCAACATGTCATACAAACTACACTAAGAAGCCACACATTTATAGAGCTCAATACAAGTGAAAAGTGCCCATGGTTTCCAAAAGAAACTTCAACACCAAAGAGATATGTGGTGTGATAAAAAACTTGCTAAAACCAATGACACATTGCACATAGCAACTTCCAATGCAAAGAAAACATAACTTAGTCATCTTGCAATATGCAACACCTACTTCACACCACTTGTCAAAAGTGAACCCCACCATAAATATCTATTGTCAAATAATAATTCTCTATGACTCTTCCACTAAACTGGTAACTATCATAGTCATTTAATAGAAATTCATCATAGTTCCAACATAGCAACATATGACACTAGTTCCTTAATTTTAGGACTTCCAAAGTGGGTGCAAAATAAAATAATAATAATAAAAACATGTTTGGACTCAAGGTTGAGACACCTTAACCCCCAGCCCACCCCCCAAAAAAAGAAAAAAAAGAAAAAAAAAATGTCTTATGTAAACTAGTGAGAATACAACCAAATAAGAAAATTTATTAGGTAATATACCTCATTTGTTCCAACAATTAAGAAGTATAGTATTATAATTTTATTATATTCATTATTGATTTTAATTTTATTATTTTCATTTCAATAGGTGATCTAATTCATTTTTTCGTGTTCAAATTAATGGGCCATGTTGATGTTTATGTTGGTGCAAAGACATACTTTGACCTCTATTTTTTTATTTTGTTAGGATCCCTTTGTTTTATTTATTTGATTGAATTTGCTAAGTAATTATTGTTAGAATAACTGAGAGGGGGGTGAATCAGCTATCCACAATCCCAATTACAAAATGTATATCACAAAACAAATTCAGCTAATTCTACAGCTCGGTAAACATAAAATACTAACTGTTTGTGAATTTACTGATTACCAGTTAATTGCTCATAGTGATTACCGACCAAATCTAACATGCAATATGTAAAGTATGATATCCAAACAATCACAACATAAACACATAACACAAGAGATTTAACATGGAAACCTTGCAAAGGGAAAAACCACCTAGGACCGGTAACCCAAAAACTTTTCACTCTTCTGAAGTGAGCTCGGTGAAGAGCCAACCCTGTTAAAGGTTACAAAACACACTGTAAGGTGTGACCTTGTTAGAGGATTTAACACTAATAGTTATCATCCAACCAGCATTCACTATGGGGTTGACAGGATAATAATGTACATTCTATGAATGACATATAAGACTTTCAAGTTCACTCGGTTAAGAGATTTTATCTATTTACAATGGTTAAACTGTAACAGAATGTGATCTAAATACAATACAACTTGATTTGTAGATTATCAGATCTATCTTAAGTCCATACAAATCCTCTGATCAATATTTCTTATTTAGTTCAACAACATTCAATAACTTATTGTCGCTCAGTAAAAACTCTCTGATGCTCGGTTAGCTCTATAGTTCGGTTCTTCTTCAACCAGTTTGATCAGGCAAGCATGAAGAAATGTTCACATGATATCTCTATACTCTCTCTCCTTCGGCATAAGTTTCACTGTGAAACCCTAGTCTCTTAAATAGACAAATAAACCATTTTCTTTTCATCCATCAAATTTTGCCGCTTAATCTCCTTCGTTGATTTTGCCACTTAAACCTTCTTCAGATGATGTGTTAGTAACACGTTTCAATTTTGTCCTTTAGATCTTCTTTGAATTTTTTAGCCGTAGATCTTACAACAAACTTTATCTTTTCACCTCGTAATCATATACTTTACAGCTCATCAATTTATGTCAGCTAAACTGACCATTTAGTTCTTTTGTCCATACTCGGTTGACAAAGAAATGTGTCAGTGAACACAAGCTCAGTTGATACTGTCGCTCAGTATACACTACACTGGCTTAGTGTATACTGGAATACTTCATTAACTGACCACACTGCTTTGTAAAATTTGGCTTCCAACTTCATAACAGATCAATGCAACATAATCAAGTCAACAATATGAAGTCGTAGACTCATCAATAAGTTACCAAGAGTATTCCTTATCCTCATCTATCATATCCATCTTCCTCCATGTAGATGTCTCGGTTCATCATCTTTTCTCCTCTTTACAAATGTTTAGATATTTGCAACTACCATGATAAGTACTGTCAAAGCTAGTTGACATCAATGACAACATAATGACTGATTCAATTATCTTGCATAATAATTCAGTGCTCGGTGATCTCTAATCACTTGTAGTTATTTAATCAGGTTCTCAATTAGTTGTAGTTCATCAATTCCTTGTTCCTTTGCATTAAAAATGTCCATTCTATTTTAGCATACAAAATTGACAAATTTTATTTTAATTTCAACTTTGTCAAATTTACTTATTTCTTATCAAACGTTAACAAAATAATTAGCTTGTTAGCTTTCTATCCATATATTTTTTCTCTATTTTAAATATATTTTTATATTTATTTTTATTTTCTCAAATACATATCTTTGTACTTCTCAAGTACATATGTATTAATACGTTATTTTTTATAACTAGAAAATCAACTATTATTGTAGAAATTCTATGATATACACTTCAATGATACAATTTACAAGATGCATTTAAGAAAAAAATAGATAAAAATTATTAAAAAAAGGTGCAAATTGTAATACTAACTCTTATTTATTTTCCCATCAAATAATTTTGAAAAAATACTTAACACAAGGAAAGAAAAAGGTGGGGGGAGGAGGGCCATGCATCACATATTATATAAATGGCATCCTCAAAACTTAAATGTAAGCATTTTGATTTTTAAGTCCAGACTTAAAGTTAAGTATTTTAGAAAAAAAAATTAAAAATTACCTCTCATTTTCCTTAAGTTACCCCCAAAATCATATAAACAAAGGTTTTTTTTAATGCATAATATAACAAAATAAATGCACGACTTTACACTAGACATTCATTGCAATCTAATTCCCATTTCATCATGCTTAGGCCATATTGCTCAACCCATCTGGAAAAAAAGGTGAAATCTTTTAAAAAGATTACCATTTCTTAATATCACGTGCCTAAAATGTGGGTGAAACATCTATATGACTTAATATAAAATAGGTGTCATGTAGTGGCTAGTACTTGCCTAATCAATTGTAATTATAGTGTGAAATATAATTAGAATTTTAATAAATTTATTATATTTTATTAAATATAATTTATATAATTATAATAATGAAGAATTTTCATTTTGAAATTAAGCTAAAGAAATTATAATTAATTATTGTGACTAATTTTACTTGTCATTTTAGTTTAATATATATATTATGCATCATTATTTTTCATTAAAAAATGATATTTAAATAAATTTTAAAAAATAAAACTATTATAAATAAATTGATATTTTAAACTAAATTTAATAAGTTTTTTTTTAAAAATATTATAATAATATTAAATATTAATTTGGACTTTCCCTCTACTAAGGAACAGCGAGATTGTAATCTGGGGGCAACAAATTTTTGAAGGATATAGACTGAGAAGTAGTCTTCCACCAGCAGCGATATACCCCTGGATTTGGTAGCGACAGTAATCTCCAGTTTTGTGCAGGGAATTTCATTTTTGAGCAGCATTAAAGTAGTCAAAGTTGCAGAAACCCTAATTTGGAGATCATCGAAAGCTCCACGACTCCGCACTAATTGTCTTTGTCCACTTCGTTATTCGTGATATTTTATCAATGCAGCAAGTTTTGGAACTATAGCAGAAAATCGTGAGAACATAGTTGTTCTGGTAGCATCCGATTTGGGCCTTCATCACAATGGATTCCCCTTCCAACCAAATCAAATAAGCTTTTCAACAATTTGTAGCCTAGTAATTCTTCATCGCAACTTGAATAAGGGTTTGTACGCCAAAGAGCAGCCATTCTGAGGTCTGTCGTAAGTTTGGGATTCCATTGTTGATAGCAATAAAATCAATGCAACTAGTATGTTCTAATTTAGCATCGACTATTATACTATGATTTCCCTCAACTCAAGTGTGATTCTCCTCCTCTACTCGGCTGTGATTTTTCTCTTCAAGTTGGCATAGATTTTCCATTGATTTTAAGTGCGAATTTCTCTGCCTTCAAGTGTGATTTACTTTGCATAGCGACAAAGACAAGGTTGGAGTCAGAACTTCTGCGAAATTGTCTCCAGCAATTCATGAACCTCTTCAGAGTGTTTTCCTGCTTTTGCTTCGGCTACGGAAGCTTTCCTTCAAACACACCATCCTAGAGCAAAGAACTTATACTGCTTCAAGGCTAAGCTTTAAAATGTATGTTACTGCTTCTCTTTAATCAACACCCATCTCCAAAAAGTGATAATGCCTTTGCTCTGCTCTGCGCATCTTCGTTGGTGTACAATATCATCTCTGGATGAACAAATTTGGTTCGTTGCATATACTAAATATGCTTATGGCTCCTCTGCCGCTGCGATGCGATTCCCAACTTGGAACCCACCTAGGGCTTCAATGCAAGAAGGGCTTGGTATTAATTATGATCTCTCTTGGATCCACGCATACAAGCAAAATGGGAAACAGGCCAAGCAAATGAAGCTCCATAATAAGCATTCTACCGCAAGTAATCGACCCTGTTCTCCTCTTCTGCTAACGAACAGATTTGAGGGTCTTTGATTGGATGACGTCTCCATAGTTCTGCCCAATAATATAGAACAAGCTTTTCCTACAGATCAAGTCTTGAAGAATCGCTATACTTATTCTCTTCCCCATAAATGATGTAATCATAGGCCGAAGCCAGAGACTAATGCTAATCAAAGGAGATCTCCCATTAAATCTTCAGATAAATCTACTTCAGGTAAAATAGCTGACAAGACATTAGCAGGTAATATTTATTCTCCTCCACATAGGCAAGGTGCCCTAACTCAAGATAATAAAGGTTATGTCTCAAATTATAATCAATTTTCTGCTAATCCGATTACCCTAGATATCAAAGATGGTTCTATAGAAAATATACAAGAAATGTGTGCAGACTTTGGCGTAATCTACAGATGGAATGGAATAGGAATAGCTTTTGGGGTAATAGCAGAATGGCTGAAATCAATCTGGAATCAAGAGGTAATTGTATCTATTCTCCCTGAAAATTTCTTTTATTTGGATTTCAGCAGTAAAGAGCTTAAGAACAAGACACTACTTAATGGATGCCCACAAGACACTACTTAATGGATGCCCCAAGTTTAGGAACATTGCTTTTACAATATTAGATTGGATTCCTTTTTTTAATGCTAACAATCTTAAAAATTTCAAAGTAGATAGAGCAATTCATCTCAAAAACCTTCCTCTGGAATTATCTACAGAAGAAACTCTTAGAAAAATAGGCAATAGCATTGGCTCTTATGTTGGATCAATAGTAACATATCATTATGGTGCAGAAAAAACCATTATAGTTAAGATGTATCTAAACATTAAATCAATTCCTCACATAAAGATCTGTTGCAAAGTGACATCTTGCACCATCATTCCATCAATTTTAGAAGATTTTCTTGCGGAGGAAGAAGAGGATGAATATTGATTTTCACCATCTTCCCAGAACCTGGACTCACCTTCGCCTACCAACAATGTGACAACCTCCCCTATGTTATGTTCCTTTCTTAAAAATGGAGGAGGCTTTATGATTTCTCCTGATCCAACCTATAATCTGAACCTCCCCTTCAACCATGAAGAAAATAATATTTATGAGAAGTCTAAACCCACCATCAATAATTTAGTTCCACATCACTCTCAAGAATCTACACCAGCTCCAGAATCCCCAGATCTTAGAATTAAGCTGATTGAGGATAAAATGCATTTGGTTGGGGGAATTATGGAAGATCTCAGAGAAGTTAAAAAATAAATCAGTAAAGAATTGACTCATTGACATAATGAAGAAACCATTAAAAATAAGAACATGGAGGATCTTATTCTAGAAAGCTCCAGCCCTCCTATCTCTATCCCTCTTGATTTAGAAGCTATAAACTCAGAGCTTGAAACCAACCTTGATACCTCCCTAGAAGATTTCGGTAACAACCTTATAGATCTTGAAGATTTAGTTGCTAACCTTCTTAATGTGCAGGAAGACTTAGAACAAATCAATATACCAGATACAACTCACTTAAATAATGACCATATAGAAGAGGTTATAGACATCAGTAATTGTATAAATGGAATTACAAATAATGATAGACATATAGGCTTAGCAAAGACCACGAAAGGCATTCAGTGCCCTGTAACCCTTAAAATCAAGAAAAAGTGTGGCAGGAAATCCATGAATGAACTAAGAACTATTGTTGGTAATGATGAAAATCAAGCAAAGCTATCGGATATGTTGTATGCTAGGAAGGGGAAGAGCCTTCCCTAGGGCCAATGACAAATTTAAAATTTAAGCTCATTAATATTTATGGTCTGATTCCCAATACAGAGAAAAGGAAATTATGGCAAGAAATTCATGAACTGTTAGCTTCTAATTTAGAGGACATTCACATTCTAGGAGGGGATTTTAATGCTATTTTAGAAATTAAAGAAAAATTTGGTGGATCACAATATATTTCCCAATCACAAAAAGATTTCAGTCAATGGGTATCAGACAATAATTTAATAGATATCAACACTATCAATGGAACATTTACCTGGAACAATCATAGATCAGGCTTTAGCCACATCTAAAAAAGACTGGATAGATTCTTGTTCAATGGAGACCTGGGAAACTTTAATCATAATTTAAGTGCGAAAATCCTACCTAATGCAGGATCTGACCATTTCCCAGTAAGGCTCACAATCACAGAGAACTATAAACCAACTAGAAGTCCATTCAAATTTGAATTTATGTGGTTTCAAAATGTGGAATTTATGCAGCTTTTAGAACAATGGTGGAAACAGATTAAAGTTTCAGGTTCAAAGATGTATTGCCTAGTTGCCAAACTAAAGATCATTAAACATAAGATTTTGGACTGGAACAAAGCCAAATTTAATAACATCTTCGACCAAAAAAATAAGATAGAATCAAAAATAGATAACTTAAATAAGGTAGTCATGGAGCATGGGATGAATGAAAATAGTTACTTAAAGGAAAAAGATCTCATGGCTCAACATGTTGAGATTCTATTAAAAGAAGAGATTTTCTAGAAACAAAAGTCTAGAGAAACATGGTTAAAAGAAGGGGATTGTAATACGAAATTCTTCCATAATAGCACTAATAGCAAAAGGAATACAAATAGAATATCCAAGATCAAAGACCCTAATGGTAATCTCATAGATGACCCCAAGCTCATTTCAGAACAATTTGTAAACTATTACTGCTCCCTACTCAATAACTATGACTATGTCGATCATAGAGCACAAAATGAAATGTTATCATCTATCCCTAGATTAATTTTAGAAGCAGATAATAAATGGATAAATAGTAAGTTTACCATTGAGGAAGTTAAAGATGCTTTATTTCAACTACACCCTGAGAAAGCTCCAGGACCGAATGGTTTCCAAGCAGGCTTTTTCCAAAAATGCTGGCACTTTCTTGGAGAAGATATTAGGACAGCAATAGAAGCTACCAGAAACTCAAGCACAATTTTATCGGAAATCAATAATACATTCTTCACACTTATTCCTAAAAAAAATGACAGTCAGGATCCAGGAGATTTTTCCCTATATCTCTTTGCAACACCATTTATAAAATCCTCTCTAAATGCCTAGCGAATAGGCCGAAAACTTTCCTTCCCTTGATCATCTCAGAATAACAAACTGGCTTTGTCCCTAATCATTCTATTTTGGATGGTATTGTAATAGCCCAAGAAATAATACATTCAGCTCAATACAACAATGAAGCATGCATGTTGATCAAAATAGACATTCAAAAAGCATATGATAAAGTAGATTGGAGATTTATGTGTAAATGTATGGAAGCATTCAGCTTCTCTAAGCAATGGATTAATCTTATATACAAGTGTATCTCATCTCCCAAAATATCCCTTCTAATCAATGGTTCCTCGGAAGGCTTCTTTGAAATATCTCGCGGTATTAGACAAGGAGATCCGCTTTCCCCTTTCCTCTATGTAATCATGGCTGAAGCATTGGGTAGATCCATTACTAAGGCTCACTTAGATGGTAAAGTCTCAGGAGTCAGAGTTACAGCAAATGTACCTACTATAACACACCAGCAATTTGCTGATGATATTATTCTCCCTGGAGCAAGTAATCGCAAGGAAGCAAGGACTTTCAAAGATTTATTAGATACTTACATGAAGGCTTCAGGATAGAGAGTGAACCCTGATAAATCTAAAATCTTTTTCCTCAACACTCCCCTAGCAAAAATGTGTCATATTTGTAACACCCTAGGTTACAAGATAGGTAATTTTCCATGCAAATACTTAGGAATCCCTTTAGATAAAGGATTGCATAGTTCCAAGTTATGGCAACAAGTGATATCTAAAATTCAAACTAAAAAAAGTAGCTGGAAAGGTAAATGGCTTACTAAAGCTGGAAGAGCCACTATGATTAAACTAGTTTTAACAACCCTTCCCACTTATCAAATGTCGATCCTACCCCTTCCAGTAAGCATCAAAGCTAGCTTAGACAAACTTTTAAGAGACTTTTATTGGCAAGGTGCAGTAGAGGACAAGAAGGCAGCTCTTATAAAGTGGGATAATTTATGTGAACCAACTTCCAAAGGAGGTTTAGGAATAAAAAATTTACAATGGCAGAATAAAGCATTAGGTGCCAAACTCCTTTGGAGACTAAGCCAGGAATCTAATAGCAAATGGGCATCAATACTTCTGCAATAAATATGTGCCAAATACGGACCCCATTAACATTTTTAGATCACACTCCCATGCGAAAGGATCTCGAATCTGGAATTTTATTATCAATACTAGAGAAGTTATTAACAACCAACTCACTTGGGATATAGGATCGGGAGATAAGGCCTTATTTTGGGAAGACTCTTGGGGAGGTTTTCCCCCTCTAACCAAATCAGGTTTCAGTCAAGAATTTATTGATATATGTAAAATATCCAAAGCAAGTTTTGTAAAGGACTATATCTCTTTAGAGGGAGATTTAATATGGAACTCAGTAGAGGAAATCCCATCACAATATCTTGAAAGACAAAAATTGATAGATATACTCAAAGATAGAGTGATCTCACATAAAAATAGACAAGATAGATTGAGATGGGCTAGCTCTAACAACGGGTATTACAATGTCAAGGATGGGTACAAATCAATCATGCAAGAATACAATATGGATACCTTGGATATCCCTTTAAACTTATGTTGGAACAAAGCTTACCTTCCCAAGGCAGGAATATTTCTTTGGACAACATTGCAAAAAAGAATCATGACTACTGATAGAATTCGAAGGATAGGTTTTGAAGGACCTTCAAGATGCCCTCTATTTGAATGCCAAGAAGAGGATGTAAACCATCTCCTTCTAAATTTCTCATATACACAAAATTGTTGGAGCTGGTTAAGGAATTGCCTAAATTGGCACTCTGTGATGCCCTATGATATCGTGGACTTCCTCAAAGCTTGGCCCTCTCTAAACAAAGAAAGTTTGTACAAAGATATTTGGGTAATCTCACCCTCTATACTACTATGGGAAATTTGGAAAGAACGTAATAGGAGAACATTTAATAATCAAAAAATGGACTGGAGAATGTTAACT
Source organism: Chamaecyparis obtusa (assembly GCA_027943335.1). Classification (NCBI taxonomy): domain Eukaryota; kingdom Viridiplantae; phylum Streptophyta; class Pinopsida; order Cupressales; family Cupressaceae; genus Chamaecyparis; species Chamaecyparis obtusa. Next base: position 44,667 of record BSBK01000316.1, on the reverse strand, counting down.
AACAAAATTGAAGCCTCAGTTATTGAAATAACTAATAACAGACTTAGAAACTAGATTAGCTATGAAAATTCATTTAAGCATTAGGATAATAATATCAGGAAAATCTGGCCAAGACTAATTATTCCACCATTATTTGGTATGGGTGGAAAAAGATCAAAAAGTGATAGAAGCAATTGTAAATGGGCTCCCCCTAGAGATGGTTGGTACAAATTAAACTTTGATGGAGCATCTCGTGGCAACCCAGGCATAGCAGGAATTGGTGGAATTATTCATAATTATAAGGGAGAGATCATCTCTAAGTTTGCTAGCCCTATCAACCCCACAACTAACAATATGGCAGAATGCTCAGTTGTCCTAGAAGGACTCAAACTATGCGTACATCTAGGATTGACAAATATAATTATTGAAGGAGACTCACAAATAATAATTAATGCAATCAGGACAAGGCAAACTCCAAATTGGAAGCTAAATTCAAAATTAGAAGACATTATAAAAATACTAGACACAATTCCACATTATGAAATCAAACACATCTATAGAGAAGGTAATGTAGAAGTTGACCTTCTTGCTAACTGAGGTGAAAATGGAGAAACTGTGCAGGAAGTACATAGAATGACAGAATAATCAGCCCTCTCCCTTAACTTTAAACAAGGGTCGCTAAAGTTAAACTACAAATTTTTATAATATTTCAATCTCAATACTATAACATGTCAAAACAATATGTAGTATTAAATAAGAACATTAGATTTACCCAAGAACTTTAAATCTTCAAATAACCCACCTCAATTGCTAGTATCTCACAACTTGAAAGATTGTCGTAAAAGGGTACAAGTTGTAACCTAAATATGCATACCGACTCATCAATTATGAGGAGATAAGATAAATTTATAGGTCTAGATTCTACTGCCTGTCAGAGAGCTTCATTATCCTAATAATTATTAATCCCTCCCCCAATTGTAATCTAATAAGGACTCGCACTCACACCTAGATATATATACATTATGATATCACTATAGTCTAGTTGTCTCCTTATCAAAGAGATCTTGAGGTAGGTCCTTTATAGGATTAGTGTTGCATAATAGTAACTAACTTATCCTTAAGATCCTTCTAGCCATTGATACTTCCACTTAAGCACTATGAGTCAAGGTAATGCCCTATCTTTCTCCCATTAGTTTTAATCTTTCTTAGGAGCCAAGTATCAATGAGATTTTTTACCTATAGTTCTTACCTAATATTTTTATCTATCAAATGAAACATTCACCCTTTTGGGCCTCAAGCTGATCTTAGGTGAGGTAAGCCCCTAGTACATCCTATATGTTTTGTTCTAGGTTTCTAATTGGTTAAGCTTCCCACTCTCGATAGGGATAATTTATAGTTGATATTCTCATTTATAGTTAAACTTAGTAATACAGGTATCAAAGATTATTTTAGTAAGGTTAAAACATTGATATACATATGTCACTTGCATTAATAATCAGAGGTATGACTATGCGGTGTCTAATAGATTTACTTTCTTATTTTTGATGATAGCAACAATATCAAGTTTGAAGTGTCGGATATATATAACTTCTGAGATAGCAGGAATCTTTTTTTCTAACTACATAACAAGCGTACTTTTGGTGCATAGTATGTGTTTGTATACAGGATAGCAAAGATAAAGGAATCAAAGAATACAAGATCTTCATTTCATCGATACAAAACTATATAAAGATAATTGTCAACAAGATAGAACTGAGTATGGGGAAGAAATTAAAACCATAACTATCAGCAAATTGACATTTTTAAAATCTTGATGTATATGAGGCGATCTCCCTTATAGCGATACAGAGATATATCATTATTTATAATACCAAGCCAGAAACGAGTTTGGATTTAAATTAAACTGAAAGTGTAAATGAAGGAATGCCTTCATCTTTTGATGTAAATGAGGGAATGCCCTCATAAAATTGTTTGTAATAAAAATTCTGGACCATGGTCCCGAGCTAGACTGGAGGTTTTCTTCTCCATTCTTTCCTACCAGTGCCCACACAGAATGGAATTTTTTTACTATAATTTAAGCTATTAATAAAATCTTTGGCTTAGGCCTTTTACCGATCAAAATATATATATATATTAAATATTAATTTAATATAGTTTGATTTAAATATTAATATTTGTAAAGAAAAACTAAAAATTATAAGCAAATAAAATCACATAATTTTTTTACATAAATAATTGTTAATGTTTAATTAATATATAATAAAATTTAAAACTAAAAAGCCTTTAAAATATGAATTAAAAAAAATCTATATTATAATATCATAGCTTTTTATTTAAATTATAATATATTGTAAAAGTTAATAGTATAAATTAGAATAAATTCAAATAACATAATTTTTAGTTTAAAAATATATTAATATAAAATTAAAAAAAACTTCACAAGAATTAACAAAATAATTTAAAATAAAAAATCTTGAAAAAACTCTTATAAATTCTTAAAAACTTATATAAAATCAATTCATGCCTAAAAAATAGGTCTGTAAGACATTAAATTTTTTAGCCAATCATTTCATCAAAAAATATTTTTTACAATTTATAAACTTAAAAATTTTACATGTAGACTATATAAAATATTTTGTTTTTAACAAAATAAAAATAAACTAAATTGTAATTGGTGGAAAAAATTAGTTTTAATAACTAGTTAATGGGAGAAATCCAAAAATGGATACAATATTACTTGGGAGAAGCTAAGCTCTCGATAAAAAGTGCATGCTAACATACCTTAACATACAATTACCATACATACATATGACACCCATCATGTCATACATAGGTAGCAGACGGCGATAAACAAAATGAAAGAAGAAGACGGTGATGGTGACGGCAATGACGAGATAGATGGTGACAGCAACAACCATTTTAATTTTTAAAAATCTTTCTTTTAAGCTCCCGCTTATAAAACTCCCGCCTAAACATACTTTCAAAAAATTTAGTTTAAGACTCTCTCACTCTGCTTCTCGTTTCCATTTCCACTTTCTTCCAACGGATTATGATTGTTTCAGCAAGTCACTCATTTTTTTTATGGCAGCTGCAACATTTCTAACGTGTGTAACCCTCTATAAAAATAGGCACACTTCCAGTCTCCCCACCCCAAGCTCCACGGGGAAATTTGAGAGATGATCAAAATGTAAGATTTTTGTTTTCTATTTTTCTTTAGTGGTTTCTATGTTTTTCTTTAAGGGTTTTGAAACAAGGTTGATGTTGAACAGGTCATGAAATCTTTGGCTTGCAAAACCATATTGCTTCAACGGCAGATGAAATATATGCTTTGTGAGAGAGTGTTGCACTTTTATTTAAGAGGAGAACTCACAGCTAAGGGATAGGGATAGGGATAGGGTTGGTGATGGTGTGAGACCTAAAGAAGATGATCAAGTGAGATTTTTACAATCGTAAAAATTAGAATTTTCAATTTTTTTATATGTTCATGAAAATAGTGTGTCCATATTGTTGAATTAGTAGAAACATTTTGGTCGGGGACCTATTTTCTGCCATTTTTCAAGTGAAACATGTAGTGTTTCTTCTTGCAATGTTCCATGTGATCAAATGGGGCCTTGTGCCCTTAAAGGAATGTTCTTGGGTCATGTAAGGACCTAAATCTAAAGGTGCATCAAATTATATTCATTCTAGCATTAGTTTTTGTTTAAATCTTGAGACTAGACCTATAATGTAATTAAATGCCTAACTGGCCGACTTGTGGCTTAGCTGGCTATATAAGGAGTCTAGATTGATGTAGTAGGGAATCAAGAGGTAGATCTAGGAAGGATTATGAAGATACATCATTGGAGACAAAGATAGGATGCAAGTTGTGATTCTAATTTCATAATTCTCATTGTATAAGGCCGAAACCCAGAAGGTCTCACAGCTGGGCATGTTGAAAGAAATAATATAAATTCTTTGTTGTTGCTGCCAGTTGATTGCCTCATATCCATTGTGATTTAATTTCTTTCATATGATATTATATTTCTTCTGTTGTGTAACTCAGAGTAGGGCTTGTTGTTGATTCAAGTGGAGTCAATTCTGCTTTATGTTGCTTGTATCTACCTTGCCCCTACGTCAAGTGGTATCAGTGCAAGTTCTTTCTTATGGATTGGATCGTGGAGAACCTTATTGGATTGGTTGTAGGGTGGTAGATCTAAGATCTGACCTATAACTTTTAGAAGGTTATGATCTTGCTGGAACCTGATTGTCAAGATGGTTCGTGGTAGAGGAAATGATAATGCTATCATGGATATGTTGAGGCAGATTGCAACTAGGCTTGAAGCTGTAGAGACAGCCCAAAGAAGAGGAGAATATCTTGAACATGTTATTGATGAAGAAGAAGAAGCAGCACCTAATCCTGAACCTGAAGTTGAACAAGATGAGGAAAGACTTTTGAGAGTTTTGTCTAAGGCTAACTCCAGACCTGTAGTTGAAGTTGCTTGCTATGATGGAAGACTTGAGACCAATACACTTTTGGATTGGATCTCTGAGATGGATAAATAATTTGAGTGTGAAGGTACTCCTAATAATAAGAAGGTTAAGATAGCAGTCACAAAGTTGAAAGGTCATGCATCTCTTTGGTGGGATCATTTGCAAACTGAGAGACAAAAGAGAGGAAAAGAAAAGATTAAGACATGGATGAAGATGCTTGGAAAGATGAAGAAGAATTTTCTTCCAGCTAATTACCAAGTTAGTCTGATGAGAAAAATGCAAAATCTGAGACAAAAGGACATGAGTGTGAAAGAATATACTGAGGAATTTTACAAATTGGATATCAGATCTGGACATGTGGATGATGAATTTGAGAAAGTGGCTAGATATCTGAATGGCTTGAGGACATCTATTCAAGATGAGATCAGTTATGTGAAGATTGATAGTGTGGAAGAAGCATACTAATTTTCTTTAAAGGTTGAAGAGAGATTGACAAAGAGACGTGAACAAAGACAAGGAGGAAGAGGTGGCAGATTTCAAAGAAGTAGAGGAAGATCTTATGGAGAAAGTAGTGGATCTGACAATCCTGTGAAAGATAAAGGATGGGAAGATGACCCTGCTAGTAAAAGAGGTAATTACTCTAGAGGTAGCTATACTGGTTACTCTAGGAATAACAATAATGGGAAAAGAGAAGAGAAATCTTGGTTTAAAGGTACTTGTTACAAATGTGGTGACGAAGGACATAGAGCCTTTGAATGTACTAACTCTGGAAAGAAGACTGAGGGTAATAGCAGAAATAATTTGGCTTGTGAAGAAGTTGAGGAAATGTCTAATGAACCTGAACATGGTGAGAACTTGATGCTAAGAAGGATCTTGTGGAATGAAGAAGCTGATGAGGAACCTATTTTAAGGAAAAGTTTGTTCAGAACTAGATGTAAGATCGCTGACAAATGTTGCAAGGTAATCATTGATAGTGGAAGTTCTGATAATTTGGCATCCGAAGAGCTGGTTAACAAATTGTAGTTGTAGAGATTGAAACATCCTAGGCCTTATCATATTGCTTGGATCCAGAAGGAGCATAAACTACTTGTAAGTGATCAATGCCTTGTTAAATTCAAAATTGGGAATTATCGTGATGAAGTCTTGTGTGATATTATGCCTATGAATTGGTGTCATATTCTTTTGGGTAGACCTTGGCAATATGATAGGAAAGTGTTGCATGATGGTAGATTGAATCAATATACTATTTGGATGGATGTAAAGAAACAAGTATTATTGCCTTTGATAGAAAAGTTTGATGAAGGTCATTGTACTACAGTCAGAGTATGCTTGTTTGATGGTAAAACATTTGCAAGAGAAATGGAAGAACAGAATATTTCCTTTTCATTGAAGCATAAAAGTGGACAGTCAAATAAGGTTGCTAATGCCTTGAGCCGAAGAAGAAGTTTGCTGACAGAGATGAGAGTTGAGGTACTTGGTTTTGATGATTTTAAGTGTTTGTATGAGACTAAAATTGATTTTGCAGAACCTTGGAAAGCTTGTAAGGAACACACAGTGAGTGATAAGTGGATTGATTATTTCATTCAAGAAGACATGTTGTTTAAGGGAATTCATTTGTGCATACCTAGAGGATCTATGAGAGAGAACATAATAAAGGAGAAACATAGTGGTGGACTTGCTGGACATTTTGGGATTGATAAGACTGTGAATTTGATTTTAGAGAGATACTTTTGGCCACAGATTTATAGAGATGTACAGAGGATGGTTAGAAGTTGCAGAGTTTGTCAAGTAGTAAAAGGAACTAGTCAGAATTGGGGATTGTATACACCTTTGCATGTACCTGATAGACTTTGGGAAGATGTGAGTATTGACTTTGTTCTTGGATTCCCTAGAACTCAAAGAGGTAATGATTCTATTTTGGTAGTGCTTGACAGATTTTCTAAGATGGCTCATTTCATACCTTGTAAGAAGACATCTTATGCATTACATGTAGCTGAATTATTCTTCAAGGAAGTGGTAAGATTTCATGGTTTGCTTAAATCTATTATTTCAGACAGAGATACTAAGTTTACTGGTTACTTTTGGAGAGCACTTTGGAAAAAGATGAATACAAAATTGAAGTTTAGTTCTACATGTCACCCTCAGACAGATGGACAAATTGAAGTTGTGAATAGAAGTTTGGGAAAATTGTTGAGATGTTTAGTTGGAGAGAAGCCTGCTAATTGGGATTTAGTTTTGGCACAAGCAGAGTTTGCATATAATAATTCTATGAATAGAAGTACTAAGAGGACACCATTTGATATTGTTACTAGATTTTATCCTAAGGGAACCATAGAGCTAAGAGATTTACCTACTGAGACAAGAAGAAGTGTTGAAGTTGAGGATTTTGCAGTATTCATGAGAACTTTGCATGATGAAGTTAAAAAGAATTTGGAGGATAGTAATTTGAAGTATAAACAGAGAGCTGACAAGAGAACGAGACATAAATATTTTGAACTTGGAGATGAGGTTATGATTCATTTAAAGAAGAATAGATTTCCAGTTGGTACCTATAACAAGCTGAAAATGAAGAAGTTTGGACCTTGTAAGATTCTGAAGAAGTTTGACAGTGGAAATGCTTATGAAGTAGAATTGCCAGAGGATATGGATATATCACCTATATTCAACATTGCTGATATATTTGAGTATTTTGAATCAAATGATGAGATAGAAGATGATCCATATTATCCTAAGAAAAATAAGGACAACATTGAGAAGATCTTGAATAAAAGAGTGAGCAAGAGTACAAGAGGAAAAGACTACATGGAATATCTAGTTCAGTGGAAAAACAAGCCAGTTGAAGACAATTCATGGATTACACAGATGAGTTGGATCTTTATGATTCAGGTCAGAATATGAGTAGTGCCTGATGTGGACATCAATTCTTTATTTACCCCAAGTGTCTGATGCAGGAGCATCTTGGGTCTTTTAGCAATCTTGCATCAACCAAAAACATTTCCTGATTTTTGTACCTGTTTGCTGTTGTTTTCTTTATAATTGTTGTATTTGTTGGTTTCATGGTGTGTGAAGATTAAATTATGTTGAGGACCTATTTGGGAACCTTCTCCTATGAGCACATCAATTTTAGATGGACTATTTCAAAGTTACAGTTGTTTTCCTTGCCGTCGAAACTGCGTTTTCCTGCAGTTTTGGTGCTGATTGTTCATAGTTGTGATCTTGATCCATAAGGAATCAGCCTTTTCTCTCTTAAGGACTTAAAGAGGACCTAAATTAATATCATTTCCCAAGATCACAAGCCCTAATTAATTATGAGTAAAAATTTATGCCCATTTTGGTCGGGGACCTATTTTTTGCCATTTTTTCAGGTGAAACGTGTAGTGTTTCTTCTTGCGATGTTCCATGTGATCAAATGGGGCCTTGAGCCCTTAAAGGAATGTTATTGGATCATGTAAGGACCTAAATTCAAAGTCACATCAAATTATATTCATTCTAGCATTAGTTTTGGTTTAAATCTTGAGACTGGACCTATAATGTAATTAAATGCCTGACTGGTCGACTTGTGGCTTAGCTGGCTATATAAGGAGTCTAGATTGATGTAGTAGGGCATCAAGAGGAAATAAAGAGGTAGATCTAGGAAGGATTATGAAGATACATCATTGGAGACAAAGATAGGATGTAAGCTATGATTTTGATTTCATAATTCTCATTGTATAAGGCCGAAACCCGGAACGCCTCACAGTCAGGCATGTTGAAAGAAATAATATAAATTCTTTGTTGTTGCTATCAGTTGATTGCCTCATATCCATTGTGATTTAATTGCTTTCATATGATATTATATTTCTTCCATTGTGTAACTCAGAGTAGGGCTTGTTGTTGATTCAAGTGGAGTCAATTATGCTTGATGCTGCTTATATCTACCATGCCCCTGCATCAGTTTAAATCTTCCAGATTGGACTTATAATGTAATTAAATGCCTGACTGGCTAACTTGTGGCTTAGCTAGCTATATAAGGAGTCTAGATTGATGTAGTAGGTAAGTAAGAAGGTAGTAAGAACATAATTATCAAGATACATCATTGGAGACAAAGATAGGATGCGAGTTGAGCTTCTGATTTCATAATTCTCATTGTATAAGGCTGAAACCTGAAAGGCCTCAAAGCCGAGCATGTTGAAAGAAATAATATAAATTCTTTGTTGTTTCTACCAGTTGATTGCCTCATATCCATTGTGATTTCTTTGTTTTCATGTGATATTCATATTGCTTCCGTTGTGTAACTCTGAGCAGGGCTTGTTGTTGATTCAAGTGGATTCAATTCTGCTTGATTCTTCTTGTATGTACCCTACCCCTTGCATCAAGTGGTATCAGAGTGGGTTCTTTCTTGTGGATTGGATTGTGGAGAACCTTATTGGATTGGTTGTAGGGTGGCAGATCTGAGATCTAACCTATAACTTGTAGAAGGTTACGATCTTGCTAGAACTTGATTGTCAAGATGGTTTGTGGTAGAGGAAATGATAATGCTATCATGGATATGTTGAGGCAGATTGCAACTAGGCTTGAAGCTATAGAGACAACCCAGAGAAGAGGAGCACATCTTGAAGATTTCAGTCATGAAGAAGAAGAAGCAACACCTAATCCTAAACCTGAAGTTGAACAAGATGAGGAAAGACTTTTGAGAGTTTTGTCTAAGGCTAACTCTAGAATTGCAGTTGAAGTTTCTTGCTATGATGGAAGACTTGAGACTGATACATTTTTGGATTGGATCTCTAAGATGGATAAATACTTTAAGTATAAAGGTACTCCTAATAATAAGAAGGTTAAGATAGCAGTCACAAAGTTTAAAGGGCATGCATCTCTTTGGTGGGATCATTTTCAAACTAAGAGATAGAAGAGAGGAAAAGAGAAGATCAAGACATGGATGGAACCTTCTCCTAAGAGAACATAAAGTTTGGATGGACTGTTTCAAAGTTACAGTTGTTTTCCTTGCCATCAGAGCCGTATTTTCCTACAATTTTGGTGTTGATTGTGCATAGTGGTGATGTTGATCCATAAGGAATCAACCTTTGCACTCTTAAGGAATTTAAGAAGACCTAAAGTACTATAATTTCCCAAGAGCGCAAGTCCTAGTTAATTATGAGTAAAAATTTATGCCTATTTTTCTTGGGGACCTATTTTCTGCCAGTTTTTGGGTGAAACATGTAGTGTTTCATCTTGTGCAGTTATGTGTGATCAAATGGGGCCTTTTAAAGTTAAAGGCATGTTCTTGGATCATGTGTGGCCCTAAATCAAAAGGTGTATCATGTGGTGATCATTATAGCATTAGTTTTGGTTTAAATCTTCCAGACTGGTTATATAAGGAGTCTAGATTGATGTAGTTGTTAGGAATAGTCCCAAGGGATAACTGAGAGGGGGGGGGGGTGAATCATTTATCTAAAAGTTTCAATTCTTTATCCAATTAAGTATACTTAAACATAAAGCATAAACACAAAGAAAGAACACTTGAACACAACACCAATATTTTGGTTACGGGAAAACCCAAATAGGTAAAAACCCCGGCGGGACTTGATACCCACTAATATTCAATACTAGTGTATTATGATCCTTGTTAGAAGATCCTTTACCCTGTTAGGAGTAGCTTTACAATATATTAAGTACAATAGACCTAGTCAAGGGTCGAACCCTGTTAGGAGTCTTTTACAATTGTCCTTGTTAGGGGAGAGGACGCACTGTCTGAGAGCTCACTGCTCAAAGGGGCGAAGGCTACAACCTTTTGAATAATAGATACACACTATATGTGGATCTTAGTGAACTGCGCTTTGACTTATTGTCTAGATCAGTTCCAATAAATAGCACAAGTACTTTACTTGGTCACATATACCTTCTAATGGCTCAACACTTCACACACTCTACTGTACTCTACTTAATCAACCATGAACCACACTCAAGCAATCACAAATGACTGCCTATAAATATATTTCCTCTAAATGATATAATCAAGTCGGCCTATTAGAACCACCTTGAAATCATAATAGAGAAACCATAACAAACTCCAACAAACATTTTGTTGGCTCTACTATGCATGCAACACATTCTGGGACCTGTCTAATAAGATAATTGTGGACGCACGTTACACATTGTCGGCTCTACCAAAATAACTGGATCTTTCTCCACAAGATGAAATACTTCATGCACTCTTAACCGAACATCAATAACTCTTCTCTAAGCTTCAATCTAAGGGTGCATACCCCAAAGATAGGTGCAACTCAATAACCAATAAAATATCTGTCGACTCTTCTAAATAAACACAGGAAACTGCTACTAGTGAATAGCAACTGCATAACTTCACTTCTACTAAATATCTGACTATGCATCCATAATTGAAACATCACTGATATGTCTTCAACATATATCCAAGCACGCAAGGCTCCATGATAGTTGTACGGACAACTATACATAGAACATTGCATGTTACTCTGTCAGGAACACTACTAACACAAGCTGATGTATAACTGTATGTACTAACAATTAACCTCTACACCCATGATATCATGCTGATATCATGTCCATGCTACATATACTAAAATATTACTGCATAAGACTTCCATGCATGCTACTTTCCATATGTTGTCATCAGTGACAAACATACAATCAGTACTGGCCTACTGGAAAATCTCCAACAATCTCCCCCTTTGGCATTGATGGCAACATGTGGAATGAAAAACCACCACCAACCCAAATGAACAATTCTTTTATAACATTCTCCATTTCCTCAATTGAACTGTTGTCACAACTAAATATTGCTCCCCCTAAGTATATTACTCCTATTTTTCATGACTCTGTATATTACTCCCCCTTTCACACCAAATAACAAAGCAAAGTGTCAAAAACATAGTGTTTTCACCAACCTATCAACATAGTGCACTAATTGTGTCGAAAATACAATATTTTCACCAACCTATCAACATAGTGCAGAAAACATAGTGCACAAATTGTGTCGAAAACACAGTGTTTTCACCAACCTGTCAACATAGTGCAGAAATCATAGTGCACTACTTGTGTCGAAAACACAGTCTTTTCACCAACCTGTCAACATAGTGCAAAAAACATAGTGCACTAGCTATGTCGAAAACACAGTGTTTTCACCAACTTGCCAACATAGTGTAGAAAACATAGTGCACTAATTGTGTGGAAAACAAGGTGTTTCCACCAACCTGTCAACATAGTGCACTAATTGTGTCGAAAACACAGTGTTTTCACCAACCTGTCAACATAGTGCAGAAAACATAGTGCACTAATTGTGTCGAAAATCTACATCATTTAGTGCATAAAGGTTTCTTAGATCAATTATTTATGTGGGCTAATGGTGGCGTAAATATCCAACAATTGTGTAAAGAGATACAAAAAACTAGAAAAATATTACTCATTTTTTATTGTCGATAAAATTTCATTGTTCACAATAGGTTAACTACTTTACTTATGGAGAAAGATCTTGAAGAATTTGTTATTTTTATAATTATGAAATCAAGGACTTCTTGAAATTATGAATTTGAGTTGAAATAGAAAATATATTCCTTCCATTTAACAATTGTTTGTTCTATTGATTTATTTTATTAACTATGATCTTACTAGGTATTTAGATGTGCCATTGTATTCTTATGATTGTAATTGAAAATTGGATATTAAATAGATGTATGATGTATTTTAAGCTAGGCATTTGAAAGTTTTAAAAATTTGTTTTGGTCTTATAATGATAAAAATTTATTTAAACTTATAATTGATGAAAAAGTGAAGGGTACCATTTGGTTAAAAAATGAATAATTTGAATAATGCTAAATGTGAATAGTGTTTTGTGAATGAATTTATTAGTTTATCAATTTGTTTATAATTTGTGAGATGAAATTCTCAAGTTTTATACATAATAACCAACATTTTCATATAAGTGTTGCATGTTTTGACCTTGTTTTTTTATACCTTATATATTTATTAAAGATGACTTTTAGTTTTGAACTTAGGATTGGATACTTGTGTTACACGTAGAGTTGGCCCACACTCATCCTTTGATATTTGGGATGACCCAATAAAAGGTATTGTATCACTTAATCAAGAATTTTAAATTTACTTACACTAAAGTTGGGAATCAAACATTCATATCACTTAATGGTGTCCTATCTTGCAACTAAAATTACATCTGTAAGCCATAAAAATAGTACTAAAACCTAACCCTGACCAACATTCACATACACTCTTCCATGCTATTTTTATCTATGGATGAACTTTTAAATTTAGCTCAAACTGTAAATATCATATCCATAAATGACCTGACATTGGTGCCAACGTCCACCTGACCCAACCCACGCAACTACTCATCAAAAGCGTCTAGTCCCTCACTGGTGATGCATAAATCTCCAATCTGTATACCTGTCTTTGCAGTTGTAGAGTGATCTATGGGTACACGATGCTCTACACTATGTTGTGCCTGACTAGTAGATGGTCCGTCCTATGTCAGTGGAATGACAAGACCCCGTGCAAGTGCAATGAAATCCCTGATTAAATGTATTGGGATCCTATGCATGTCAGCAATATGAGAATAGGCCTGTAGGAGATCCTCCAAAAAGTAAAGGGCCATATCTAAAGTACTCTGATGACCCGACAGTGCTTGTATCTCTCCAAGTAAAGGAAGACCTGCAGCTCTATATGCCTCCTCAGTCACACCTGTATTAGTACTAGACGAAGCCTCAGAAGATGATCTGGCTCTACTTGGTCTAGTCAAAATGTATCTGCCCACTGAATCTAAAGTGATGGATGTGGCTGCAAAAGCAATCTATCCTATACTATCCACAACTCCCCTTTGAGAAGCAATGATGACTCTATCTACAGTAGTAGCCATCGTCGGTGCCACTGCCAGAGTCATGTCCCCAATTAGCTATCTATGAGGCTACACAACTCAATCAGCCCTACGATATTGATCGCAGTCTGCAACCCTACCAAGCCCTTAACCATAATATGTTGGGAGATCTAAATAGTTGACCCTAAGTCCCAAACGAAACTCAACATACAATTATTGCACAAAATATAATAGAACTGGTCATTATTTGGATAACGACCATGTGCTGCAAGAAATTGAGGGTAAATCATACATTATATCTGAGGTATCACACACTGTGTGACCTAATAAGCCCTCACCACTACCTTCCCCTCATAATGTGGTAAAACCTCTCATTTGATGGTTTCCTTGGGGATGAGGCTCTGAACTGTCACCAAGGAAACATCGCCCGAGACCTCCTCCCTCAACTCTCAAAAAATGGTCTCAACTACTTGAGGCATGAAGGAGGAGTGAGTCCTCAATCTGGCAGTCATAGTCTCCAAACTAGTCAAAATAGTAGCACAAGTATCTCTATATATACCATCCACTGAAGAATTATGGATAGACTCTCTAAGTCGAGCCATCTCTGTATTAGTAATATGAAAAATGGTATCCATATCAGGAATCTGAGGTGCACCCCGAGTGGCCATCTAGATACATAACATGTGAAAGCTAAGTGTTAATAATTAAGTACTTGATTACATGTTATCAATGCATGTAAAATGGAAACAAATATCTAAATATATAAAATTATAGGTCTTATTAGGTCACGTAAGTGATCTTATTAGGTCTTAAGGGTCCTAAGATGTACTAATTAGGTCTTAAGGGGCCGTAGATAACATAAGAGGTCCTAAGGGGTTAAGTCTAATAGGTCCTAAATTTTATTCCTAATAGGTCCTAATTGATCATATTAGGTCCTAATTGGTTCTCATTGAGTCTAATTAGGTCCTAATTAGTTCTAATTGGTCATAATTGGTTCTAATTAGTCCTAATTGGTCCTAATAGGTCTAATTGGGTCTAATTAGGTAGATAATTGGGTCCTAAATTTTGTTCCTAATATGACCTATTAGGACCTAATATGACCTAGAGTGTCTTAAGGGGTCGTGGGTAACATAAGAGGTCCTAACGTATAGATAATCTAGTCATAGAGTGTCTTAAGGGGTCGTGGGTAACATAAGTGGTCCTAGAGTGTCTTAAAGGGTCGTGTGTAACATAAGAGGTCCTAAGGTATATATAAGAGTCATAGAGTGTCTTAAGGGGTCATGGGTAACATAATATTAATGGGTCATAGATGTGATAAGTGGTCATGGGTAACATAAGAGGTCCTAAGGTATAGATAAGGGTCCTAGAGTGTCTTAAGGGGTCGTATGTAACATAAGAGGTCTTAAGGGATCCAGATAAGAGTCCTAGAATGTTAATGGGTCGTAGGTGCAATAAGTGGTCCTAGAGTATCTTAAGGGGTCGTGGGTAACTATGAGTCCTAGATGTGTCTTAAGATAATGTAAGGGATGGATAAGGGTCAGGTAGAGTGTCTTAAGGGGTCGAGGGTAACATAAGAGGTCCTAGGTTTCATTAGTGGATCCTCGTATGATATTAATTGAATCTAAGATACATAAATGTGTCCTAAGACAACCTAAGATATGTTAATGGATCTTGATGATCTGAATGGGTTATATATGTCTTAAAATGTTGTAAGGGATGTATAATGGTCCAACAATGTTAATGGGTCGTAGATGTGATAAGTGGTCTAAGGGATCTTAGGTTACATTAACTGATACTAGTATGTCTTAAGGGTTCTTGCTAGCAACAATGGGTTCACATATGTATTAACAGAAGCTAAGATAGATGAATGTGTCCTAGGGCATTTTAAGATATATAATAATGGGTCGTATGGGTCATAAGGGGTCCTATGTGTCAAGTAAGATGTCATAAGCGAAATGTAATGGTCCTAGAATGTTTTAAGGGGTTGTAGGCCTCATAATAGGTCCTAAGAGATCATAGGTTACATTAATTCATCTTAGAATGTCTTAAGGAGCCTTGAGGGAAACAATGAGTCATTGTATGTATTAATGGAACCTAACATGTACATCAATGGGTCATAGGACATCTTAATATGTATTATAAGATCTTGAGATTCCTAAGGGATCCTAAGTGTCTTAATATGTTGTAAGGGAGGAATAAGGGTCCTAGAAACTTATTGTACTACATTTTTTTAACATTTTCTAACATACTACTAGATCATTGTAAAAAATGTAACAACAATTTTCTAAGATTTTTACAAACTAAAAATTATTTAAAATAAATAACTAACTAATATTTACTAAAAATGTGTGTACATGTGTGTGAGAGAGAGAGAGAGAGATTCCTAATATTTACAACTTTAAACATAAAATTTAACATTTTCTAACATTTATAACTTTAAACTTAAAATTTAACATTTTCTAACTTTAATCTTAAAGTTTTCTAACATTTCTACTATAGTTTCTAATGTTTTGTAAATGTTTCTAACAGTTGCTAACAAAATACTACAATTTTCTACCATTTTCTAACATATTCTAACATTTAAACTACGATTTTTAATATTTCTATCATTTTCTAATATTTAATTACGATTTTCTAACATTCTACTATTAATTTCTAACATATTAGATAAAATTTAACTACAAATTTATAATATTTCTACAAATAAAAAATTATTTACAACAAATAACTAACTAAAATAAATATAAAACATATTATTTACAACAAAAAATGAGAAAAATGTGTGTACCTGATACTGCTAACAATCTGAAGACGTCAAAGAAGCTCGAGAGGTGTTGGCGTGCTGAGGTACTTCGCTCCAAGGCCTGGGGTCTGCAAATAGTGACAGTAAAAATGAGATTAAAAAAAAAATTGTTGGAAATTTATAAAAAATCCGGTCCAAGGGGTCTTTGTGCGAAGACCCTTCTTTGCACGAAGACCCCTTGGATGGGTGCTTCGTGCGAAGTGGATCCACCACTTCGTGCGAAGTAGTGACTTCGTACGAAGGTGCCAATTTTTATTTTTTTCGTCTCTTCCCAATTTTGTTCCTCCCTAAAAGTGGGACAGCTTCGTGAGATCACCCAAAGGTAAAACATTTTGTCAGTATATGGACCAAAGACGGAGACCAACTATGATGGTCTCTTAAGCTTTGTTATCTTTACTATGCTCGTCCGTCGCTTTCTTGACGAGTAGTTAATTTATTCCGATAGAAGCGCTATACGTCCGACAGATTCTCCTTTCGGTAGTTTTCTGCATACCGTCAGATTTTTTACAGGTTATCCATTGGAGGGAACCCCAATTTGACAGATTTGTGCGAAGGGACTGCTATACATCCGACGGGTTCTCCTATCAGACATCTACTGCATATCTGTCGTTGTTTCAACAGAATCAACATTGTAAAGAACACTTTTTCGATAGATTTGTCCCATAGTAAAGTTGCTATTTATGTGGCCTATTCTAACGGGAAACTACGTCGAAATACCGGCTATGATCACTTTCGTCGCCATTTCCAACGCAAAAATGCCGACAGACACATCTGTCTATGTTTCAAAAAATAGGCGTTGCAAATCTGACACATGACCGTCAGAATTTGGCCTCAAATGTACTAGTGCGCGCACTTGTGCGCTTAACATTTTGCACACCTTAGATTTAATCGCACAAGCATGATAAAATATGAGTCATTGATATTGGGAAAGATGATCGACATTTAAATATTTAGGTGCAAAAACACACAACATTTTTTAGAGGTCCAATAACAATTACATCTAATTATATAAACATTCCAATTTTGACATCCAAGAGTGAGGTTGATAACTTGTACACTAGATATAGACTTTATATTATAGATAGAATGGTAAATGCATTTTGTGAATAACTGGAGTTGGGTTGTAAATATCAATGGAAACTACTCATTTAAATTTATTCAATGATCATTTTATTTTATTTATGAATATTTAGTGATTATTATATTTTATTTATATTATTTGCTTCATATTATTTTTATTTAAAGAAATATAAATTTATAGTTAATAATTTAACTCAAATAATAATATGAATAATTATTATATTTATATATCATTATTATAATTATTACAATAGTTATGTCCATATAATTATAATTTATAATATAATATATTTTAATTATATTTTTTTAAATTTTTTTATAATTAATTTATTAAAGATTTCTTTAATTTTGAATTATTTCAATTTATTTTTTTTCAAATTTTTACTTTTATTTCTTTTTAAAAGTTATATTAATAATTATTTTATTTATCTATATGTAAAATCTTAATCTTATTTTATTTTTAAAAATATAATATATCATTATAATATATATATACACCATGGTTTAAAAACAAAATAGATTAAAAAAACCAAAATAAAATTTATATAATAAAATTATCACATACCTCTAAACAAAAAGTAGAATAAAAAATAACTATTGAATAAAAAATTTCCAAAATAAAATACTCGGCGGCAAAACCTGACCCACCAACTCTCCGGCTGGCTCCGTTAACGACAGAAGCAAGTGGATGCAAGTACTGGCCAATATGATTTTTGTATGGACATGCATATTATATGGATGCTATTCTGTGTACGACAGTGCAATCTATCGGGAGCATAGCCGCGTTCATATTACTTAGCTTATGGGCAAGTACTAACAAGGACAATTTTCTTTGATATATAAAGGAAATGAAGCAATATTGAAAGATAAATCTGTTGATTCTCTTCCACTGCCCTCCATTGACTCTTCAGTTTCCTTGTATGCCTCTTCAGTTTCTTTTATAACTATTATACATTTTATTTTTATTCACACAACAAAATTGATTTGAACTTCCAACCCAGCATACGAAAGTTAAATACACGTCATTTTAAAAAAAAATTGCTAAATGTTTACCTTGAAGATTGATGTCACTGTAGGAAGCCTCTCGGCTTAATTAAATTAGAAAAAAAAACATATGCTTCAATGATGAAAACACTAAATTCCTTTATTCTTCAATGATTTTCCAGATAAATAACATTTATTCATCATAAACTCTTTTTTAGAGCCTAAAATCACTTTCCAAAATATGAAAAAAACTTTAATTGTTTTTGAAATCATGATTTTACTACTAAATAAAATAGTGTACTAGATATAATTTTTTATTTGATCTTTTCAAATTGAATGCAATTTGAAACAAAATTTAATAGTGATTTTTATATTTTTCTATATTTTTCAAATAACTTTTTTCAAAATAAATTAGTTAATGTAAACAATGCTTTCAATTATTAATGAACACACACATACATATATTCTAAAATAAAAACAACTACATTTAATCAACCAAACTAGACAACAATATATATATATATATATATATATATATATATATATATATATATATATATACGAAATAAACAAAATAATAATAAATATACAACAATAATATAAATAGACAAACCTAGGACAATTTGAGCAAACAAAAAGAACAAAACTAATAATAAAAATGCAACGATATTTATATATGTAGATAAAAGCTTATATAAACTAAATAAGAAAACCTAATCAAATATGTGAGAATTTTCACATTAATTTTTTTTCCATACTTAAATACAAGTGACATATTGAATATTCAAATTATAAAATTTATTAAATTAATTTAACACAAAACAAATCAATTTTATACAGAAAGTTCAATTTGTATAATAAAATTGAAACAAATCAATTGTATTTAAGATTAAAATAAAGTATTCCACTATACCCTATACGAGTTTCAAGTATAGTGTAAAAAATTATAAATAACAAAACTTGATAAATTTATGTTTTGTTAAAAAATCTTTAACTTTACTTTTAGTTATGATAACTATTTTAGAAATATAAAAAATTTCTCTTATCTGATTTGTTAAAAAATTAGTTACTAACAATGAGTTAAGTTGAGTGGATGTCTATAGTTCTAACACTGCCACAACCTGCAGCAGGAACTAATATATATTCCATGTGAAACAGTGTCTTTTGGAGGCTTCAACTATTAAAAATTCTTGGCCTTTAGTTTCATTTAAAAAATTTAAATTATGAAGGAAAACCCATAATTAGTAATTTGAAGATTTACCGTATAATTAATTATATTGGTTGCCAATGACATATCGGACGACGTTTTTGGCGAAATATCTGAGCATTCAAATTTACATTTTTTTTGAGTTGAACAAAAAATTTAAGAGCCAATTCTTTCAAAGCGTGAATTTGATGGTCATCCTTGTACAGCATAATTAAATTGAAAAGATTGTATTATTCAAAATAAATTTTAAAAAGATTGCAATAAATATATTTGATTTATGGTAATTTTATAAAAATCTAAGACATTTTCGTATTTGAAAGGCAGCTTTCCCTAGTGAGTCTGAAAAAATATTGACTTGACAGGCAGGGTTGACCGTCAAATTTAGTCCTAGTCCTCTATCCGCGTTAACTTGTTGACGTGGACATGAAGAGCTGCGTGTGGACTGGAAAAAATTTAAAAACGCCTTTCTCCAGAGCCCCCTTTTCACCTTTCACGTCAATTAACAGACATTTAGAAATTCCACAAATTCGTAAAATCGAAGACGCCGGGCGACTGTTCCTCCGTTGTAGAAGACGACAGAAAACCCAGTGTCTCAGCCGGGTCAAGTGACGGCAATTTCTCCAAATCCAGGCACTGATTGTCACCTGAATCCGCGAACAAAGAGTCCCACAACGCAACATCCTGCTCCTCTGAAACCAGTTGCCCGTCACTTGACGCCTCCATTTCTGAAACAGAAGACGACCTCGACGGTGACGGCGTAATCTCCGTCAAAGAACTGCTACTCTTGCTGGTGGAGGGGATTTGATCGAGAGCATATTTGGCAGCAGCTACCTGAATCTGTTGCCGGGAAAGTGTCGAAGCGTACGGAATGTCCGGAATTGAGTTCGGAAAATTGAATTTGGCGTTGGGGCCGCGGAGACAGAAAACGGCGGCGTCGTAAGCGCGAGCCGCCTGTTCTGCACTGTCGTAAGAGCCCAGCCAAATTTTAGTTCTGCATTTTGGCATTCTCACTTCGGATACCCATTTCCCCCATTTCCTCATTCGAATTCCCTTAAATTGGCATCTCTTTTCGCCGCTTTTACCCTCTGGCGGCGCCGCCGGGGACCCGTTCTGAGGGTTATCCGAAATGTCCATAGTTCAGTGAAAGAAACTTCTGGATCGTGCTGTGTAAAGCTCGGAATCTCTGTGTGGGCTTCGTGTTTGCATTGGCTCGGAGTGAAATGAAATGAGTATATAAATCGCCGCAAGCGTGTCTGGAAAACACAGAGGAAAGTGATCAGGCGCGTTTCCAGAGCTTTTAGCGCAATATATAAACTTTTTATTACACGGACACGTGTTTAACTGTTTAAAAGGAAGACCAGCGCGTGGGACACGTGATGGAAAGTTTATAGCCTATGGATAAAGACGTTTAAGATGGTTTTTAACGTCCTGGATAGTTGGAGAAAGTATCCACCGTTGGATGTGATATGAGGTGGGCCCACTCTGATTTATCAAATTTGTCTGACTCAAAACATTTCGAAAGGCCACCCCGCGGTAGTTAGATTGGACATATCGGGTTAAGATTTGTTCCAGAGATCTTGGAGTCGATCTATACGGTCATGTATAATAGTTGTTTTTGGACTTTATCGGGAATTCCTTGTGTCAACTTTTTTGTACAGGGCGTTTTATTACAGTTGGGTGACACGGATGTTTTCTGTCAACTGAAACTCTGGATACGGTCAAAGAAGCGTTCCGTAAACTAAATCCGAGCTTCTAGATACTTTTGAATTTCTATTGAATTTCTAGATACAAGGAGTCTTAGTTACTTTCAACTTATTGTCAATTATAAATTTTATTAAGTAATTTTATTTTATTTTTAATTTAAACAAATATTTTATTTAAATTTATTCTCATGAGAGATGGGTTCGTGTGAGTCACTACTCATGAAGTATAGGTCAATGAGTTTGACTCAAAAAACTACACAGTTGAATCTTGATAGCAATATCACAATTTGACTTGTGGAAAATATCTCCTACTTATCAAATTTTTTGTTATTAAAAAATATCCTCAGAATTGTCAATCTTCTCTTTACTTCTTTATTGTTATTTACGCTTTTTTCAATGAATGTTCAAAATATTTTAAGTTCGGTATCTCTCAACTTCTTTTATATCAATTTTATTTATAAAATATAGGTGTACTAGCTAGAAGATTATTGATTCTAGTTTTATTTTGTAAAAAAATATTATATTAGAAATTATTTTAAAAGTGTAGAAGTTTCTTTACTAATTTTGATAATTATTCTCTTATAGTTCAATTATTAGGCGTGGATGAAAAGTTGATATGGTAAAATCTTTATAGATTTTAGCTTTGCTTAATGGAGTTACATGTGAATATTTGTAAAGAGAATGGTTTTTTTTAATGAATTGTAGATTGATTTATTAAGGTGAGAGGCTTCTACAATTGTATGTATAGTTCTATTATGGATGTCAATCATCCGGCTAAACAAAAAACATCTCTTAAGTTCCAAACCTTATTTAAATCACCACCATTTATCTTTTAAACCACATCATTTACTGTCTAATAAAATTCTATAATAGTGTTAGGGAACATCCCACGGTGCAACGATAAGTTGTGAGTAGCCACTCTTCCTGCAACTCCACGCTTTCAAGACTAGTATGGTTTGAACCAGCCCACCCTATACAATTCTTTCAAATTCATTTTGTTTTGATTCATTTGCATTAGTAGTTCTATTATTTGAATTTTTTAAACATTATATAATCCTTCTTCTCTTGACTCATTTCATTATATTTTTTAATGAAATGTGGAAAATATTTCAAGTATTTATACTTTTTATCATATTTATGCTTTACAAAAAAAAATGCTTTCTTAAATCCCCCTTCAAATCAAAATAAAAACCTATGTTTAAGCATGGATGTGTTATTTAAATTCTTTGTAGAATGATGTACCTAAGCATACTCCTCCATTTGTACCTACCAATGTTTTGAGGACTTAACTCTAGAAGATTGACATTTTAAGATTGATGATAGAAAATTCCTAAAATATGTATACAAATGTCTGGCACTTGCATTATATGCACATTATACTTGCAAATGATACTGGGGAGGCTGTGTTTTTAAGAAGAGCTCGCAACTCTTCTTAGTAGTTTGAATTTTTCTGGGTAATTTGCAACCAAATGAAGCAAGCCTTTTTCTATCATAAAATTTGGAGCTTAAGGTTCAACCTATCTTTTATGTAGGTCATTTTTTCTTGCATTCATAAATGGAAGGAAATGAGCCAAAATTGTATACCCCTGGATTGTGTTAGTGACATTTTTCGAGTTTGTTGAGCCACCTTGGGAAAAGGTGATTCGTGATTCAAGCTATGGAGAAGCCTAAAGACCCAAATCCAATACAAGGGGAATTCCACGAGAAAATCAAATGTGTAGTCTTCCAATTGTAATTTCATCTTACTTATCGAGATACTTCAGTGCAAGAGGATGTCATATACTTCCTAAATGACATGTTACCTAACATTATATTAAGTATAACATAAGAAATGAGGATCTAGAGGGAGATCATATTTCTTATATCACATTTAGAAGGAAGATGACCCACTAGGCTCAATTAGGCTTAAGTTTTGAATGAGTACAATAATCCTTCACTGTATACAAGATTGCTTATGTAAATCTAATTGAATAATGCAAGATAGGAGGCTAGAATGGAGAACAAGATGAG
Source organism: Chamaecyparis obtusa (assembly GCA_027943335.1). Taxonomy (NCBI): domain Eukaryota; kingdom Viridiplantae; phylum Streptophyta; class Pinopsida; order Cupressales; family Cupressaceae; genus Chamaecyparis; species Chamaecyparis obtusa. The sequence continues at coordinate 21,589 of BSBK01000316.1, read as the reverse complement.
TTTTAGGATGCACCGATAGACAAAAAAAATAGACAAAATGATTCCAATGCTAAAAACAAAAACCATAAATTGAAACTAACCTATGGATCTAGTTTGAAGTTATTTTTGGAGTGACTAGATCGACTGAATCAACCTATACCTCTGACTAGGTCGACTAGGTTAGACTATTCCCGAGACTAAGTTGGCTAGGTCAACCTATTCCTTGCACTTTTGACTATTTTTAGTTGCGAACTTTAGGAAAGGTCATCATATTAAAATTGTTTGACGATATTTCATATTTGCCAAAAAAAAAAAAAAAAAGGCCGAGGAGGTGTTGCCATGTTTACGTGGCAACATTGCCAACGTGGATGCAAAATGTTTGATTTGTGCTCGCAAAGCAGTTTATCCCTATTTGTCCAAATCAGCTCAAACCTTCCATACACCGGTCAAGCTCCGTCAAGTGACAGGAGTTTTTCTAAATTCAACAACTGATTGCCTTCAGAATGTTTGAACAGAGATTCGCAGAATCTGAATTCCGGCTGCTCGGACATCAATAGACTATCACTTGACGTCTCCATTTCTAGCACAGTGAAAGAAATTGAAATTCGCGGCGGCATTTCAATTTTTAGGCTATTTTTGTAAGTTCTGAAGTAGGGAAAAAAGTCGGAAGAATGTTTAGGCTGCATGTTGAGGAAATAGGAGACTGTGAGAAACGAGAGCGAATAATATGCAGCAACTCAAACATGCTGACTATTGAGGAAAAGTGTCTGAAACGCGTTGAGTGAATTTTTGACTGAGAATTTCTAGAAGGAGGACACGTGGCGTCAGAAGGCACTGTTTAAAGTACGACTATTGAAACGTGTAATGGAATATTACTCTTGGCTGTTAGCCTATCCAGAAACCTTTGGACCCAACTGCCGAATTGCCCATATCAAATGATTAAAAATGGGATAAGCTTGGGCAAATCGCACTTATTATTCCACTAACACCTCACTTTTTGAGCTGTCAATATCCAAAGCGTTATATGCTAATAATCGCACTTTAACTTGTAATGCACATGTAGATAAGGATTTGTTCAGTAAGGGCCTCCTGATCCCTTAAAAAATGAGCTCTATCCACGTATTTTAATTTATATTTTATTGTTGGCTTTGAATGTCCAAAAAGTTAAAAAGAAAAATGAATATTGAGAATATGTTCTGTACTATACAAATTTTATATTTGGTGGATATATGCAAATCACTTTTCCTTGTTTTATTATGACTTGATTAAGTTTTAGACAGAATGTATAGTTGACTAAATTTTTAAAAATGGAAAATAGAACAGATTTTCCCAAAATTTTCAGCATCTGTTCTTCGGGATCTGCACATTTTGTAATCGAAAACTACAAAAATGTGCAAAAAAAAATTACTAAATTTCTTTTAGGTTGAATAATGCTAATAATCGCACTTTGGCTTGTAATGCACATGCAGATAAGGATTTGTTTATATTTTATTGTTAGCTTTAAATATGTTCAAAAAAGTAAAAAAGAAAAACGAATATTGAGAATATGCTGTGTACCATACAAATATTATATTGGTGGATATATGCGAACTACTTTCCTGATTTCTAGAAAGAATGAACTGTTGACTAAATTTCAAAAAAAGGAAAACCCAACAGATTTTAGCAAAATTTTCAACATCTGTTTTTTATGATCTATACATTTTATAATAAAAAACCACAAAAATTTACATAAAAATCACTATATTTTTATAAATCTAAAATTAAACTCTTTTTCGTTCGGTGTGGAACTTAACTTCTACAGTGGAAGTTATTTCCAATAAACTGTGCAGTATAGAGAGTGAGGAATGAGAATGAAACGTTTATAGCGCCTCAAACATTTATAGCACGAGGAAAAATTATCCCAAGCACGTTGAATGCCTTTGAATAGAATAGTTTAATGGTGGATAGCCACAGGCTTGGAGGTCCATATCAAATGATTAACATGAGAAATAAGTTTAGGCAAATCGGGCTAAATATCCTACCAACTCAGCTTTTAAACTACCAACACCCAAATCATTATGTGTATTATAAATTGAAATAGGCACGCAGATGAGGGCATAAGACAAGGCCAACTTCCAAAATTAAATTCTCTCTTCTTCTTGAGGTATGCTAATTTAATAGCTTAAAAATTGAATTTTTTAATTTAATTATAGAGATTTTTTATGTTAAATTTTCTAATCATTTTATGATTTATCATCAGGAATGAAATTAGCATGATAAGAGAAAAACCTGTCACTTTTGGTTCTTTTCATGCTTTTATTTTCTCATTACATATCATAGAATTTGTTCAGAAACCATGGTAATAAAAAAAAATATAGGCTTAACACAAATATTATTATTGTAAAAATTTCATGATTCAAGTATTCTAATGTTTGTGATTTTTAAAAAATCTATACGATTAAATAAAAAATACATATTTTAGAACATATGAAAAACAGTTTTTTTTATATCAAACAATATCAATCTACATTTAATAATATGACTAAATGACGACATTTGTTAATTATTAATTTAAATTTTAAACATGATATAATTTATCTAATTTATTTGATAAAAACAAGAATTGATTCAACTTTATTAGAATAATATAACTACATCTTCCACTAGCTTGCACCAACTTCCTTAGCTCTTGAAGCTCATGACTCACATTTTTCAACATTATAGCACAGTCTAAATATACACCCCATGATATTATTGAGTGCAACATCTTGTAGAAAAGGTTCACATCAACATAGTCATTGCTCATCTACATCACCTAAAGCAATTTGTTAATGAGTATGAACCGTTGTGAGGATAGAAATATCACAAATAGGTGGAAGACATAAATTGGATATAAAATTAATAATCATGATATAATTTATGATCTTGCATGCTTCAAAATAGATGTTAGCCATTAATCAAATAATTTTAGAGGAAAAATATCTCTACTAGATAATTAAAGATAGTTAATTAAAATTAAGTATAATTAAGTAATGTACACTTTTGAAATCTATTCTTTTATTTTAAGTAATTTTTAGTTATTTTTTTAATATTTTAATATTTGATTAACTAATTAATATTTAAACAACTTATCTTTCTCTTTCAATTGAAATTCACAACTCCTCATTAAAAAAATCTAAAACTCAAATCATCATATTCATTTTACAATTTTATTTAAAATCTTAAAAAAGTCAACATTTAATATAACCCCCTCAAATCATCAAATTCATATTAACTTTGCAATCCCAACAACCAATTAATTAAAAATTAATTTTAAATACAAAGGATCAATCCAAAATTAAATTAATTTATAATCATAACTAAAACAAAAGTTAGTAAACTCAAAATGCATTTCCAAACTATGAAATAAAAAAATAACAAGTACACAATGATCAATAGTAAAAATAATTACATAATTTGAAAGGATAATATCTTATTTTATTTTTAAAATAGAGGTTGTCATATTGACACTAAAGACAACATGGAGAATGAATTTGTCATACTTTTAAAATGTTTAAACATAACTACACTTTAACACATTATTTAACACTTCTACCAATAATTTGAAAGAATAAAGAAATAAATTAAAATTTAAATGTCATATTGGTACTAGATACATTCTCGAAAATGAATTTGTCATATGTCAAAACAAGCATTACATCTTTTCACGCTTGTGAAAAAGTTAATTTTATTATATGAAATTATAAATCAACAAAAATATTAAAAACTAGTTGTGATCAAATCTCAATACTTTTGTAGATAAATAAAAATATTAATAAAAAATAAGTTTGTCATAAATATTAATATCTTTAATTTATATTGTAGATTGATTTTAATTGTTTCTAGATATCAAGAACTATCATGTTTTATATCTTAATTTTAAGCTTTGTAACCTTATCTTAATAGAAAACTAGTTGGATTATATAGATGTTGACATTTATGTCTTTATATAGCTAATTACAACATTGTTTGTAGACATTAAGAACTATCATATTTTATATCTAAGCTTTAAGCTTTGAAACATTTTTTTTAATGGCAACAAATTGGATTATATAGATGTTGACATTTAAGTCTCTATATAACAAATTACAAAATCCAAGTTAAGAAAAATCACATAAAACTAAGTAACCATGTGAGGAGACCCTATCCACCAAAGTCACCCAAGTGTTGAACTTATCTCAAACATGTATCCAACCAAAAACCTTGATAGAAAAATTTTCCCAACATGTATCATCATCCTCGCCAATTCTATTCAATCATAACCTTACATTTATTCTTCTACCCCTCAAAACAAAAATGTTTTACGTAGAAAGAAATAAAGATAAAACAGAACTAAACCACAAAACTAAAATGGTAGAACATAATGAATTTCCATATTAAAAGAGTAGAGCTCACCAAAATTATTATTGTAGAAATTTCATGATTCAAGTTTTCTAATGTTTGTGATTTTTAAAAAATTTATACGATTAAATAAAAAATACATATTTTAGAACATGTCAACAATAAACCCAATCCTCTAAACCTTATCTTTTAATATATCTTTTAGGTTTTACTTATAAAAGTAGCATAAGTTGCAAGTAAATGTTAGTAATACTAAAAATAATAATTTTTTTTATTACCAAATAATATCAATCTACATTTAAAATAATGTGACTAAATGATGGCATTTGTTAATTATTATTTTTAAATTTTAATCTGATATATTTTATCTAATTTATTTAATAAAAACAAGAATTGATTCAACTTTATTAGAGTTATATAACCACTTAAACACTTCCTTAGCTCTTGAAGCTCATGACTCACATTTTTCAACATCATAGCACACTCTAAATACACACCCCATGATATTATTGAGTGCAACATCTTGTAGAAGGTGAAGCTTTACATCAACATAGTCATTGCTAATCTACATCACCTAAAGCAACTTGTTAATGAGTATGATCCATTGTGAGGATAGAAATCTCACAAATAGGTGGAAGACATAAATTGGATATAACATTAACAATCACGATTCAATTTATGTTCTTGCATGTTTCAAAATAGATGTTAGCCATTAATCAAACAATTTTAGAAGAAAAACATCTCTACTAGATAGTTAAAGATAGTTAATTAAAATTAAGTAATGTACACTTTTGAAATATATTATGTTATTTTAATTAGTTTTTAGCATTTTTAACTTTCTCTTTCAATTGAAATTCACAACTCTTCATAAAAAATATCTAAAACCCAAATCATCATATTCATTTTACAATATAAAATTATTTAAAATCTTAAATAAAGTCAACATTTAATGTAACCTCTCAAATCATCAAATCAATATTAACCTACAATCCCAACAACTAATTAATTAAAAACCAATTTTAAATGCAAAGGATCAATCCAAAATAAAATTAATTTTTAATCTTAACTAAAACAAAAGTTAAGTAAACTCAAGATGCATATCCAAATTATAAATTAAAAAATAAAAAGTACAAGGCAATGATCAATAGTAAAAATAATTACATAATTTAAAAGGATATTATTTTATTTTATTTTTAAAATAGAGGTTGTCATATTAACACCAAAGACAATATGGAGAATGAATTTGTCATACTTTTAAAATGTTGAAACATGAACTTCACTTTAACACTGTTTTTAACACTTGTACCAATAATTTGAAAGGAATAAAGAAATAAATTTAAATTTAAATGTCGTATCGGTACTAGATACATTCTAGACAATGAATTTGTCATATGTCAAGAGTGTTGAAAAAAGCATTATATCTTTTCACACTTGTGAACAAGTTAATTTTATTATATGAAATTAAAGTCAACAAAAATATTAATAACTAATTGTGATCAAATCTCAATAATTTTATAGATAAATAAAAGTATTAATAAAAAATAAGTTTGTCATAAATATTAACATCATATTTATCTTTAATTTACATTGTAGATTGATTTTAATTGTTTGTAGACATCAAGAATTATCATGTTTTATATCTTAGTCTTAAAGTTTTATAATTTTTGTTTTTTTATGGAATCAAGTTAGAATACATAGATGTCATTTTTTTTTTGTTTTTATATACCGAATTATAAGATTGTTTGTAAATTGTAGACATCAAGAACTATCATGTTTTATATCTCAACTTTAAGCTTTGTGTCTTTTTTCTAATGGAAAACAAGTTGGATTATATAGATGTCGACATTTATGTCTTTATATAGCTAATTACAACATTATTTGTAAACATTAGAAACTATCATACTTTATATCTATGCTTTAAGCTTTGAAACTTTTTTTTAATAGAAACAAGTTGGATTATATAGATGTTGACATTTATGTCTTTATATAACAAATTACAAAGATCTAAGACAAGAAACATCACATACAACTAAGTAACCACATCCATGCGACCCTATCCACCAAAGTCACCAAAGTGCTAAACTTATCTCAAACATGTATCCAACAAAAAACCTTGGTAGAAGATTTTTCCTATCACATATCATCATCCTGACCAATTATTGTAAAGACCGAAAAATCTACAAACGCCACATAAGCATAAAAAGACAAAATTACCCCTATGTCGAATCCATAGTCATAGTCGGTCAACGCTAAAGACTAATCGACCAAAAAGATCAAGACAACAATTATTCATGAATACCAAATTCTATTTCATTTCAATATTCGACATAACACAAAATTTAATATTTCCAAAAGTAATCGACCACTTTGTCGAAACTATAACATTTCCATTACCAGTAAAATTACAATGTTCAATTTCAAAATGCCGACTAACTTGTCATGCACCTTACATCATAAATGGATTATAACACAATTACATTATGAACAAAACTATAGGATCATAATAACATGAATGCCATCGGACAACTATCCATCTGCATGCTCCTGTCTCCTAAGCCATTGGACACCTATCCATTTGCAAATCTCGAGGTGGTTCAGGGGTTTAATCCACCCAACCACGAAATGGTTAGCTCCCTCGGGGCTCATCCTAAAATGAAGAGCGCACCGACCTTGCCCAAGAAGTCTATCTCTCAGCACTGATGGATCGGAAGGAATCTGGTGTGTTTGTGAAACTAACTACTTTCCACATATGTCTAAGTAGAACTAATCACAGATTACAGGAAGATGAAACATAAATAACCAACACATTTAAGAAAGCGTGTGTTTCCATAGCTTTGGCCAAAGCACTTTTAAAACCAGACTTCTACTGCAGGTAATGCAAAAATAAAATTACCCTTTCCTGGGATTCCCCATCCTACACCTTCCTTTACCTTTCAAAAAGTTCTATAACTTAACATTTATTCAATACAAAATACGTTTCAACATTAAAAAAAAGGTTTGATACCAACTTCCAAAAACACATAAGAAAACAAAATTTAAAAAGTTTTGGTCTTATTCAATATTCCATGATGATGGTTCTTTCTAAGTTCAGAAAAATCTCTAAGTTTCAGAAAAATCTCTTAACTGTTCAAAATTTTCCAATATACTTGATGTTGCTGTTTTTCTTCTTTAATAGTGTTTATATTTCACAGAATTGAATAATTTACCTTTCACTAAGTTTGTAGTTTTATTTCAACAAAAACCTTTCGTTAACTACATTCATCTAAAACCCATCTATTTTTACTATATTTTTCTGAAATCGTATCCAGTTCTCATTAAAGAGAAAATTGTAAGTTAAAACATGTTTCCTACATTTATGATGTGAAAATAACCAAAGTAAAGTTCTTAGATTCTCCCGTTTCTAACAGAATTTACACAGACATCAACACTTGTTTTGTTATTCTAACAGTTTATGGTGTTCTCAACAGTAAACAGCTCCAAACAAAAATAGACATAAAAACAACATGATAAAATTTATTCAGATTCAAAATTCCTTTCTATTGATTTAATATTTTAAACACAGCTCTAATTCATTCCTATCTATACCTAATAGAAATTTGCTTCTAAGAAGAAATTTGTATATATCTACCTATACAGATTTTTAACAAGGTAAGATAAAAAGAAAACCAAAAAAAAAAAACCTGAAAAATAATTGAAGCACCCAAGTATGCTGTGCCTTTCCCTCTGTCTCCACCGTCTCCCTCTGGTGCGTGCTGGTTTTGTCTCCAACGTCTCCTACCGTTTATCTTTTTTTTACTCCTTTCAAATGCTGCGCTCCCTTTCCCTATTTAACCTCCCTGTTTTCTCTCCTACTTGCACCAGTCAAGGAAAGAACAAAAACTTGCTTTTGTTTTCAACCCCTCGGTGCTGTCCTCCTTGACTCCAGTCTTCCAGAATGGCAGTTTCAGGAAGATTCTGGACACAACACTTCTGCCGATGGCTGGGTTGGTGAAGAGAAAAAAAATCTTCTGACAATGCATTTAACCAGTCAACTTTCTATGCCAGCTAGCTCTGGGAGAAAAGAGAGATGTGACAATTATATTCAATCATAACCAAACATTTATTCTTCTTCCCTTCCAAACAAAAATGTTTTACCTAGAGAGAAATAAAGACAAAACAGATCGAACCAAACCACAAATCTAAAATGGTAGAACATAATGAATTTCCCTATAAAAAGAATAGAGTTGGCCATTATTAGATATAGCCGGTTTTAACAATAAATTAAAATTGTTTACATTTAATATTTACAAAAAGAAAATTGCCACACAACATTGCCAACGTGGATAAAAAGGTTTTATCTGTGTCCGCAAAGCAGTGTGTCCAAATCAGCTCAGAAATTCCAAACTTTGGTGGGTCGAAGAATATGGAGCCCTCCTACCGTGTTGACAACGGTATTTCCAATCAATCTGCGTCAAGTGACAGGAGATTGTCTAAATTCAACAACTGATTGCCTTCGGAATGTCTGAACAAAGATTCCCAGAATTCGAAGTCCGGCTCCTCGGGCATCAAGAGACCGTCACTTGACGTCTCCATTTCTAGCACAGCGGAAGAAATTGAAATTGGCGGCGACAAGGGCTTCTCCGCCAAAACGTCGTTATTATTTTTGCATGTGGAGGAGATTAGGCCACGTGCGTATTTGGCTGTAGCTTGCTGAATCTGCCGACGAGAAAGCGATGAAGCAGACGGAATGGCGGGTGTGGTGTCGGGAAAATTGAGTTTTGCATGAGCTCCTCTCAGACAATAAGTGGCGGCGTCGAAAGCACGTGCCGCCGCTTCAGCGGTGTCGTAAGACCCCAGCCAAATTTTAGCTCGAGATTTGGGAATTCTCACTTCGGAAACCCACTTTCCCCATTTTCTCAGCCGAACTCCCTTAAATTGGCGGCTTTTGTCTCCGTGAGAATCTGGATGTAGAATTTGGCTCCACTCTTGTTTGCCGGGTTTGTTCATTTTCGTCAGGCGAAGGGAAAGATATCAAGAACTCTATTTTGTACTGCTAATCAAGAAACTATTTGCCGGAAGGTGGATAAAATGGTAGATTAAGAATGTTAAGGCTGCTTGTTGAGGAGAAGGCGAGAAATGAGAGGAAAGCATAAATACCTAGCGCCGCAAACATGTTGACTGAAGGAAATATGTCAGAGCCGCGTTGAATAATTTTTAACTTGGAATTTCTAGAAGGAGCACACGTGGCGTCAGAAGGCACTGTTGAAAGTACGACTATTTCAACGTGTAACGAAATATTACTTCTCGTTGGTAGCCTATCCAGAAACCGTTGGACCCAACCGCTGAATTGTCAATATCAAATGATTAAACATCGGATAATATTGGCAAATGGCACTTATTATTCCACTAACTGCGCACTTTTCGTAAACTAAAACGTAAAATATATAAAGGAAGTTAGAAAAAGTTTGAAAAAAAAACAAGGTGTCCCCCTTGGTAAGATATACGTTTTAGTTTATGATTTAGACGTTGTCCTCACTTTTTGAACTATCATTATCCAAAACATTAATATGCTAATAATCGCACTTTAAGTTGTAATGCACATGTTGATAAGGATATGTAAAGTAAGTTTTACTCTTCGGTCCCTTAAAAAATGAATCATGGGTCAATGAGTTTGACTCAAAAAAAAAAAAAAATACACAGTTAAATCCTGATAGCAATATCACAAATGAGTTCTATCAACATGTTTTATTTTTAAAAAAATTTCTTAGGCTTTTAATATGTCCAAAAATGTTAAAAAGAGAAATGAAAAATGAATAATCAGAATGAAGTCACTTATAATCACTTAAAATTTGTGTTCTGCCAACATATTTTAAATTATTAAGCTGATAGGCTTTATTGTGGGAGCTTTTGCTCCCGGAAAGCCCATTTTAAGCTGACATTTTGTCATCCTGCTTGCCTGGGTGCTTCATTCCAATAGATTCTCGGCACATGTAGTGGCTTACATCCTGTTCGCCATTTGTTCGGCTAATTGCACCAGGTGTCCAGCTCCAGTCTCCACAACTATGTCATAATCCTTTTGCTACAACATCGGTGGTTTAGTGGTGGCGTTTTGGCAGCAACACAAACGGTTTGTCTTGAGAGAAAATTGCCTATGGGAAGTATATCTACTACTCATCAACAACACCAGCATACCAACATAAGAATTATTCTTTGCAGTCAACCTTATTTTGCTAGAGGCATGTACTGGGCCCTGTTTTATTTATTCTATTTCAGAATAGAGACTATGAGCTGGTTTATCACTCGGTCACATGTGTTTGTCATATGGATTTGGGTTTTTTTGTGGCGGTTTTTCATATGCCTTGTTTGTGTGGCCAAATTTTTGCAAATTGCATTTGCTTCAGAATTTCAAAGCACCAACACTTATACATATCTGAAACGGTGTATGACTGCAACAAACCCCAACCTACTGTTGTTAGGCATTTTCATATACATTGTCTTAGTTATTGCTGCAGCGTGAGGTAGGCTTACTTTTTGAGGCATATTTCTACAAATTCTCATTTCAAGGTTAATAGATATGTATAGAAAACTTCCATATGAAAATAATAGATTCAATCATATGGACAAACAAATTTCTTATTGAAAGTGCCAAGTCTTGTAACAACTATGGATGATTGAATATTCTAAGGCGAGAATAAAACGTCCCAAGTGCAAAGGGTATGTTGTTGATATTATGGCCTTTATGACAAATATCTACCACCTCAGATAATAATAAATATATAGAAAATATATTTATTATAAATCGATATATAAATAATAATAATAAATATAGAGATATTTGTTATTCATTGTTTATTAGGAGATCGATTTAACATTTATTTCAATGGAATAAACAAAGTTTATTTAAAGGGCCCAAGTCAGCCTCTTGAGGTGAATTCAATAATCAAGGCTCAAGTCGGCCCCTTAAGTAGCCTCCCCATTCACATATATATTGAGGATCGAATCTTGAGGAGAAGCATATCAAAGACATAACATATTGTCTTCTCCCCAAGGTTCGATTATTCTAAGGTTGTGATTTATCACTTGTAGTGAATTGGAGCAGCAACGAATTCATGAAGAATGTGAATTAGAACTAGGGTAGAGATCTTACAGCCCTAGAGGAGCAAACTAGGGCAGAGATCTTGCAGCCCTGAAGGAGCGAACTAAGGCAGAGATATTATGTAGCTCTAGAGGAGCAAACTAGGGCAGTATTGTGCAGACCTAGAAGAACCATTTGAGGGCCACTATTGCAGCCCTAGATCTGAGAATTATGGATCTAATAGAAGGCCAAAATCAGGGTACATTGGTGACATATTAAAGGGAAAGATTGAAGATCTCAAGGTTCAGATTTGAAGTCTAATTCTGAGATATAATCCGGGTACTATCTCTCCTTGTTATTTGTGATTTCTTATCATATCTTGTGCTTAGTTTTGTTAGACCTCTATAGACTGATATATTCTTTGGTAGAATATGAAATATACTAACATGGTATCAGAGCGAGGTTGAGTATAAGATCCATTTCAGATTTAGGAATTCAGTCTAACTCTTTCAAAACTAAGGAAGAAATATTATGGTAACCGAAGGTTTGACCTAAACATAGTAAATTTGGTTTCATATATGAAGAACATAAAATTAGGTCTAAATTTTGCATTGAGGTTGAATTTGCAAATTGCCTTAGTTAGTTCAAACCACCCTAAGAGGGAGTCTAAGCTTAAGAGAAGTAAGATCATCCCTTATTGGCATGGCTTAGCTTAATAGCATATTATTGGCTGGTTCATTAACTTATTAGCATTGGCATATTATTATCAGTTGGGTCATTAATATTTACATTGATTTAATTGATTGGCTCATGATTTGATTCATGCACTTGACTGGCTCATGATTTGGTTCATGCACTTGGCCGGTTCATTGGTATTAGTACTTGCTCATTGGATGGTTCATAAGTATTGGTATTTGTCATATTTCTATATGTCATTTATGTGTGAGCACATCTCTTTTGGATAACACTTGGCTTGTGTTAACATACCCTTCTTCATTGTTAGGGCTAAGTCTATATTTGTGACATATAGTTGAGACTATATTGTTTTTGGTATAGATGGATAACTGTTTCATGTATTTTATATATGTGGAGACATACATAACTAATTGTCATTGACTATTCATTAATGTAAAGGAAGTACTTTGGTACATTGATAACATTGGTTTGTGTTGGCCTTTACATTGGCATTAAACAATAATATAATTTGGTATGTATGAAGGAGCTTACCTTCCTTTGTAAGCTGAGTATATTTCATATTGAAGGGAGTTTTCTATTACACTACTACATTTGACCTCATTTTTCTACCAAAATTTTTGACAATCAATTAAAAAGGTTTAGGTTGGTCGGATTATAAAAGGAAAACTTCCTCTCTCTTTTTAATCCATGCCCGTGTTAGTTGAAATTTTGACCAATACAATGTAGGTCAAAATTTTGACCAACATGAGCATAACTTTAAAAAGAAAAAAGATTTCGTATCTCATTTCATTTGGAGCGCGCTCCAAATGAAATGAGATACCAAATCCTTTTTCTTTTAATTTGGAGTGCGCGAAAGAGCTGGAGCCTGTGATTGTTTGAACTGTTATTTGGTGAGAGTAAAAGGAGGACCGCCTACCTGTGAGGGTTTCCACTGTGATTTGGTGTAAAAGGAGGATCGTCTGCCTGCGAGGGTTGCCACTGTGATTTGGTGTAAAAGGAGGACCACTTGTAAGGATCTCCTTACTCTGCATTTGTCTGGCATTGTTTTATTGGTTACCTACTTAAGGCCCGTGAGAAATGTGCTAGGGCATCATGTATTTGCACATTTTTTATCATTATTTATATACATTTGATTTAGAGATGAACTTGCAAAACCCTAAATTTCTAAATCACTGCATCATGTTACATTGTAAATGTACTAGTGTTAGGTTTATGATTATAAGGTTGGAAGAGGAAATATTGCAAACAAGATTGAGAAAACTATGTTTTTAACATTTTTTTTACTGGTATTTATTTTCTGCCAACTTTGTGTTGATTGGAATGTCAAATCTAACTCCATAGGAAGTCTACCTAGAGTCATAGCTTTCAATTGCGACCGGTCTGAGATCATTTGGTGGAGAAATCCAAAAGAAATCATGTGACATTCATCTATAGACCATTTTTGACATAAAACTAGGGCAGTCGACTTCCTATAGTCAACTTTCTATGGACTCTTTTAGACCAGGTGTGACTATCTACACACTATGGCTTCAGAAGTGCTTAAAAAGACCCCAAATAACAAAGCAACCATAGACTCCTTGCACTCCCAAGACTCCAAACCTTCATCAATCTTTAATAATGTCTAAAAATGAACAAACCTCAAAGGAATAGGGCTCAGTCCACCGAGAACCCCAAAATCCCCAAATTTAGCACTTCTAAACCCTTAATCCAAGGGTTTCTTGAATCTCCTATCTCTGATCACTTCTAGGTCCAGTAGGTAGTTGTTTCACCATTAGATGATCATTATAAGATGATCCAAATCATAATCTATGTTCCTCCTTCAGACCAAATGGCTACTGTTGTAGCATACCAAGCAAATTCATTAAGTTTCCTCTATAAATTATGGTAATTACCCAAACATTCTTCCTTCTCATTACATTAATGGATTAGGGAACTATAGTACATGTTAATACTTAGTCATTCCATGTTTTATAGTGGTTAGAGGTCATGGAATGACCATATTCAATTGGAAACTCACAAAACTGTCAAAGGAATGGCTAAAACTACTCTGCCAGTCAGAATTAATTGAGTAAAAATACAAATATAGACCTCACAAATGCATAGATGTGGTCTAGGATCAATATCTAACTATTCCAAATGCATTGAAATGTAAGACAATGACAAAATGAATCCAAAATCACTCTAAGAACTCAAGGAAATTGCATTTGAAAGAAGTTTATTTATCAAAAACTCAGTATAAATATATAACCATACTACACCAATCCATCTCTATTCATACCATTCATGAAAGAAGAAATAAATCAATAAGGATTCTTACTGTACCCTCACGGGCAGTGACAGGGTCTATTGGAGAATAACTTACATTTCATTAAAAACCTGAGTATGTTACATTGTTTCTTTGGCATTTATTGATTCTTCTATCTTCCCTTACTCCCCTATGTCTCAAACATACACATCCATGCTCTAATAAGCCTCTCCAACCGGTTTACAACCTCCATGTAACCGGTAACAGTTAGTTATTAATTGTTTGGCTTAGTTTGGAATACACAAATACAAACCTCACAAATGCATAGATGTGATCTAGGATCAATATCTAACTATTCCAAATGCATTGAAATGTAATACAATGACAAAATGAATCCAAAATCACTCTAAGAAATCAAGGAAACTGCATTTGAAAGAAGTTTATTTATCAAAAACTCAGTACAGTTCATACACCAGGCCTCTTCTATCGTACAATGAAACTTTGGCATATTTGATGGACTCCTAGAAACTACCCAAACCAATCCCAATCGCTTGGATGGATTATTTTTGCACTAAAACCTAACAAAATCTAATTCCCTCCATTTTCTAATAACCGTTACATTTCAAAATTTTGAATTGCAACATTACAAATTTGGAGTTTTGAAACTTTTAAAGATAATGAAGCCTTAAGACTTTGAAATGTGACCCAAATGAACTTATTAAGCATTATTAAAATCAAATCTAAACTATCATAAACTTGTAACACCAAATACCATCCTAGGCTCTTATTTTGGTCCTAAGGCCTATTAGGCCTTTTAAGACTTATTACATATTTTCCATTTGCATTGCATGAATGACCCAGTTATAGGCCATTATAGGTACCAGTACATTCTAATTGATATCTTTAGATGTCATTAGGTGCATGGTTGTCATTATGGATTCCTGGTAGTTTTTGGATGTTCTAGTGCCCCTGCACCTTGTTCACCACCTTTGAGAGGATTCGTGTCCCCAAGAATGAGTCCTAACATTGGATGTCTATGTCTGAACCAGTACTTTAGGAATATGGTGCCTTGACAATTGGTTCTTTCTTCCCACTGGACGTCCACATCTAACATGGTTGTTTAATGGCTGCCCTTCAATAGGACACTTGAATGTACCCATTTGAACATAGTTCAAATCCAAAATTTTGCATTTCTAGGACTGTGCAGCATTGTCCTATTCAATCCTTTGTCCTTTTCTTCCCAAACCTGATTTTTCCTTCCTCCTCTTCCCCTCATTGAAGAACCTCCTCTATTTCTGGTATTCTGTCCAAAAGCTCTTCTTCTTTCAGACTTCCATCATACATAGGGATATCTCCCCTCACCTTATGCTGCTCATTCTTCATAGCCTGGAATATCATGATTGTCCTCTACTCTTCAGAGATCTATTTGGGAGAAGAGTGGGAGAAGACAATCTGAGATTTTGAAGACCTAGAATCCCTTGTTGAACCCTTAAAGTTGAATTATCCTTTAAATAGCATTCCAAGGTGGTGGTTCCAAGTTGAATGAATCTTAGATTGTAGATGAAGTGTGGAGATTTTTTTGCTGACACCAGAGGGATTATAAAAAGATGGTGATCATCAATGTAGATTTGGATGCAAGGTACATTGTGGAGCCATGCAAATTCAAGACACATTGTAAGTGCAGAAACAAAGTTTGTAAAGTTATAGTTTCAAATGGTGTGTTTTCAATTTTTGTTTCCACTGAGAAGGTTCAAAATTTGAATTTGCCAAGGATACTACATGAGAGGCCATATTGGCACATGGGATTAATGTGGAAGACCAAGTTGAGGTGATAGAGCAAGCACAAGTACACTTTAGCATTGGGCCATATGAGGACAACCTATGGTGTGACATCATTCCCATAGTGGATTTTCATTTGATCCTTTCGAGTGCATGGCAGATAAGTAAACGTACCCTCCATGATGGAGCAAAGAACACTTACACATTCTTGGATAAGGGAAGGAGAGTTCTTGTTGCAGCCCTTGAAAGATGAAGAAGTGTCATGGACATTGACAAGGAGTGTTGGTATTTGGAGTGGAATGGACTCTTGGGGGAGTGAAGGGAAGACAACAGACAAAAAGATAGAAGAGAAAGATTGGTGAGAATGCTAATGACAACATTGAACAATTAGTAGAACACCATATAAGTGTTTTCGAATAGAGATGCATGTGAACATGAATAGAGAGAAGTTAGAGTATGAGGATACTCATGAAGACGACATGATTGAGAAGACAATGAGGATGTGTGGGCCACAAAAGGAAAATGCTCAAGAAAGTTGAGATAACAGAGATGGAGAAGGGAATTGCAGAGGTTGTTGATGAACTGGATGAGTGCATGGATGAAGGAATCCAAGTTGGGACAGTCAAGTGTCCATTAAAAGTTGCTATTGAAAAGATAGAAGACAGGGTTGTGAAGAAAATCCATAGATGACATGTTTGCATGCCAAGGAGGATGACATTGGAATGAGAAGTTGACAGAGGTCTCAGAGGTGACAGTGACCTTAGAGAGTGAAGAGTCAAAGCTCTTGAAGACGGCGTTGTAGCAAGAAGCCACAAGTTGGCATAAGAGATGAGGAAGAGGGTTATGTGGCCTATTAAAAGGCTTATGTGAGAGAAGAAACTACTGAATGGAGGACTTGTTGAGAGAGTCAAGGAGTTGCTGACGAGGGGAGTGTACAAGTTTCTGAGAGTTGTATAGAAACCAATGGTCAAGAAAACCTTGTTTATTTTTGTTTCTAACACTTTTATGACAGGTTTTTCGGAGTTTGATAGTGTTCACCATGCAAGTGTTGTTTTTGCACACATCTATGGGAATATAAACATGAAGGCTCACATATTTAATGCTTGGCATGAGCACATAATATTTGATTTCAGGGGCATAGAACACATGAACATGGAATACTCTTTTGTTGTAGGTCCTCAACAAGAAGTGGACAGAGATTAGAGGAAACGAAAGAAACTCCCAATCCAAGGGACTTGGATTGATTTGATCCTTTGAGGTATGTGCAGGGCACCTAACAAAGTCATGAAAAGGGGTCACTTCAATGGCTCTTGAAGAATGATCATAAAGATTATAGGATCTAAAAGATCAAAACATGAATAAATGATGTAATTGGACTTATGTTCCGTTTTGTGAATTTGATGGAATGTCATGTAATAAGCCTAAATCTATAAAGGCATGAGTTGATGTAATAGGAGTTAGATAGTATAGGATCTTCAAGATCTAATTTGTTCCTCTTCTTCCTATCCTTCCCCTTCCTTATGGGTTTCTTCTCTTCTTCACTATCAACACCTTCATCTGCTGCTCTTCTTTGATTGGATTCTAGTGCTTCAAGCTTGGCCAAAAGTGCATTGTAAGATTCCTGCAACCTTGTGTTCTTCTCCTTCAACTCATGGATCTCCCTGGTAGTACCTGCATTCCTTGGAGGCATTTTCCACAAACAATTGTCAAAAATTCTTTAGCAAAGTGTTCCTCTATCCCTCTAAGGCACCATTTGTTTTAGATAATTTAATTTTAACTTTGGTTGTGTTAACAGAACTATGTTGACTTTATTTTGTAGTTGTTTAACATGAGAATTTGTAGATTAATAAGAGTTCACAGATACTAGTGTGCCATAGTTGCTCATCTATAACTAGTGAGATGCACAACTCATGTACCTCCGCTTACTAGCTGTTAGCTTAGAAAAATGAGCAAGAAACCAAAAAAGAAATGATTAGCAAAAAATGTTAATTACAATCATTTATTTTTTCTTGCTCATTTTTCTAAGATAACGGCTAAGTGGAGCATCAATATCCTCTTCATTCCTCTCTCTCTCTCTCTCTCTCTCTCTCTCCTCTCTCTCTCTCTCTCCTATTGGTCCTTTGGTGTGTATTAAACAAAATCAAATTTTTAGCATATTATTATCATTCTATTTCTTGTTGTAAACATTGCCATTGGTTCAATTTTGTAAATTTTTTTCTGTGTTAAATGCATTTAAAATAAAGGTCTAATTCTGTAGACTGTTGATTGCAGAGCCCTCTACTATCACCTTAAATAGGCCAACTCAACTTGAGGATTCAAAAAGAAACTTAAATGGAATACACCAAGAAGTACCAAATGATGAATGCTCAATTGTTGTAATGGCAAAGCAATATCAGAACTGTCCATTTCTAGAACTTGATTTCCCACAGTCCTAATGATTTTTCTTATTTCTTGAACATTGTTGACATACTTAAATGGAATACACAATACCAAATAATGAATGCTCAATTGTTGTAATGGCAAAGCATCATAACCGTCCATTTCTAAAATTTGATTTTGTATAGTCTTAATTATTTTTCTATAGTCCTAATGATTTTGAAAATTGTTGACAAAGAGTGTTTCTTTTTTTTATTATAGTATAAATAATTTTTTCTATAGTCATGGTTTTTCTTATTTCTTGTCTTTTGTCCCTTTTTTATTTCCTATGTTTGTGCTTCGTGACAAGATTTTGTCACCTTCTTTTGATGGTATATTTCATTCACTCTATGTGGAATACTATTTTGTTCACTATTTTATTTCAACTTGATATTTCTTTCATTTTTCATATACACAGAGACTACACATGTTGATAAAAAATGAGCTATTTGATTTAGGTTTACTTTTCATTATTGTAAATGGTTAATATTTTTGATGGTACTCCTTGGTGTATTCCATATATAAATAATCATATAAAAATAATAAATGTAGTAACGATGGTGGGGTGAATTATTGATATAGGCTCGATGGCTCGTGTCAATGTGCCAAACTGTCAATGTGGTGGTAGGCAGTGTGTGTTAAAGACTTCACAAACAAAGAGAAACCCTGGATGACAATTTTGGTGTTGCCCAAATAGAAAAAAGGTTGCTAATGTGTATATATTTAATGTTTCTAATGTAAATACTATTCATTATATTATAAGAAATAATGTAGATTGGGCATCACAGGGAAATAATGTCTACAAGTACTTTAGTTGGGTCGATGACAACTCATCTGCATCTATCCGCCTATCTCCACTTATCTGCGATGAAGGATTTGAGTGCAAAACGTGCCAGGCTAGGCAAATTCTGAAATTATATTTTTATGATGCCTTCTTTGTATTGTAATCAGATATCTTTGTTGTGACCATATGTAGAGATAAACTCAGGAATTAGTTAGTTTAGTATTTTCATATTGTAACTAATATTTTAATATGGATATGACGTAATTTCTCTTTGCCTCAAGTGCGCATATATATGGTTTACATCTTTTTTTAGAATAATTCTTCATGTTTATGGCTCAGGTGAGCCCCAATCTTCTATTAATCACATGATTTAACGTATAGTGTTTTCTTGGTTATTCCATTTGTTCCTTGACCTTTGAAGGCCATTTGGTAATTTTAACTACACCTAAGGATCCATCAATAGTTGTGGAAAATAGGATTCATGTTGCAATGCCCAAGCTGCGAGATGGGAAAGAGAGGCAAGAAGAGTGGAAAGAAGATGATATTCCTGAGATCATGGATGGACACAATGTTGCAGACTTTATTGATCTAGATATCATGCAGAGGCTTGAAGAACTGGAGAGGGAAGAAGGGCTTTGGATGGCAGCTAAGGGTGACGAGGATGATGAGATGGGCTTGCCAACATCTGTTGAATACAAGGTATCAGAATCATAGGCTATAAGTATTAGAATATAAACTATTGTAAAAGGAAGAAACACATATGTATCATAATTTAATACAAAATATAAAAGTATCCCACAGACACACAGTTTCTATTATAATAACCATCCTCTAATCCCATGGTGTACTAGTCTCAAGGTAAGAACAATTTACTTAAGTCATCATATAAGTATCATCCTAAAGTTTAAATAGATATTGACTATGGATTGACTATCATTTTCAAGCTTGAGTGGAGCTTCATACCACACACCATTTGTAGATTTGTATGCAACGCTGATTTAAGCTGGAGGTAAACTACATGTGTCATGTAAACAATGTGGTTGAATGCAATCTCTTTTGTGTGTTTTCAAGAGTTTTCCACCAATACAAGCGTAAATAACACATTGAATGTAATATATGAACACTGTGTGGTATGAAGTCTCGCTGAAGTTTGAAGTTTGAAGTACGAGCGTCCTCCCTTTATTCCAATGAGGGATTGGAATGAGTTCATTTTGGATGCAAAGGAGAAAGGGGATACTCAAAGAGGCATTACACCAGAAAATGAGAGAAGGTATGCAATAGTATTAACTACTAGTAGAATGTAATAATGCACTAATTAGTGATCTTTATATCTATATCATGTAATATATTTCAAACTTTTCATACGTTGCAAGACACATCAAAGGAAACAAAGGCCAGACTGCAAAAGATTTCACAATAGTTGAGAAACATAATTGTAGGCATCATGGTCACAATTTTTTGGAGACAACGTAATTGAGTTGTATACCTAGACGATGGAAAGCAACTTTCGCTCCTCCAATTCCAAGTTGACACTACGAGATCCAAAGACCATAGATAAGAAATAAATTTAGAGAGCAAAGGAGGGCCATAATGACCAAAATAATACAGGATGAACCTCAAGTTAAATGAGGCAATTGCAAACATTTTAATACATTTTTATTATTAAATAATAAAATTTGCATATACTAGTGTTCTAAGCCTCCTCTATGCAAATTTCATTATTTAATAATAAAATTCTATTAAAATGTTTGTGTTAAGGTTTTAGGATCATTGCAAATGTAATAGCACTATGTCATTGTATGTGTTTTCCAAATGCAACAATCTCTTTCATTTCTATATATATATATATATATATATATATATATATATATATATATATATATATATATATATATATATATATATATATAATATTTACATAATAATAATATATATGTATATATGTATTTATTATATATGTATATATATATATATATATATATATATATATATATATATATATATATATATATATATATGTATGTATGTTATGTATGTATGTATGTATGTATGTATGTATGTATGTATGTATGTATGTATGTATCTCATATATATTAAATATATATATACATATCTTGACTCATAGTGTTTATCCGACTAAAGCTAAAAAACATCAACACTCCCTCTTAGCTAGGGAGGATAAAATAATCTAATGTCAACACTTATGATCCTCATCATAGCTACACAAAACTGTTACAATAACTAACAGACCTCTTAACTAGGGATGATTAAAAATATT